>CM047428.1:1306886-1906886 GCA_026168455.1 Theocolax elegans | reverse complement strand
TATAATTGATTTCAATTTGAAATGGAAAGAACACATAGAATATATTGTAAATAGAACTAAGTACTTAACATATGTATTTGCTAAATTCTCGAAGCTCCTAAAAACCGAAACTCTAATTATTTTATATTATGCACTTTTTCATAGTATAGTAACGTATGTATGGCATTATTTCATGGGGGGGTGCTTATAAAAATAATCTGAAGTTATTATCAAGTACGCAAGCCAGATTGCTTAAAATCATAAGCAAAAATAAATTTTTAATTAATAATTACCCACTAACCGTTGAACAAACATTTGCGCTTGAATCTATTACTTTTCATTACATGAAATTACATAACATTCATAAAAATAGAATTACAAATACAAGAAACAAAAGTATACCAATACCTAAAATATCTAAATCAGTAAGTAATAAGAATAGTTATATTGTTGCAATACGGATATATAATGAAATTCCTAATAATTTAAAAATTTTAACGACTAGTAAAAAACATTAGAAAAAAACTTAAGAATTGGATTCAATTAAATTTATAATAATTTTGTATGAACAAAAATATATTAGGGAAACTAAACTGTGATAAATTTCAAAGCTATTTTATTAAGCTAGTAACCGAAGTAGAAAAATTCAAACTTAAAAAACGAAAAATGCCTAAATCAATTGAAGAAATATCAAGTTCTGCATTGGAAGTCCTGCAGGACTCTGTAGTAAGAAAACAGTTACTTTTGGACATAAGAACATATATTTGCTTCAAGGGTTTTTGCTTAACAAATGGTAATCGTTCTCATAGACGTATCTCGAATTATAATGCGAACAAAATGATTAATGTGAATACAAAAGAATACATATTTATTGTAACTGAAATTGGGGAAAAATTAGTAAAAATGTATAAGCTTGAAGGGGACTATAGGAATACAACTTCGAAACTGAAAGATAAAAGTGAGGAACAGGATATAAATCACAACTGCAACAGTGTAAATAATGTAAACATAAATAAATATTTTTCAAAATTTAGGCAAATAAAATGTTGTGAAAGAATCAATGACACACAATGCTGATAATTCTAATGATAAATATGAACCTATTGAAAACGTATTTAGCAAAATAGATGATATGGTATTTGAAAATGGTAAGAAAATGATTCCTCCACGTATAAAAGAGAATAAGATACCTCAATATAATCAAATTAGGATGTCGTATGGTGACCTAAATTACATAGGAAATAATAAAGCTATTTTGTATTTTGACAGAGGTATTAGAGGTAAACAAATTTTTACTAATTCTATGTATCCACTAAAGCGGCAACCAGTTTATAAAGACATTGTTGTAGTTGATGATATTGTTTTTACATCTACATGTAAATGTGACTCATCTAAACAGCACAAAGAAATGTTTCCTCACTTTAGAGATACTTGTGCGGTAGGGTTAACATGTCCTGCTAGATTAAACAGTATAGAAAAAATTGCTTTTGCTAGAAATATGAATGCGTCCACTGAAAGTTTTACAACAGCTAGATCAATGTTAATAAGATATTGGGTATAAGGTCAAGCACTGTCCAGTATACTGGTGATACTGGCCCAGTGTAGGGCTTTATACATTACTTTTAGTTTTAAGTTTTATTTAGTTTTATTTAGTTTTATTTTAGTTTTTAAACTATAGAATTAAGTTTTATGCCACCCTATGTACAGATAAATTAATTTTATCTCTATAGGTTTTTACTGCATTTTTGTAATGTTTTGTAAATATTTGTTGGCTTAATAAATAAATAAATAAATAAATAAATAAATAAATTAATATTTCTAATTAAAATTTATAATTTAATAAATAATATGTTGGTCTCTGTGTAATTCTTTTGGGTAAATAAAAATAAAAGAAACAAAAGAAATTAATTTAAGGAATTTAAATTGCTTTAAAGGATCAGCAACAAAAATGCTTTCAATATATAAACTTAAATATTATGTAATACCCCTGGTAGAAATACGAAAATATTTTATAGTCACCAAAGTAGTTTATAGGTATGAAATATAGAGAGCATAATATTTCGTAGAAAATGCCATTTAAATACCTATTTTATTGGTATAAAATAATTTATCCAATTTTACATAGCTAAAAAATACACAAAATATACTATTAAAATTGGCATAACTATAAAAAAGGTATAAAAAATAGATACAGAAAATACCTTCAAATTTAATTTTTAACGTTCAAAATATTAAAAACGTGTACTGCATAATATATATATATTTAATGTATAATCACATTTACTTATTTAAAATTTTTTCTTATACGCAAACACTATTTTAAATAGGTAGAAACTAAGTACAATAATGGATTAAAAGTAAAAATTAAAAATTAGTTTTATATATATTTATTTATTTTTAAATTTATACTGGTAGGGTGCTCTTTTGCATAGTAACAAAATAATAATATATTATGTTTTAAGATATAAATGGTGAATGAAAAAATAATATAATATTATAAAAGTATTTATATATGCTTTTAAGAAATTATAAAAATATAGAAAAAATGAAGATTCTTTTAGTAAATTATCGTTAAAACACAGACACCCATAAGTTTAAAGTTAATTATTATTTTCTAACAGGTTTTGTATAGATCAAATAATAAATAACAATTATTATAAGATATTAATACATCTGCATGATCTACATATACGAGTTCCAAATATTTCTATTGTAAGCGTTACGATAGCGTAGTGGTTAGAGCGTTTGCGTTTGGTACTTGCGATGCGGGGTTCGATTCCCGGTTAGGGCGAAAATTTTTTAAGTGTTTTTCTTCGATAAATGTGTGTAATTAGTGCTAATATAAGTAAAATATAAATAATTAATTAAAAAATATGAATTAGTTAAAAATAATAATAGTAATAATAGTTAGGTTTAGAAGAAAAAATTCTTTTTTAACTTTTTTTTTTGATCATATATAAATATTTTTGATTTCTACATTAATTATTTATGTATTCCATAATGCAAATAATTTTTAGGTAAACTATACAGCCTGAAAAATATTTTAAAAACCAATCCCAATTCAAATTCTATGTACAAATGAAACGATTTTTAAGTGGAAAATCACTAATTAGCATAAAATGCTCAAAAAATATGACAAAATTATAAAAATTAATTAAAATTGGTAATACACTATAAAAAATTCCTATTTTATCGGTAAAAAATTTTACGTATTTCCACCAGGGAAGAAGCGATTGAAAATGATATATTTTAATGATAAAAATCATCATTCAAAATTATTTACAAAAGCACTATAAATAATTTCAATTGCTTTTAATGAAAATTATGTAATAATTTTTAATAAATTTTAATGTATTTTAATGGATTCTATACATTTTAAAAATTTTAAATAAGGAATTTCGCTTACATAAAGCGTCTTTCAAATTTATAAAATTTCATTAAATTTTAGGTCAATAAATTTTAATAAATTTGAAAAACCCATTTTCATCGCGAGAGGTTTAATTTGAACTTTCGATTATTGCTCAAATAGCTCAAACCGTTCGCAAGTACGTATTTATGGTCAATTGATACATTGTACATTGTTTCTTCAAATCGACCGTTATAACGTTTCGAAACCTTGAGGCTTTTTAAACAAATTAAAATTCTAATATATATATATATATATAGCCGAGCTCTCTCGAAACTATATAAGCTTTTCTTAAAATTCTTGAATATGTATATATATATATATATACGTAACGGTGCAGAAAGACCGAGTACGTGAAAAATAGAGAAAAATAAGATTATATTCGCGTTCGAAAATTGTTTAAATATTTACGAGGAACTGCAGTGTAGTGCAGGCGTATATATCGATTGAAGCCTTCCAGGCCCAGGATCTATATATATACATACGTACCCATACAGAGACACGATTCGAATTTCGATTGTCAAACGACTGGAGAAGAAGAAGAAGAGGAGAGAGAGAGAGAGAGAGAGAAGAAGAGAAAAAAATATGTCGTGGCAATAAAAAATATCTGATTTATACCACGGAGAAATATTCGATACAAGTGTATACATATATATATGTATGTGTGTGTGTGCGCGTGTGCGTGTGCGCGCGTGTGTGCCGTTTTTTGCATCTACGTGTTTGCATAAAGAAAAGGCAACGAGGATAAAAAAGTATAAAACTGGAGAAGATATAGGAGCGTAGGGAACGAAAGAGAAGTACATGTATACCTCTCTCTCACACACACACACTTGGTGAGAAGGTTCCTACGGTCGTTTTGTCTTATACTCGCGCGCGCAAGAGAGAGAGAGAGAGAGAGAGAGAGAGAAAGCTTTTCGGGCGCATGTGGAGCATATATATATATATATGTATATACTTCGAGTTTTTTCCTCTCTTCTCTCTACCCCGAGGCGTTCGAACCGAGAGCGGCAGTGGCAACGACAACGGCAACGGCAGCGGCAGCACCACCACCACCACCAGCAGCTCTCGACAACTTTTTTTCTGCATCGCACCTTCGCTCTATACGTAATACGTGTATAACGTCGTTTCACGTCACCTCCTCTTCTTTTCTCTTTTTTTTCTTCTTTTTTTCCGCTTTTCAACCCACTCTATATACTATATTCTTCTTCTCTGTTGAGCTTCTTCCCTTCTTTTTCTCTCTTTCCGAACAGCCATCAGTGTGTATGTGTATATATCTGTGGATTCGCAATACACACACACACCCCTATATATGTACACGTATATATATATATATACACACTCGTGATATTAATTTCACGAGTTGCATTGTTATCTCGCATGGTCGAATACTCGTAACGATTGGGAATTTTGAAAAGTGCATCGTGTACAGCTTCGTCGAGAGAATAAAGTGAGCTTGTGCGTTAGCTTCACCACGGGGTCAAAAGAAAAAGCTGACTAACTCCAACTTGGAGAAAATATCTAATATATAGAGTATATAGATCGACTTTGCTATATAGGTATATACACACACACGAAAGAGAAAAGCGTCTATCTTATTTTTACCTTATGCATATATGTGTATATACATGTATACCTATGTGGTGTATTTGGAGGAAGTAATAATTATACATCATCTTGACAATAATTTTATCGTGACGTTTTTCATTAACTATTTCACCTTTAGATGGAATAAACGAAATGTAGAATATTTGTCGATGACGACCGATGATGATGATGTATATGCTGATCAAGATAATCTGGAAACGGAGCTATGGATTTTTATCAATTATATGTACGGAATTATATACATCGATATAGTTCATACAGGTATACTTCACAAACGTTCGTACCATTTCACATCTTCGTTCTTTTTCCTGTTCCTTCCTTTAAATCACAATGCAAACGTGACATATCGTCCTTGGTATATCAATTTGACTAGGATACGCAAGTATACTAAATTTTCTTCCAAAGTATATGTTGGTCACAAATTTTACCACTATTATATATATTTACTGTATACATACATTATAACATTTTACCATTGTATATTTTTTATCTTTATCAAGATTCTAAAGCAGAATGGATTATCAATTTTTTATGTGAAGAAATATATAATTTTCAATTCCAACGATTATCATCAATAGATTTAACTATATAACTCTTCTTCTTCAAAACAGTTTAAAAAATATTAACATCAAATTATACATATATACACATTATACCTTCTTTCGTTATCTTCTTCCCTCAAACTTACGTAAGATTTAATAACCTTATAACGAATAATGTACCTTCGCTGATACACAATTTAATCGTATAGACATTTCGAATATGTGACGGGAAATAGTTGATGTCAAATTTTTACTATATAGGATAAAAATTTCAATACTATGTATATAAAGAGGGTACATAGCATAAACATATATTATACTTCTCGATAATGAAAATCGTTGTGAAGCTTTATTAGCTTATGTATACGATAAAATAAACAAATATCTGCTATAGATCACGTGAAGGAATACACATTTTTTAATCGTACGACGAATGTCAAGTTTCTATTATGCGGCAGATCATGCAGGAAGAAATATACGAATTTTTTGGTGATGAAATAATTGTGATGAATCACATCAAGATATATATACATTTTTCGATGATCAAACAATTATCTTTCTGCTCTAGGTGTATCGTGTGAAGATATACGCCATATTTCCCAAAAATTCTTCTAGAAATTTTATCACGAGTTTGAAATGTTTAATCTGATCAATTGATTTTATAGAGATCACATGGAAATGTATATATAGACGTGATTTAATCATTAAAAGACTATGAAATTTCTACCAGTGATATACAGATTTATCGATGATGATGATGATGATGATTCTTCAAAAGAATCATGATACGGATTCTTGCCTTGTGATAAAAATTCTCATAAACTGTCGTTTTTTATTTTATTTTGTCAAAATGAATATGATAACGCTAATATATACATATAGATCCTGCGGTATAACTGTTATAACGATGTATCAGTACAGTGGGATCTCTGATCTCTCTCCAACCCTCGTTGTTTTTCTTTTTTTTTTCCTTTTCGTTTTTCATTACACTTTTATTATTTTTTCATTTCATACGCGACGCGCAATAATAATTTATGTTTACGTGTGTGTGTGTGTGCGCGCGTGCTACACCACTGAATTTTACACGCGGAAAAAAAAATGTTTTTGTTCACTTTTTACGGATTTTATATATAGATATATATATATAGATCTGCACATGCATACCGAATAATATTGTTTTCAAATTCTGATAGTACGGAACGTTAAAATTTTCGTTAAACAGCCGATTGCACTAAATTGGTTAAACGCATATATTTTTGACAGAAAAAAACAAAAAATAATAGGAGAAAAAGAAAAAAGAAAATACGAGACGAGCGATCGATCTCGATAAAGTGTCAGGATCAACTACTACTATCTACCTATACTAGTAATACGAAGATTATAACACGATTAACCGATAAACGTTCGAACATTACGCGTACACCACTTTCCGACATCCTGATCAAGGTCATCCCCTATATATATAACCAATTCATTCGCGCATGTGTATATAGATATATATAAGTACGTATATAGAGAGGAAAATCGAGTCGCGAAACTATAACCGAGGATCAATACTTTTGATTACATACGAACACGTTGATCATTATATTTCTCGGTGATATCAAGGCAATCAAATGTTTTGAGATCTCGTGTGATATATAAATTAATAAACAACGGTATATTATACTTTTTTCGCTTATATATACGTGGATTTGTAATTCATCGATGATTTGTAACTGATCGATCAATCTCGTTCGATAGCGATATATATATACATATATAGTTGGAGTTTTTCGGTAGGAAATGTCGTTGTATATGTAGTCGAAACGTTGTAGTTTTATATTCAGAAATGTGCGAGCTTGACTTAATGCAAGTGATCAATTGATGAAAATTGATCCTTGCAGTGATCAATTTTTCTAGTACGATATATACCAGAGGTGCAGGACTTATGTGTTCGTCCGCAACTTTTCCTCGAATACTTTTAAAAATGGAATAAAAATTGGAATTAACCATACAAAAAGCAGTGATATCTGTGAAGTTAAACGATGTTTAACACACTTAAAGCAATTTAAAAAAATATTTGAAAAAAAGTACGTGGCGAATACTTCTTTTTATTTCTTTTTTTTTTAATCAAATAAAATAATTTTTAACATAATTATTAGGAGCATTATTATTTTTATGATACTTTTAATATTACAAAGGAAAGAACAGAAAATAATATTAAAAAATTATAACTTTGCTTTAAATTAATAAAATATAAGATTTATTGCTTTAATTAAAATTCATATAGTTTTTTTTATTGATTGATTAATCATAAAAGAGAATAAAAGCATTCGAGGAAAAGTATTTGTCAAATACTTTATAAAATTGTTCTAAGCGACTATTAAACTAAATAATAAACATCGTTTAATTTATTAGATATCACCTTTTTTTTGTTATATCTCTAATTTTATTTCATTTTTCAAAAGTATTCGACGAAAAGTTGCGGACGAATACTTCCTTAGCTTTAACCAGTGACGATTTTAATCGTAATAACGTATCAGATATTGAACAAATGACAATCTGTACGCAGAATTATTAAAAAGGAAGAGTTTTTTTGACGTAAAGTATACATTGAGAAAAAAGTTGTGGTACAAATGGGAATACTGTCTAGTAATGAAATAACAGTGTCAAAATTTTAAAATTTACTATTACTGCGCGCATAGCAATATTTAGTAAAATTCTATTAATTTTTACTACTATTTTTTTTTTAACATTTAGCATAAGTTGCGTTAATCGTTACTGTGCAGTATTGTCATTTTTACTACAACTTACTTCTCAGTGTACCAAAGAACATGTATCCGCAAAGATTGACCCAGCCCGCACACCCCAGAAAGATCATATTTTTAATAGGTACTTTTGCGATTAGTGAATTTAAAGTGACAATCTGACTATATATACAATTCTGAAAGATAAGACGCTTATTAACACTTGTTGTGTAAGTCTATACCTGTAATATTTATTATTGAAGTTACGTGCCAAAGAAAAATGTTGGTATATATAAACGTTTCAACACATAAAGTAAAAACACCTATTTTTGACTATTTATTTCCTACAGATTGTAATCGATTCGAGAGAGCACCACAAGTATTAAGCGTATTACAAGTGTCTATATATATACGCACATAACAACATCAGCTCATGCTTTCGAAAAGTTCTGTACTTATGTATTGTACACACATTTATATATATATATATATATATATATATGGGGTATTCCACGTGAAGTGGTCCGATCAAAATTTTAAAATGCACCAAATTTTGGGTACACTTTGCAAATGTTTTTCAGAATACAGAAAAAAATTTTTAGGTACTGGAGTCTATTTGCTCAAAAGTTATTCTAACCTCAAAAAGTGAACTTTTTCCAGTTTTTTTCAACACCAGCTGGGTTCATCGCTATTTAACTCAAAATCTATCAACTTTTACTATAGAACATTATATGTAACATTCGTTGCTAATTATATCTAGAATTTATTCTTCTGAGTTAGAATTTCTAATCTCAAGGTCAATGTTACATAAACTACATGTCAATATTCAACTTGAAAAAAGTGCAAGTGCGCCACCTTAGATTTTTTCATCCAAAAGTCTAAAAGAAAGCTTGGAGCAATACCTTTCAAATGGTCTGTAGCATTTTTATGGCCTCCAATTCTGTAAAAAGTTATGACAATGTAAAGAAAGACAAAAAATTCACAAAAATTAACATGGTAATTCCCATTTAAATTTTTAAAAAAATTTCGTGTTTCTTTAAATTGTCATAACTTTTTACAGAATTGGAGGCCATAAAAATGCTACAGACCATTTGAAAGGTATTGCTCCAAGCTTTCTTTTAGACTTCTGGATGAAAAAATCAAAGGTGGCGCACTTGCACTTTTTTCAAGTTGAATATTGACATGCAGTTTATGTAACATTGACCTTGAGATTAGAAATTCTAACCCAGAAGAATAAATTCGAGATATAATTAGCAACGAATGTTACATATAATGTTCTATAGTAAAAGTTGATAGATTTTGAGTTATATAGCGGTAAACCCAGCTGGTGTTGAAAAAAATATGGAAAAATTCACTTTTTGAGATTAGAATAACTTTTGAGCAAATAGACTCCAGTACCTAAAAATTTTTTTCTGTATTCTGAAAAACATTTGCAAAGTGTACCCAAAATTTGGTGCATTTTAAAATTTTGATCGGACCACTTCACGTGGAATACCCCATATATATATATATATATATATATATATATATATATATATATATATATATATATATATATAAGTTCGATACATATATATTTTGGACTATATATTATCAACGTGTTTATAGTTTGAAAATTTTGTAACTTTTAAAATATCCACCCTACTTATATATTTTACATGTGTACAACTAGTTTGCTCGCGATACATTCGCTTCGACATACATACACACGCGAATCTAATTATTAAATTAAAATCTAATGTAACATCCAACGGAACTGTCTGTCACATATATATGTATACAATACTCCCTTTTTATATATACATGTATATGTACAAACATTTTTTCTAGCAACAGCGGCAGCAGCAGCAACCGAGCAAGAATCTTATATATACTTGTGTGGTTTATTCATTCGTATATATTATATAGGTACACATTTATTTTTCACTTATCAATTCTCAATTTGTCTCGTCGACATAAAATTCCACGCAACCTATACATATACACGCACACACTCAGAGAGAAACCTAACTTATAAAACATATTCGTTCCTCATCATAATCATCATCATCATCACGTATTATTACGATGATCTGTAAATTATATATATATGTGTGTGTGTGTGTGTGTGTGTGTGTGCGTATACGCTGAGAATTTACATTCGAAAATGTTTTGAATCGTACATTCATACGCGTGCAAGTGAACGAGCGAGAGAGAGAGAGAGAGAGAGAGAGAGAGAGATCGTAAGTTAATTATCACCGATAAAATCCACTTGAAATCTATGTTAACGTCTATCTTCTCGAAATGATATTGATTACATTATAAATCAAGTATGTGTATATATATACACACACCTATGTGTGTTTCTGTGTAGATGTGTGCTCGGCAGGAAAATGACCAGAGAGAGAGAAAGAGAGAGAGAGAGAGACACGCACACACTTTGTTATCGTTTATGACGCAGGGTCAATTCGATAGCGATAAGATTCGTGTTGATAAGTGATCGAGTGAGACAGGTGGATTGTAATGTGTTTATCGATTGTATACGATATACCTATATATACATACATACATATGTGTGTACTTATATAAAAACAATGTTTTTCTTTTCATACCGGTGTATATACCTATACACATATATATATATATAAGGTTTTTTCCTTTTTTTTATGATATTTGCGTTCCGTAAAATCAGTTGAGACTGCGCGATGTCTCACAATTTTTTATTATTTGTTCATGCATTTATATTAATCCACGGTATTGTGTGTTGATATTGAGTTAACCGTATATCTCATACGTGTGGGTGTATATTAATTCGAAGAGGAATGAAAAGTGCTTATTTTTTAAGGAGAAGGTACATATTGGTGGATTGGTTAAATTATATGGGTATTTTGCAAATTTTTCGGAGAGAAAACGTGTTTATCGATGTAAATCGTGTGTCTTTGTAAATTTAGAGAAGTTATGCTGAAGAAACGGTATACGTTTTCGTTATTGCGCCGGTTTTGTGCAAAAGGATGCCGATTTAAAATTCTTTTTGATAAAGTGCAGCCGATTCAGAAAATTTTTTTAAAAGGTATCAAATAAATAAAATTACTGTATAACAATAATATTGATTGTAATTAATACTTATGAAGAAAAATATTATGCATATGCAAACAAGAAAATTGATATTTTTTAAATGAAAATTTAGTAATTTAAAGTAATAAGTCCGAACTTTGAAAAGTGTATATTTCTTTATTAGGCATTTTTTAAAAAAAATGTTATTCGGCAAGTTTACAAAAAGAATTCTTAATCGGCATCCTTTTGCACTAAGCTGACGATTGTTTGACATATTTGTTTAAGAATGTTAATCGACACCTCGGACGAAGAAAAGCACATCTCAGATTTTCCTACGTAAAGTAACGTTAAAAAATCTAAGTTGTGCTTTTCTTCGTGCAAGGCGTCATCTTGTCTATATTCCTCGATGATTTGTATGGCGAATTTGTGATGGAAAACGTAATATAATTTGACGAATGTGTAAAACCAATAATAATCATTTTTCACTATACTTTTACTGTTTTTTGGTAAAAAAATAAAAACTTTTCGCTCGATTTATGCCAAAAACATGGTATTTCCTTAGAATTTTGGCGGTTAAGAAAAGACATATTTCCTGATAATTTAACTAATTTATGATAGATAACGTCATATTTCACCAATTTATTATCTATCAATAAATTGGTAATACATGCACATTTAACGGAGAAAGTATCCCTGTACATTGATTACAACCGTATTTATTTTTTCCACCTATAATTTTTTTTAATTGTATTTAACCTCCTTTACCTAAAATATTGCAATTCTAAAAGTTCATCACCCTTTGTTTACCAATAATCTTAAATTTAGAAAAAAAAGAAAAAAAAAAGGATTTTCTTCAAAAGTGTAGTGAGAATTTTTATTCCTTAATTTAATAGATGATTAGTAAACGAAGTGCAATGTATACACACTTATGTACATCAAATTTTGTTTAAATTTACATTAGGTCGGTAAAGATATATTGACATATTTAAAATCGAAAAAGTTCTGTTCGATCGATTTGATATTTGCCCGAATTCAGTTCTAATCAAATCATAATCGTATACAATTTTAAAAGTATAGTTAATAATTTATATGTTAAACACACCGTCCCAACAATTATCTCTCTTGACTTATATAAAATTTCCAGCGTAAAACAGCAGTTCAAACGTGTGTATAAAATAAGAGAAAAAAAATTGATTTTTTTTTCATATTGTTCACCGTACGTATATACGCATACCGCAAAAAAAAGGAATAATAATTTAGTTGCTGCTTCCACCTCGTTTTACAAGTGTACGCGCACACGCAGTGCACACATGTATATATGTATATATATGCATACATTTACCAATCAAAAACTCATTTGTTTAATACACGCACACTGCGCACACGAACGTGTACACACACATACACACACGCGCGCGCACACACATAGGGAATATCTTATAAATTACATAATTTGACATTACATAAATTTACTCGTCAAAATTAGAAAAAGGAAAAGAACTCGCGCGGGTGTTGTGTATACTGTGTAGCGCACAAGAAAGGTGTCTCCGTCTCTGTTTCTCCGCGGTGCGCGCCAGATGCTGTATAAAACTCGGTCGAGACCGAGCGAGACGCAAGACACAACGTCGAACCACGTGGTCGGTGGTGGGGATGAAGCGGCGTCGGCGGCGTCAAGTGGCGCGCGGAGTAGGGAGAGAGTGAGAGAGAGAGAGAGACGAAACACTCGCAACC
This sequence comes from Theocolax elegans, assembly GCA_026168455.1. Lineage (NCBI taxonomy): Eukaryota > Metazoa > Arthropoda > Insecta > Hymenoptera > Cerocephalidae > Theocolax > Theocolax elegans. The sequence goes on along the minus strand of CM047428.1, from coordinate 1,893,861 downwards.
GCACTTTTAGATTAGTTGACATCCGATCGCTGTGCAGTACGTGTCGTACTTAACCCCTCTCTCTCTCTTTCTGTATACCTCTTTCTCTCTCTCTCTCTATATATATATATATTTATATATATCTGTCTCTCCGTCTGTCTGTACGTCTATATGTGTGTTGTTTGTGCTCAAGGAAGAAGAAAAAAAAAGGAAGAGTGCGCAAAGTGGTACGAGATGAGACCGTTGTGTGTAGTGTGTTGTTGTGATGGATCATTGTGAAGATCGTCAGTGGGGTTGAAAAAAAAGAATAAATAAAAGAGAAGAAGGAAGATAAAAAAAGGCCTAAATATTCCGGGGATAACGAAGAGAGACCGCGAGGAGGCGGCCTCGTCGTCGAAGGAGTTCACCTCCTTATCCTCATCATCCTCGTCCTCGGCCTCGTCAGGGTCATCGTCGCCTAGATTACTAGGCTATAACTCCTCGATTGATTTCAACAACAAGAGGATGTATCCGAGCGGCACTATTAACGCGGCAGCTGTCGCTGCTGCAGCTGCTGCGCGTCATCCGGTTAGTTTACTCTTATTTTCCGCTTCTTCTTCTTCTTCTTCTTCTTCCTCCTTTTTTTATTGCTCCCTCGCGCTCGATTGTTTTGTTTATATAACAATCGATACATTTTTTTTTTCGTTTTGTTTTTTAACTCGCTCGCGCTTGTTATACACTTTGTTTTCCTTTTCGTTTTCTTGCTTCTTTCTTGCTCAGGGATATACCTATATATACGTACACCTCGGGTCTCGAGTATCGATCGGTTGATCAATGATTAACCGTTGCCTATTATTTTTTCAAATTCACGATCTCTGACGCTAAAAAATTACTTTACAAAGTTCCTCCTTTTTAATTATTCAAAAACAAAATGAATTTTTCAACTTAAGATATATGTATTATGTTCAACGTGATGTACGTGTTTTTGTGATTCTGATTTCGCGTGTGAGAATTTCGGTTTGTATATCGTGCACGTCTCTGCGTTTGGACGTGTGTCATTTTGTGTTTGTGTCTTTTGTGTACGTCTACTTAGTGCACTTTAGTGAAACTCTGATTTTTACACACATATTTACTTTGAACCATGCGAGCCGTAAGTAACAATCTCCTTTTCGGCCAAATTTTGGGTGAAAAGAAGCGAAATAAAATTATTGTTAAAAATTACAGATCTGTATACTTATTCAAGAATAAGTATTCGGTCACTAAATAATACATTTTCTTTTCGATTAACACCGAGATCCCGAGAAAAAAAATTGTTTGAAAAATGTAACTATCGCGTTTCACGGGATAATTAATAAAATATATTATGAGAAAAATTACAAGTGATTAAGATCTCAAATTGCGATTGTGTTACCGGTAAATATCAAAAGGAGACACAACGTTCTTTTTCCAGATGATAAATTTTTTTCAATTAAAACTGATATTTCGGATAAACTTCGTTCTTTCGGGAAATATTAAATATTGTAAAATCAGTGTACGAACGAGAAAAAATATTATTTTTCTTTTCCATCTCAAACACGCTCTAAGTGTTAGATAAGTTGAGGTATAGTATTACGGTGAAATTTGTACTTGTATAAAATTTATCTCATTGATCGCAATGTAATAATAAATTGTAGCCAATCAATTAAAACAATAAAATAATAATTTCAACTCTATCGCTTCGAAACGTGAATAAATAAAAAATATAAGTAATTATGCACTCGTTGGTCTTTAGAACGTTCTAATATAATTATTCTTAATAAACTATCTACATACACATATCCATGTACCTATATTCGTGTAAACTGGGTATCCATACATTCGAAACGAAATTATGTAAATTTTAATGTAAGATAATAATATACGTCAAAATTGCGGTTTACTAATTTTACTCCCGGATATAAGTATACACGCGTGTAAATGTGCTCGTGTGTGCCTGTGTTTACGCGCGCGCGCGCGAATGTAAAAGATTAAGTATACGTAATCTTAATGTTTGAACGTTACGCGTGATTGTACTTGAAAATAATTTCGTCAATGTTTGTTGTCGATAGGGCAAATTAATAATTAATTTTTACCGAAGTTATCGAAAACGTACACACACACACACACATGTGTAGTGACCGAAAAACATTTTTTGCGGAAAATGTATATACGCGAGAGATGAGGAATTAATGAAAAAAACAATTTTTAGAAACGGTACAAAATGCGTGTACGATAAACGTTCAACTTTTTTCATTTACGGTTTTTTTTAAATAACTATTCACAAATAACGTGTATCGGAGACACGATAAATCATTAAACAACGAGCATAAAAAGTTAAATAATCGATAAAAAAAAAGAAGAAATTTCGAGTTTACGCGTAAGAGGAAAAGTATGATTATACGATTTCAAACAAATTGGTCTAAATAATATACTATAAGAGGAAGATTATATACGAGATTATATCGCCTAAAAATTTGACCTTGAGAAGAAAAGGTATACACCTTTGATCTACGATTGTGTCTATATATATTAAGGTACATATACCTGCTCTTTCAAATGAGAAAGCATAATTTTTCATAGGTATATACTAATACGATAATCCTATTAGCGTCATGGGGTCCATAAAATTTTGTTTTCTTCTGAAACTTTTCGATACATTTTAGGAATTTTGTTTTACCTATATACCTATATTACACATGCACACACACGCATATATGATTTCACATCAACTGATCGGATCAAAATTTTGTAATGCTCCAAATTTTAAGTAAAGGTTAGAAATGTTTTGTAGATTATTTGAAAAACGATTTGATGCGTAAAAAATAATTTACAAGTTATTCTAACCTCAAAACGAGAGTATTTAACATTTTTCAAAATTAGCTATTTTTGGAGCTATTTATCTCGAAATCTATCGATTTTTATTATAATATATAAGATTAAACGTAACTTTTTCTGCAAATATTTTGTAGTATCGAACCGTCCGGATCTAGAGTTATTAATTTAAAAATCTATTATAACAAACTATACATGTCAATATTTTAATTATTTTCATTTAAAACTACCTTGCATCAAAGTATTCTAATGGTTTTCAAGTTTGTAATTAGCCTATACTTTGGTAATAAGTTATTCAAGCTCAAAGAACGGCAATATCAAAATGAAGATTACAAAATGTATGAATTATGTAAAGTTATTTTGACAGTGCAGTGAAATATTAAGGAATTGGCAAAATTATTATACACACATTAATTCATTAAACGAAAAAAAAAATATTTCACTACATAGTAACAGTATAATTTTGCCATTTTTTATCAACATTAATTAATTAGGTGAAATATATTTTTTGTTGATCATCATTGAAACAAACAATATTCTATTACTTTATCATATATTATACAGTATTTTATTGTTACGATTTTATATATAATTAACATACTTTTAAAGTGTATTTTTTAGTGTAGTTTAATAATACATGTATAATATTTAACTGAATAATTCTCAATATCTCACTGCGCTGTCAAAATAACTTTACATAATCGACACAATTTCCATCATTTTGACTTATCTTACATTATTTTGAACTTGAATATAACTAAGTGTTGACCAATAACAACCTGGAAACCATTAGAAAGCTTTGATGCACGGTACTTAGATTTTTAGTTTGTGTATACTAGATTTTTAAATTAAAAATTGCGACCCAGGTGGTTAGAGCATACAAAGTATTTGCAGAAAAAAATACACAAGTCATTAAATTCGTAGATAAATAGCTCCAAAAAATAGTTAGTTTTGAAAAATCTCACTTATAGAGGTTAGAATAACCTTTCAATAAATAGCTTTTAGAGCCAAAAAATTTAGTTTCGGTCAACTGGAAATCATTTCCAGCGTTTATTTAAAATTTTGATCCGATTTTGTCGATGTGAAAATAATCCGCGCAATGTACGTGTATAATATATAAATATATTTCTAAGATAGTTGCTGATGATCGATGTAACAACTGGTGAAAATTGAACGAGGTATTATCTAAAAAGAGATAAATGAAAGTTGTAAATTTTGAGGTTAATTTTATTCGAACAGCTGATACTAAGTCGAAATTTAGGCGGGCTGTCATGGTAATTTTTAGAGGGAATGTGTAGGTATTTTCAATTAAAATGAAAAATTACCTGTACAATTGTAAAATATAATATGTAGTTTTTGGGAAATCGTATACGCTGCTGTTGACCGAAAATTTAATTCGGTACACGTCGATGAACGAACGATGAATTAATTGTCATTATTATATGATACAGGAATTTTCGAAATACAAACTATTATTAAACACCATCTCTACATATAATATAGATTATGAGGAGGACAACGCGATAATTTTTTTTTAATTTATATTTGTAAACTTTGAGTTTGTATAAATTTCGACTGGTCATCGTTTTTAACCGAATAACTGTTAAATAAAATTTTCAAAAAATGAATCCTTTTTCCTATATATTACGTAAAATATTATCGGATAATAGTAATAAAACGTGACATAAATAAATATATATATGTCTGTGTGTAGGTACGTGTGCAATCTCATCGAGGAGGAAGATTACAATTTATTCAGTTATGTAGGATAAAATCCGCGCTTGTGTAAAGTTACGCGGAAACGAACGATTGTTCGCTTCAACGAGTATAATTTATATCTGTATATATCTCTTTGTCTCTTTCTCTTTTCCTCTCTCTCTCTCTCTCTCTCTCTCTCTCTCTCTCTCTCTCTCTCTCTCTCTCTCTCTCTCTCATTTCTATTATCGTCTGTACTCCATTCGTTTAAAAAGCTTTGCGGTTTTTTAAAGGAAATCTATACTCTAGTTGAAATTAAAGCATGAACGAAACTTTTTTACCCAAAAATTGCCCAGTATGTCTGCTTTTAATAACCGAAAAATGGTTTCGACTAACGTCAACTGTACTAGCGATAGTGATATGCGTGCAGTGCGTAAATAAAAAATATATTTATCTTTGTTTATTGTTATTTTAATCGAAGATTCCTTCTGGAAACCGTAACGACTGAAATGGTCAAATTTTTATCAAAAAATAAATCATGGTAAACATTCAAACGATTTTGTCGGTTGAGCCATATTTTAAAAACCGGCAGAAAATCGCTAGTTGTAAAACTAATAACATATAATATATTAATGATATTAAATATTATTGAACATAAATTTCTCTATTTTTAACCTCAGTACATTAAAAATCACGAAATTTCTCCTATAGAATACTATACAGGTATATTTATATTCAAATAACATATATATCATATATATCAACATAATACATGCGATTAGATTTTCGGATATAAAATAATTGTTAAAAATATTTTTGAAACTCTTTATTTCTAGAAAGTGAATAATAGCCCCACAATGATCACAACTTTTCCAGTATTATCCGTGCAGTGAAGATATATGAATATGATGAAACAAATTAGGAATTTGAGCATACAAAAATCTTTGACTTTGTTCTTGTCGAATAATCATATGAAGTTATTACATTAGAAAGTACTGAAATCAAAATGCAATTGTCAAGTATGGTGTATAGTTTCTGCAATAGAAAGTACTGAAATCAAAATGAAATTGACAAGTATTTTTATAAATATTTATTACTATAAAACTTTACGTTTAATGTTGTAAAACACCTTCAAGAAGGTGTAACATTTTGGCAAGTATGGGTTCGCTCCGATCACAATTCTCCAATATTTTTATTTTAACTAAACCTATATTGCATAATAACTTATTTATCAATAGAATAATACTAATGAAGTTATTACATTAGAAAATACTGAAATCAAAATGCAATTGTCAAGTATGGTGTATATTTTTTTAATCACACTTTTAAAATTGTTGAATAATTCGTAGAAAGTTTCCGCAATAGAAAGTACTGAAATCAAAATGGAATCGGCAAGTATTGCTTTTCAAATATAAATATATTTTTCGAACTGAATGTACTAATTTTTTCTGAAAAATATCTACCTCACTCATTTATTTTTTTTTTTTAGTTACAGCAGAAAATACACAATTTTATAATAATATTCATTTGTGCAAAATTAATTTCTGGAAAAGTAATAAAACAGAAATTTTTCTCATTTTTATTCTTTTTAAATGAAATAATACTTGCACCACGCGTTGGTTTGCCTTATTACTTTTAATAAGTTATAATTAGCAATGCATAATATATTATATATGCACATCTATATCAAGTTATTATAAATATTTTAAGGTAAGTTAATAGGTACAACTTATCTAAATGATTTTTAGTAACTCTCATAAGCCCTATATATATATATTATATCATTACTGCAGATAATATTAATTTGTCAAACCGAGTACAAGCACTTCATAATTATTATATAGTAAAAAATATAAATAGATACGATCCATTCCAAATAGAAATTCGTTTTATAGTTTAAAACATTAGAAATCTTTATTTAAACATTTTTTTAATCGTTAATCTACTTTCTTAAATTAGTAAGGGAATATTCAAAATTAACTCGTGATACACCCAACGGTGGTGCAAGTATTATTTCATTTAAAAAGAATAAAAATGAGAAAAATTTCTGTTTTATTACTTTTCCAGAAATTAATTTTGCACAAATGAATATTATTATAAAATTGTGTATTTTCTGCTGTAACTAAAAAAAAAATAAATGAGTGAGGTAGATATTTTTCAGAAAAAATTAGTACATTCAGTTCGAAAAATATATTTATATTTGAAAAGCAATACTTGCCGATTCCATTTTGATTTCAGTACTTTCTATTGCGGAAACTTTCTACGAATTATGTACAACAATTTTAAAAGTGTGATTAAAAAAATATACACCATACTTGACAATTGCATTTTGATTTCAGTACTTTCTAATGTAATAACTTCATTAGTATTATTCTATTGATAAATAAGTTATTATGCAATATAGGTTTAGTTAAAATAAAAATATTGGAGAATTGTGATCGGAGCGAACCCATACTTGCCAAAATGTTACACCTTCTTGAAGGTGTTTTACAACATTAAACGTAAAGTTTTATAGTAATAAATATTTATAAAAATACTTGTCAATTTCATTTTGATTTCAGTACTTTCTATTGCAGAAACTATACACCATACTTGACAATTGCATTTTGATTTCAGTACTTTCTAATGTAATAACTTCATTAGTATTATACTATTGATAAATAAGTTATTATGTAATATAGGTTTAGTTAAAATAAAAATATTGGAAAATTGTTTATATTTACATAGCAATTTTAAAAGTGTGGTCAGATACAATAATTTCTAATGTAATAACTTAATAAGTATTATTTACTTTACACTTTAAACTTTCTGATGTAAAAACTTAATATATATATTTATTACTTTTATATTAATGATTAAATAAAAATTATTATGCATTACACAATTTTAGTTAGAATAAAATAATAATTTTGTGTACATAATAAAATGTATTATTATAAAATGTAACTCTAGTTAGAATAAAAGAAAAAGAAAGTTCTGATCGGACAAATAAACTCTTTTATACACAGTATGTCACACATTTTACTAATAAATATATCAACTTGTTTGTTTAGAATATTGCTTTATTGTTTCATTATTTTTGTAGTACAGAAAGATATATATCATTTTAAGTTTTACTCTAAGAAAAAAAATTTTCACGATGATTGATGAGACAAGTGTATTACTGAGATTTTCATTTTCAATTTCTTTTTTTTTCCACATAATTTACACATTCTCTTATTCTATATACACTGCACACTACATTATAGTTTTACACAATCACACATTGAGTCTTTAAATGTACTCTTTAAATGTTTATCCTTTTTTTTTATATACCTATTTATAGTCGCACTTAGTGACTATTGTGCGCAATCTCACAAAAAGAGAAGCTATCAAAAAATTAAATATGGAACACAAAAACTTAATTATCTTGAATTGGGGGTACTAAATACTTGGTTTTTAAAACAATTGTTTACACTTATAGTTTCAAAAAATGCTCACAGTTTGATAAAAAAAAAAATGTTTATCTCACTTTATTTTACATTATTGATAAATGTTCCTTTTTTTTAGTTTTCCGAATTTTCTTCGTTCTTCATTTTCTTTATTTATATTTTTACCTCTTAGAAATAAGAATTTTCTTTTTATCATTTAGCCAGTCATGATTATTGCACATCCAGCTGTGAATACACCCCATAGCAGTAGAGTTGCTTCGACTTTACTCACAAGAGATCTGATGGAATCTAATATCACTTTGAATGTACTATTGGTCACCTTTGGTGATGGTTTATCTTGAAGAATTTTCATTTTACTTAGATATTCTAGTAGCGGTGAATGATCACGACTGAAAATTAGGAAGTATTAATTCACTCTAGACCTCACCCGCCAAGATTGTGATGGATGCCTGTTGTGAAAATATTATTATAAATACATTACATAAATATTCAATCTCTTTATATTTTATCATTGTAAAAAATTAGTACACTGAACTATTTACTGCCAAATTGCAGAAATCATTAATTATATAAATTTATTGAAATTAAGAATGTACATGGATGGATGTTATGTATTTAACAAAGAATTCTTTTTATTTTTTAAAAATGAAGGAAATGGTTTTTTGTATTCAAGCAATTTTCTAATCAAAATTTGTTAGATTCCTGTAATTTGCGTATTTTCAAATAATATCTTTAACTTTTGTGTATACAATTATGTTAACATATTTTTTTAATTCAGTTTAATTTAAAATATTCAGTAATTACTTACTCTCTGTTCCAGGGAGTATACTGGTAATAATTGTAAAGGCTACCTCTCACATATTTTGGTGGATTATCTCTGAATGGATTTTTATCATTATTAAGTAAAGCTAAAACTTCTGGTTGCCCTTGTAAAAGTCTGTACGCTAATGACATTAGCCAAGGATTTTGATTGTACAATCCTAAAGCTGCAAACCACATTTGCCAATCGAGTCGAGGTTGATAAGGGGCTAAAAAATACAGAATGTGAGCACTGAATTTATTTCAATTTTAAGAAAATATTAATATAAAAAGGAATAGTAGTTACATTCTTACAATTAAATACTGTAATTTAAAAGACAAAAAAATATTTTTTTTTTTTAAATTAAACTTACCAACAAAAGGCGAGGAATTATTAACGTTTCCTGGTTTATACAAGAAATGATACTCTTTCCATGGTCCATCAACACTGTTACTACCTTCAATGATTAATTCTGATCTTCCATCAGCTCCTACATTCATTCTTTTGAATAATCCATAACTATTAACTAAGTGTAGATTATCAACCTTATTATGAATATTTTTCAAATGGGGAGGAAGCGTTGAATTAATTTTGGGTATAGAGATACTGTATATGGAACCTATAACCACATAAAAGATATTTAATACAAAAATATATGAAAATAATAATTAAAATAAATGTGTTACTTACGATGCTAATGGCAAAAAGGGAAACAACAATTACTGCGTAAAGCAATGTGACAAGTGTTGTTATCAGTTTTCTCTGAGTTCCTTTGACATTCAAAACTGAACTAGTTACCGCATTAGCCACAGCAATTCCCAATGATATTAGTGCTATATAAACTGAAATTGGAATAACACAAGACAACGCATAGTCGAATTGTTCTCTTGTAAATCCTATTGAATTAAAATTAATCATTATTCTCTGTTTCATTTTACATTACGTATACAATTGATAAATATATTATCTGTAATTTTAATATTATAGTACAGGTATGTACCATAAATCACAGCGAGGTATACTACAATACAAACCACAGTGGACAATATGTTAATAATTTTTGAATTTTCAGTTTTCGATTTCTTTTTGTAGAAAAATTGATCATCCAATAATGAGATACATAGGCATATTGTTAGTAAATTAAAGAAATTGTAATTTCCAGTTGCTATGATATGCACTTCAAGGAAGATCTAAAAAATTCAATGTAACTTATAATCTCTGTTTTATTTTACATTATGTATACAAATTGATAAATATATTATCTTACCAATTTCTGACGATATTGTCATCATGTTATCTGTAATTTTATTTTAATATTATAGTACAGATATGTACCATAACCATAAATCACAGCGAGGTATACTGCAATACAAACCACAGTGGACAATATGTTAATAATTTTTGAATTTTCAGTTTTCGATTTCTTTTTGTAGAAAAATTGATCATCCAATAATGAGATACATAGGCATATTGTTAGTAAATTAAAGAAATTGTAAATGTAAATAAAAAACTTTTCCTCTCATTCCGAAAGTATTAAAGAGAATTTCGACCGGTAGGCGGCGCTGCTTCAACATCTCTATATAGTCTCTAGTCTCTCATTGCCTATTATTTATTATGAGTATATCTATATATATAATGTTGGAGAACACGAAGAAAAAGAAAAATTTTTCTCTCATTCCGAAAGTAAAGAATTCGACATCCGAAATCTTGAAATCGTTTTATTGTAAAAATGCGGTAATGAATGAATCCAAAATTTTGTCGGAACTATAAAATATGACTAAGAATTATTGGGGGTTAATGTTGAAACGTATAAAAAAAGATGTACATTAAAAAAATAAGAAAGTAAAAATGAAAGGTTCGTTTTAGCTGTATATAGGGCTAGTGCCGCGTACCCATACTTGCCTCGGGTGCGCGACACGCGCCCCTTGATTAAGAACAATTTGGTTTTCATCATTAATCAGAAACAATCCAATTTTAGCTTCTAAGACACATTTGCACCATGATCATTTTTTTCCGCCGGGTGTGTATAATCAGATATTTTTTTTTATCTTTTCGAGTTGTTCGATTAAATTTGAAGTATGATGCATATACGAATACACACATCGCGTATATTAGCTGTAAATCATTGGAATTGGTATATATACTTTAGATATAAAGTATTGTAATCTGACGAATGTTTTTGACTTATCAATACGTGTTATCAAGAGTCGTAAAACCTGTGTGTTGTCGTCTTGAGAATTTGAGAAGGTTGCATCGGTCTCGCAACATTTTCATGTTTACCTTCAAACTATCGTTTAATTAAGCCTTTTCTTACTCTCTCTCTTCATCTTTTTGTCTGGTATATAGACACATTAAAAATATATACGATGTTTGCTCGAATCTCCAAAAAGAAAAAAGTATTTTAATGGAGCAAATTCTACACACAAAGAGAAAAGAAAGAAAGAGAGATGGTAATATGCAAGTCACTGTCTGCTCATTATTTTTAGCAATCCAGACGCATCGTATAAGTGATTAATTTCAAACAATCTTTTTTCTTCTTATTTTCACATACATCGGCTTACCGATGTTGAATCGAACGACGACCCGATCCGCCAGTTTTGTAAAGACAGTTTTGTACCACGATAGATAACCGAAACTGGACGGATAATAATGGAATGAATCCGGAACTTGCGGACTTTGCCCAAAAGAAGGAGAACCAAAAAGTTTCTCAACTCGATATATATATATATATACACATACATAGTATGCTGTATTTGTGCCAAACTTTTTGGTGGGTGCAGCTCTCTTTCTCTCTTTTTCATCTCTGCAAAAAAGAATTTTTCCTGTTCGGGTTAAACCTAAAAATCACATACATACACCCACACACCACTCATGGAGATACACGTGAAAGTAAAGATGTGTAGGAGAAGATACATCGGTATCATCGAAATCTGTAATTGCGTTATACGGTTCTGGCTTCCTCTCTCTCCCCTCTTTCACTTTCCACTTTCGTGCGAATTATCGTTGCGAAAGACAGGGGGAGAGAAACGACCCCGACGACGAATTAATCTCGAAATCGAAGGGCTTCGGGCTATTTGGTACTTTCTCTCTCTCTCTCTTTTCACCAATGCCAGTGAACCAGAGAGAGAGAGAGAGAGAGGGAGAAAAGTGCCTCGAAGAGAAAATAGCTTCGTGTTTCGTTATTACCCTCTACCCACCCTTTCTCCTCTTGTATTTTCGTGGGCGACAATGCACTTATGGATGTGTCGGGGAAACAATTCCACGGGCGCAATATTTTCACCAACACTCGAACGCCTTCCTCTTCCGAGGATTAGGTTTTAATGTGTTACACGTTCCTTCGAACCTAAAACGAGAAAATTGTTGCGGTTCTTCGCACGTTTTTGACTTAATGAAACGAGGGTTTTTTTCGATTGCTTCTTTTTTTTTCTTATACGTTTGACAAAGTTGATAAAATCGTTTTCACAATTAGAACCGATCTAAAATATTCGATATGTTTTCAATTTTTTTTGGAATGATGATTACTTAGTTTGAAAGAAAAATCAGAATATAAAATATGTACGTCGATAATAAAATATATATTTTTTTATAAATAAACTATCGATCGTATATATCATTTAACCAGATTAAAAAAAAATCTTTGGACGATTAAGATTATACTAACTAGGAGAGTCACACCTGCGGGAAACGGATCTTTACCAAACTCTAGGATATATTTTCTACTAAAAACATATGAAGAAACTCCGAGTTTTAGAGTCCAATGCCCTTTCTTACCATAGATATAGGCAAACAACGAAAAATCTCGTCGAAAAAACTCTTGACTTTGATCGTTTATAACTCGGAAACAAATAAATATATGCTATCATACTCAAATTCAGAAGAAAACTGAGATCGAGTATAGATGTATTTTTTAAAAAATTTTCTTTAAAACTTAAGTTTGAATGAAAATCTTTACCCGGTTCCGAGTTATAAGCAATCAAAGTCAAGAGTATTTTTGGTGAAATTTATTGTTTTTTGCTTATATCGACCGTAAAAAAGAGCGTTAGAGTCTAAAACTCTGTCCTTTATATATATTTTTATAGTAGTAAACATATCCTACAGTTTAGTACAGTTCCGTTTCCCGCAAGTGTGACACTCTCCTAATAAGAGAAATTTTACCAGTACTGTAGGACACAAAATTGAAAATTTCAGGAGTTATATCATCATATTCATCACTGATCCGAAAGAGACTTCCAGGATAAGTATATTTTTTAAGGTTCAATATACTCCAGAGAAATTGTATTGAATGTAAATATACATTTTTACAGTATCATCATAGTATTCTGTAAATATTAAACTCAATAATGCAATGAATTATATCAAATAAATCTAAAATATTTACACACGCAGTAACAAATAGCAATTCTCTTCCTTTATCATCGTTCATATTGTTCTATATATAGTAGTTCACTTAACAGGATACAAAGAACTTGGGTATAAATAGAAAATGGCTCATTATGACCTATAGAATAGCTATTCCCAATCTGAAAAAGCATTAACAAATGTCCTTTGTCATCGTTGAGCATTTGCTATGCGTAATAAACCGTTGAGAAAAACGAAACGTCGAAAGTAACCCGGATAAACGATGGAAAGGTTGGATAAAAAAGAAAGAATTTTTTTCCTTTTCAAGCAGCTTAAAAATTTTTTTTGCTCGTACCTATACGTATATGTGTATATACATATACATACCTTGCGCGGATGGCACTAATGAAATGTACACAGATAAAGCATCGGCGCATTCGAATAGCTGATATTTGTTTTACCGCTCTGTGTTTGCTCGTCATTTTATCAAGGAAATTTCTCTTGAAATTACGCTTTTGCACAGTTGTACATTTCTCTCTCTCTCTCTCTCTCTCTCGCTCGCTCGCTGGGTTATAACTTATGGCGGCGGCATCAACGTGTATTATTCACTCACCTGTATAATACCTCTAAATCAAAGGATTTGCGAAACGTTGTTTTTAGCAGCCGAAAACCAGCCGTTAAAAACAAATGGTTTCACCTAACCTCAAATTTTTTTTTTAATTTCTATTAGGGTGAAATTTGTTGTACCGGTTAATGCCTTTTTATATGTTTCTGGTAAATTCAATCAGTTTGTAAAGGGAGACTGTTGATGAGGATTTTCATATTTTTAAGTGCGTTGACGATCGACTTTCTATATATCAAGACGGACAAAGTTACGCACGTGTCTCTAATATATATATATGTATATACGTATATGTATGGTCTTTGTTCTTGAGACCCCCGACGTTATATATACCCAAGCCAAGCATTATAAGCGATACGGTAGCTAATATTTGCCTGGTTGAACATACAAATACGCCGATACGTGCAGGCAGTTTTGTTTGCCGAACGAACGGTCGACTGGACAGTGACTAAGAAAGTATTAAAAATTATTATTCTCCTCTCTCTTATAGATAATGCGATATGCGCGATTTCTTGTTCTTTATTCCAATTTTTGTAAAACCGAGTCCGTTGATTTTTATTATTTGAACACCTTTTTTTTTTCTAGACTTTGTTTACACATATTTTTGTTTCGTCGTGGTGGAATTTGAGGATTGCAAAGTTAGGTGAAAATTATTTATTTAAACTTTTGTACACCGGGGTATATGGATTTTTTTAAACTGATTTATAGATTTTACGTGTGCTTTTTCTTTTCGTTTTCGTGGATATTGAGGCTATAGTTGTACGTTGTTGGGCATTGCCATTTTTAGAGAAAAAGATGTTTCAGTAGGGATCATATAAGAACATTTTTGATTATTCTATGCAATATTATTTTCCTTTTAATTTATTATTATTCGTGATACTTGACAATTTAAATTCGTAAATTTCGTTTGAAATGCGAGTTTTCAATACTAAAATACAGATTACAAGATGTTTTAAATAAATTTTTTGGTTGAATTTAACAAAGCATAAGCAAAGTGTTTTTTCACCATAAAGTGGTCATATAATGTTGAAGATCCCACCCAATTCAAGGATCGATCAAACACTAATGGAAATTTAATAATCGAAAGATTCCAAAATTGGAATATGAATAAGTAAAATGGAAAGTTTTTGGTAAGCGATACAATGTTTAACACTTTCTGGACACAGTCGTAACCTTTAGACATTGTACTAGAATTGTTCTTGGAAAAAATACTCTCAGTCTTACGTATATTAAGCTAGCGTATCCAAATCATATGGCCAAGCTAAAAATTCTCATGAAATTTTTGCTTATTTTTTTGCGAAACGTTTGATTTTTTACTCAAAATTAGCAAAAATTTCATGAGAATTTTTAGCTTGGCCTTATGATTTGGATACGCTAGCTTAATATACATCTCAGTCTTGTAAATTGTTTACCATGTAATGAAATCATCATCACCTCAAAGATAAATTTGTAAATTGTCGAGAGAAAAGATAATTAATCTGAAATTATCTGACCTAAAAGTACTCGCGTACAAATGTAAAACTTAATATATCAATTTAAATATTAGACAACTTAAAATACCTCAGTTATTAGAGAGCGAAAGACTCGGAACTAGAAGATCGGAGGTTCGAACCTCGGAATAAATTAATTTTTTTATTAATAAAATTTTACCCGTTCAAAAATAATATTTTTAAACTTATCTGAGGGATTATTTCAAGTTTATCTAAACTTTATACCAATGTCTAATTAATATTTTTTCAAGTTTGGGATAGTCTCATTGCGTATGTTGATATATAAACTTTTAGCCGAACATAAACTTTATATCAAGTTGATGTTAAGTTTTACATTTTTCTAGTATAACGATTGTTGTACCTTGTGAAATCGTACGATAAAAATAGTATAATCATTCATTCGAAAAGTGAGAACATTATAGCAATCGCCTGCACGCGCATATATTGATTCCACGTAAGCATAATTATTATCCCGAAGCGTCGTTACACATAACCTCTACTACGGCGCGTCGACGTGGATAACACTTGTTATATAGAGTAGACACTCGCGTATGGATTTAACGAAAGTGAAGGTGCAGGTCGATCGCGTCCACCAAGTGGTCTGTTCCTTCGAGCATGGTGCCCGTACCCGTGTACGTAGACTCACACAGGCACAGTCACAGGCACATGGGAGAAAGAGAGAGAGAGAGAGAGAGAGAGCTTTACCGAGAACGGTGTTAGGAGAGACAGAGAGGACGGAAGCGTCGCGGGTTAGGTCAGCGGACGGGAGCCGCGTCGGTGGTTCGCGAACTATCTCAATTTGCCTAAGCCGCAACCGCATCGACCACGAAACCGCGACTTCCCTCGTTCGTGGGGCTCCGCACCTTCCACCGCTCCAGTACTCCTCTCTCCCTTTTTGGTCGGACCGTACCTCCTTTCGGATAACGTAATTTTTAACTAGCTTCTCTACGTCATTCTCCCTGACTGGCCATCTCCGGCTTTACCCAAGACAACTATACATCTATATACATATATAGAAAAGATTATAAAATTAAATGGTTTTCTTTTCAACAGAAATGCGTTAAAACTTTACGGCAAAGCTCGTTGGAAGAAGGAGATTACATCTTTGTGTGTAATTTTTAGATTGTCAAACATCCTTCAAAATTCAGTTTCTTTTTAAAGAATAGTATAACAGGCGATGTTTTATAATGTACACCTAACGAAAAGATAGTTATGTGATAGTCTGTCGTTCATTAATAATATATCGATATTGCAACTTTCTCAGATTAAGTAACAGTGACACGTTTAGTAAATTTGTTAACAACTATTTTTTTTTACCAAACTATAAAAACTAGTAATTCGTTGGATTTATATTACCGTTACAACTTTTTCCTTCAATATGTTTAACTGAATAAATTTCCAAATAGTAGGTATGTATATATATACGATTACACCCCAGTCTCTCTGGTATATACACACACATGCGCAACGATGACACCTGATGGATGTACCACAAACGTGTAATTAACTCCCTTACACCCCTCTCGTGTACGCACGTGATCTTGTGGCTCTGTATCATTATTAAAGTATTCGGATGACGTTGTTCCTTAAAGTCACTGGGAAACAATCTGTGTATGATTTTCCCATGAAATTTGCAATCTTGCATCTATTACCAAGTTTATAACCGTACTTCAGGAGTAGTGTGTATGTGTGTGTGTGTGTGTGTGTGGATGTGTGTTGTTTACTCTCGTACTCGATTAAGGTACAACGCTGTGTGTATAAACCTAATTTATTTTCTGTCCACACTTTCGTTACTCTCTGCATACTTAAGGGATATAACAACCGTAGTGTCTAAGTACTTGCGACCGGATTGTCAACCGTATATATTTTACTGCTATATCACTATATTCGTTTCGGTGAAAAATCACCCTACATTTGCAATTTGAAATGTTTTACTCGAAAATTAAAATGAAGGTTATGTTTGGGGTTCAATCGATAACCAACCATTCGCACTATAAGGTTCGTTTACGTGAACAAAGTTATTCTTCGCTCAAACGAATTTATATATACGTTTAAAGAATTTACTATAATAATCATTGATTAATATTAGTAACCGCATTACTAGTTAATAATCTCTTTGTTAAATGGTTTGTAAATTGTCTTGTGATTTAATAAATTAGCCAACGAAATGTCGCTTATCAAAAGCTAAATTTTTTGGAAAATTTCATCATTGTTCCGTTTACTGACCTCCTTCGGATCAATATAGACGTTATCATTCAAGAATTTACTATCATTTTTTTGGTTTATTCTCTATACGATTTTCCAATTAACTTCGCGCGTATTTTACCGTTTTTCGAATGTCACCGTTTCATGCGGATTCTAATGGCTTATTAAAAATATACTCCAGTTTCTTTGCGTTCTCGTGATATATTGTAATTAATGAAATAGCTATCACCACAATATAACGTTAACAAATGGTTAAATTTCTAAGAAGAATAAAAATTAATTTTGAAAACCCTGTCCTCTTCGTCTGCGTGTGAAGATATTCACCAGAATTAGAACGTGTGCGAATTCTAATTCATAACGACACACGCATATACTTAGCAATGCGCCTATTTGTTTTTCTCGTTACACTCAAGAAAAAGGAAAACAAAAACAAAAGATGGAAAGTTAAATTTAGAGAAATGAGCGAAAGTAACTAAATGAAATGTGTACAATGTATAATGAGACTGAGAGAGAGAGAGAGAGAGAGACTGCTTTATGATTCATTAAAAGCTATCTTTTATTTTTAGCTACTTTACGATCATTTATATTTTATTTCAACTCCTCGCTCGAGAGCGCAAATCATTATAATTTCTTATTTGAATCCTCATTTCTGTCTATATAGTACATTAATTATCAACGTGTTTTTTTAATCTTCTCATTTGTTATTACAGGTGCCGCCACAGTCGAGTCAACCGTTTAAATTTACTGTGATCGAGTGCTGTGATAGGATTAAGGAGGAGTTTAATTTTTTACAAGCCCAATATCACAAGTGAGTAAAGGCTATATCATTAGCACTTATTCTCTCTCTTTTTTGCTTTTCCTTTTTCTCCCCTTGTGACACTCTCAAATTAATTGTGAAGCACTTGGTTGAGAAATTTGGGGTTATTGTTATTTCGAATTAACTAACCCGGATGAAAATAATCGCCTGAAACGATTCCAGATACGAACCGATTATAACCAGTTAAGTACATTTTTTCAAACTGTTAATCGATCTGTTTCGATCGTCTTCAGCCGGTCATTTTCAGCAAAGAATATCAAAGTGTATTGTTTTAATGGAATGAATGATGAAAAATGTGTCTATTTTTGGTTAATTGATGAAACGCTTTTTTCTCATATTTCATGGAAAATACAAATGTTAAGCTGTTTATCACCTTATGATTATACAAATTCCTAGTAAGTTGAGTGATACTGTATTTAGAATTGTCCAAATATTGATAATAAAACGATGTTTAAAATTTTTAAGAAAAGTGCGATTGGCTTGAATTTATTACCATCTCTATAGTAGAAATTGAAAAGACATTTTAAGTGTGGGTGTATATATAGATATATTAATTAGACACATTATAAAAATGAGTAGAAGTAAAGAAATGCTTATGAATTGTAACGTGAAACTTTTAGAAGTAGCCAAATTTTTACCAGAAACAATGAATGGTAATTTTTCTCAAAAGAACATGTATTTTTTTCAAGAATTTCGATCACACTGGCACCATAATTTTACTCCAGAACATTTAAATACCTTTCACAAAAATTTTCTATCCGTGTAAATTCAATGTTCGTGGGAACGCGGAAAAATAATATTAATGTTTTGAGGTTACGTTCATTTCCTCAAATTTGCGAAAAAAGCATTTGGTATCACAGACATTGGAATTTTTACCAGTAGCTATTAATATATGTAAAAACACACATAGAGGATGACTATGAATCATTTCCTTAGTAGAAAGTTTCCCATTAATTACAGACTTATTGATCATTTATGGTTAAATCGTAATTTTTTGTCAAAAAAAAGGTTTTATAACTGTTTCAATAAATTTACCAGGGTTTTGATAATACATAAGAGATTGAAGGATACGCGTAATCTTCACATTGTACCTTTTGTATTGCAGTTTCTCAAGACGCACTCTCGTATCGTTGTTTCGAAGACTGCAAAGAACTTGTACACATACCGGTACAGATAAAACAAATATCGTTGCTTGATAATTATAGGATACGACGAATTGCGTGTTACAATATATATCTATATATATATATATTTAAAACATGAAAATTCTCTTTTTTTTCCTCCGTTGCGTTCGGGAGTTAAATATATACATATATGCACTTGGAGAGAAACCGCGAGTAATATTAACGTAACGTTAACTCGAACACGGAAAAATTGCAGAAGCAAAACTCGTTAATGCTCGAGACTCGTAAAACGTTTCTTTTACGGCTGCATGTTTATAAGCGTTAGGAGATTGGAAGGCTTGCACTTGCCGAGTAACCGTTCGCTTCGAATAAGTATTTGTCTTCCTCTCGTTCTCTTTTTTTTTCCTTTTCAAAAGCAACAACTTTGAAGAATCTTTTAATTTTTTTTGCTTCGACGGTACACTCAGTGTAATTAACTCGTTGGCGCCGAATATTCTTTTTTTATATATAGTACTTTTTTTATTAATAATCTATTTCGTTTTTTTTTCTTTTACGGTTCGGTGTTGGAGTAACTTTCGAGTTGGGTCGTGATAGCACGCAAATTTTTTTGTTAAACTTCGTTTCGCCGCTATCCGAACGGACTTACTTGATGCGACGAAAATCCAACAATTACGGTTCGACCTCAGAGGTATATTGAGAATTGTAGTTGTAACCAACGTTAGTTTAACCAACTAAGACTTAACAGGGTGCCATAGTCGTTGTTTATCCTCCCTACCTTACCGACAAATGCGGTAATTGGCAATAAATGTGTAAATAAAATAATATTCGGAAAAATAAGGGAAGGGACGTTTTTGTTTATCAATAATATAACTGTGTACTGAATCTCGAACTGAAATATTATTACGTTTTAGAGAAATCCTTTAACAACAAATATGAACTTAATCTCAACAAGGTTCACGTACTCGATATTTGTTGGTATAAAGGATGATTCTTAAAAATAGAGTAATATTTCAGTTAAATTTTAGTACACAATTAGGTTAGGGATAAACGAAAACATTTTTTGTTCAATTTTTTGTTCTATGATTAATTAATCAACAAAAATTAAATACGGGACTCCCTTAATTATAAGAAATAAGAATTAGCGTAAATTTTTTAAATAATCTGTAATGACTTTCTCTGTGAGATAATGACAAATTTTAAGAAATCTATATGTAGAAGTGATTCTCACAAATACATATCATTCCCTAACAAGAACTTTTTTACAATTTTTAGGTTATATGTATCGTAGTTGGCTCCAAGGAAAATAAGTTTTCCCTCGTATATAACGCAATATAAAAATTAAGAATTTTTTTTGTAGAACATTAAAGGGAAAATTCGTAACAGACGGTTCTTCATTTCTTTGCAAAACACAATTTCAATTATCACGTATATCACTATTGAAACAAGAAATTTTACATTATATTACACTTTAGAAAACTTAGTATCCTTTTTTGACTGTTGCAAATGAGATACGCAAAGTATAAAGAAAATTATTGTTAAACTGGAGGGTGCTACAGGAACGAAAAATTGATCGTTCGTGTTTTTTTCGGTCTGTCTATAACAAAATACACTTTTAATTTGTCACATATTAACGTTTAACGAAAAATGTCTACACTTTCGTAATGAAACTGAAGTTAGCAGCCAAATAGCAGCAGCCAAATTGATTTATCAGCGGTTCTTAACAAAACCTTTTTTTTTATGTCTATCCCTTTTGAACGATGCAAAATAACAAACAAGACATGTAAACGCATAACATATAAATTTTAGAAAATTCCATGAAATTGTTTTAAACAAAATTAATGATAAATTTATCTGGCTGCTGCTTCAAGTTTCATACTTTCGTAATTTCTTTTGATTAAACTACGATGAATAACCTAAAAAAAAAATTGATATTGTCGTTCTATAAGGGCGGTGGTGGTATACGATACATGGAATAGAGTACTGTTAAGCAAATACTTTCATTTAATTATTTTAAACTTGTATCTATAGGCAGTATAGTAAGTATAGCGTCTATAGGTATATAGCTCGTTAAATTAACAAACGAATATTCAACTCGAAGTTGACGACGACGACTACGAAGAATCGCTTTGTACGGTTATATACGAACGCGCGTGTCTGTGCGTGTAAAAAAAGAAACGCGCGACGACGATGTCGCGTATAAAAGTCGCAAGCCGGTGAATAATGAATTGGCGAGGAGGTTGATAAAAAATATATCGAGTCGAGTGTGTATAAAAAGACGCAGGAAGGGTCGGAGGGGGATAAAAGAAAAATATATAGTCTTATCTATAAATAAGTGATTATATCACCGAGTGTATATAGATATACATCTCGTCATAATTACATCGATGTAAGATCGTGTGTGTATAAGTAACGAAATAACGATACGATGTGTACTTATAATCCGTGTATGTATATATACATATATACATAAAATAAAATGAAAAAGCAGTTCTGGTAAGTCATCCTCTACACGATTTATCAGGGTTGAGTTAAAGTTCTTGTATATAGCGCACGTATATATATAAAAGAAGGTACTATCGCTAACCACTTTCCGGTGTCTTTCACTATATATATATATATCTGTCTCTATTCTCTCTCTCCTTCTGTTTCAGTATGAAACTCGAGTGCGAGAAGCTGGCGACGGAGAGGCTCGAGACTCACAGGCATTACGTTATGGTAAGTGACACCGAGTATTTATCGAGAGGCTATGTGAAATTCGCACGATGTGTTGCCTTATTTTACTACTTGCGGTACAACCTAATCCACTGCAGTCTCTCACTACTGTAATTTACTATTCAAAGTTATTATACGGATATGTAACGGCCTTCTTTTCTTTTCTTTTTTCTCTCCGTTTCACCGAAAATTGGCCAATACGCTGCGCACACTCTCTAAATCCCAATGTGTAAAAATAGACGGTATAGAATATATGTAAATTCGACAACTTTGCACTTTTTGAAGTAAGAATAAATAATACGGTAAATTAAGATAATTTGCAATTCTCACATTTTATAACGGTTGTCAACTTCTCGATTTACACGTTCTATCCTTCCTTAATTTTAACATTTTGTTGAGTTTAGAGTGTAAGTCTTGTAGTTAATAGCCAAGAAATACTTGGACCAATTATTGGTATATTACGCGTGTAATTGGCACTTGCTAACTGCTTGGAAATACATCGGTAACTCGCGTTCATTAATAAAGTATAAACTTTTTTTTTGGTTGAAAATTAAACCAGTGGACATAGTAAGTTTAGCGGTTACAACCAAAATGTTATATACGAACTTGCAAATTATCAGCTAATTAATGATTAAAGATGCAGCACGTATGTGTACGAGATAATCTAACCTCACAGTCGGTCTGTTGTCTTTGACCCAAGAACTTGTGAGGCGAGTACTCGATCCCTTGGAAATATTCTTAAACGACTTTAGTGAAATATCTATGAGAAAAGGCCTAATAAACGTTGAAACAACTCGGGTTCCAAACAACTTTTTTGATTCCTAGTCATAAATACAGAGAGAAAGCTCAAATGCAACTGGTTTAATAACTTAATTTTCATTCGAGGACGTATCTCGTACGGTTCAAATGTTATACGTTTGATCGAAGAAATTTCAAATGCGAATGGAGACATTCGATTAAAAATGAAGCTAGGTAAATGCGTAACTATTTTCCAATTAAACGCGAAACTTTTCAATCGTTTGAGCTACTTCACCGAATCAGAGTCGAAATAATTGCTCTTTAGTGTCAGTTTTCCGCTCTTTTTTTTTTAAAGGCTACGAGTTTAATAGACCTCCAGTTATTTCAATTGAAGTAAAGTCCTTGTGTTTCTCTACATATTTTTTAAAGATCCAGTATACAGTCGTCCGTAAATCCATTATTCAACAAAACTTCGAAACACGGATCTTAATTTATTGGATAGAATAATCGTGTCTGGGAAAGGTTAATTAGACGGAGAGAGGAAATAAGAAATCTTACAATATTCTGACCGAAAGTTTCACCAGAAAATATCAAATGCACGAGGAAGTTTTTTTCTACCAGGAATGTTTAGTAAAATATTGAATATTAGGTACAAATTATATATCAGCTAATAATTGTCATAAATACGTCGATAGTTTTTAAATCGCGAGTTTTGAAATAAATGTTTGAGGGTATAGATTTATATGTATATATACAGTCAAGACTGTTGTAGTTGAATTATTTATCTCGTAGTTAGAATTGATCTTAAAACTTTACACTTGTCGTATAGCAACAGAGAAAGAAAAGTTAGCTTAGGTTATCGATGTCAATTGGTTCGGTTGTGCTGACTAGAATTTCCTCGAATGAGCATATACATAAAAAACGAAGCGAATCGGGAACGAGGAAAGTGTAGTGACCTTTGCATGGATAGCAATAATGTAAAATGCTTATATATTTGTGGGACAACGCAAAAAACCCGGAGTTATAACGTAAATTACACTTTTAGCTCATTGTTTTTCGTTAGACATTTGTTATAAATAAAATTGACGATATATATTTATAAATTACAGTATTCACGCTCGCAATGTTCATTGGGTTTTGAGGTTCGGTTTTGAAACTTTACATTTTTCTTTGATTGAAAAATATTTCCATTATTTTTGTACGTGTAAACCTGCGTGTTCAATGAAAAGTGTACATTTTACTTATTCTAATTATATAGATGTATCTTCATCTTTGTGATCGTTCATCTTGAAGAATATAAATACGAACTGTATTTTTGTAATTTGAATACTTTTTTGCCTCGTGTGCTATCAATTCATTTTGTTGTACATTGGCGAGACATTGTGTTTATAAATTTGTATCTTATATACATTTGGATGGAAGAAAAAGAAGAGTACACATGCAAAGGATAAAATCAATAAAAAAATGACCTAAACGTTCTATAAAAGGTTATGTAATTTTTAAACAAATAACTGTAATAGAGGAGTCAAAAACTTGTATAAATTAATCAATTTTTAAAAATGAGTTGAAAAATAATAGTTTACGGATTATCCCTATATAAATATCAGAAATAGGTAGGAAAAATTGGTTGTCAAATGGCTGACTGTGGATTTAAAGTAATGATCATAATATCAAAATATATTTAAATTGTATTTCCACCTTTTCGCGAGTGATACTTGCAATATATAATTACGAAAATAATTTTATATATTCACCATGGCAATCGTTACGTAGGATAGAGTTTGATAGATAATACCTAGATTCTAATTTAATCTATACGTTTATGTATATAGGTATATGTAAATAGGTCGAAACGGAACAAAATTGTATATTTAATTCGAATAAATGTCTATATATATGTATACGCATTTTTCGGGCATTCCGCTAAAACAATCGACGTATATTACTTATTAAATATTTTGAACGCGCTGCCACTGTAATCTAACAATTTCACGTTTTCTAAATTTTATGTATATATTTTTTATTTATCCTCGGAATATCTCCCGTATACCCTCTGGAATTTAAATCGCATTTTCAAAACGAATCACGTCGAACATCTGAGCGAACGCATAATAGGTAACAACGAATTCTCTTCAGCACCGTAATTGTAAAAATTTTTCGTAATTAATACGTAACGAGAATAGCGGGAGAGAGAGAGAGAGAGAGAGAGAGAGAGAGAGTGACTGGGCAGCAACGAGTTAACCGCGAAACGAGACGGATTAAGACGAAGCTAGGAGATACTCGATAATATACGGATGTCTCTCTTGAAATTCCCACGTCGCGCAAGCTGGCTGAGCGATACGCTTCTTCTTCTTCTTGGTCTTCTTCTTGGTGTATGTGTGCTCCTCGTCGGTTTGGGGCCACGGTTTAATCGACGCTAGAGAGAGAGAGGGGGAGGAGGAGGAGGAGGTCGACTAGTTTAAGTGCGATTAATCAGGATGCCGGAGCCGCAAAAGAGGGAGGGCAAAGTCACCGAGTCCAAGATTTATCGAGCCCAAGAGCTACCGGCAAATTAAGCTTGATTGCTTCTCCGTGGATCTTTCCACTCGCATCCCTCTCCCTCTCTCTCTCTCTCTCTCTCTCTTTCAACATGTATATATATATACGTACACAGCCTTTCTTGGATCATTCTTCTCTTTTCCACTTTCTTTTACGGCGTGTGCGTGCGCGCGCGTGTGAGTAGGTATATAGTATATACACGCAAACTAATGAATCATCATCTTAATTTTGACTTCCTTCTAGCTAGTTAACGAAATATTTTTCTTTATGTTTATAATCGCGCGGTACGTAAAGTCACGCACAAATTTATATGAACGATTATTCGACGGAAAAAGATAATGACGCGTTTGTACATCTATTCGACACAGATTGGTGTTAATAGCTCGAACTCGTAGGGAAATCGATTGGTCGGAACCTGAAAGTTAATTGTACATTGTTGCATCGATTGGTCAAAATTTTGTACAAAATAGATGATGATCACAAAGTGATATTGTATATAAGTTACCCATGTTTCGAGAGGCCTAAAACTGCATGTATATATACAAGAGAGATTTTCAAGTAATCTAGAGATATTGAGACTGTATGTACGCTAATGTAAAATATACTTTGGTTCTGGTATAAATATTTTAAGTCGACCGTGCCCGAGGAACGTTAATAGGCTAAACTCACCGACTAATAGTTTGAACTTTGGTTCGTTCGAGTAGCTCAAACAGTTCAACAGTTATACGTGGTATTGAAAAATTGTTACGAATTAACATTAATTACTAGTGACTTATTTGTAACCTATATATCTTTTTCGAATTTCTTTCAATCTAACGTAACGTTTGAAAACGAATATAAAATATATCACGTTAGTATAATAAATATAATGCGGATTTTTATTCAAAATAAGATTTTTTATATTATTAAAAACAGAAATTGTTGGATTGTATTACTTATTTTTTTATTGAACGTATATATTTATTGACAAGACTAAATAATCCTAATAAATAATAATTAAAATCTTGTTTATTCTTATTTTACAGAATATGAAAAATTTTATTTTGCATACAAATCCGCAGCCTAATAATAAATATATTTTGTTTAATAATTTATATTTACAATTTAGACGCGTAGACGATATATAATTAAAAATTTATAATGAATTAATTCGTAAGTACACGAGTAATAATCGTATAATCTGTTATGTTTCAGTATTACGAGATGTCGTACGGACTCAACGTTGAAATGCACAAGCAGGTAATTACAAAAATAGTAATATCTCCTTTCCCAATTGCGTATTATTTTATTTGTATTTTCTTACACGAACGAGAGCACCAACAATATACTCCTCTAATACGTACACGTTAAAATATTTTAATTAACAACACCAAGACTATTGTCGAGTTCTTGATTTTGCTTCTACCTCTCTCGTATACTTTCTTACCATTCTTCGGATATAGTTAAAGCTACTATACGTTAAATTTGTATAACGGTACAAAGCGAGAAAGAGAGAGGAATTTTCGAGTTACACGGGGTGCTTCGAATATAACGTTGCAATCTCGTCAATTACCGTGAACGAGTCGGAAAATGTTCACATATAATATAATATATAATGCGTATATTATAGATTTTCGAATAGACGACGTTATAGAGTATATATTTCGTTTCGCGTTGTATACGATAATAAATAAATAAAGATTCATCGTTCTATAATAAGGAATCATCATTTGGTACACGTGCTTTCGTTTTGTACAAGTATCTTTCGTAGCTATATACACGGTAATTACATTTTACGAGGAAGATATCGGTGAACTCCTCCCGGATTAATAGTCGGCCACGAGAGGAGGAGAGTAACTGCACCTGCTGCTTAACGCTCGAGCGCTTTTATACTTCACTTCTTTTGACTCTCCGGAAGCCAGGTGTAGATGATACCGTGTCTACCGATCGTCGGAACCTTTTTCTTTTTTTTTTTTTCTTTATCTTCTCCACACTTTTTTTTGTAGTTGTTGTGTATTCGATCACTATGATCCACAATGAGTCGATGCTATGATTTGCAACTTTTTTTTTTCGTCGAAGGTGCTGGCGTCGTCGTTTAAGCTGTGTAGAGAAAATGAACATTTTTATTCACTGTGAAACGTTATTTTGGAAATGAACACGAAGGATCGTCAACCGTGATTGTTTTCTCAAACTTTTGGTTTTAACCTGGAATAAAATTTGATATTCGTATATAAGTATATATATATAGGGTTCGTGAAATCCAAAGTTCATTTTAAAGTACAAAGTCAAATAGGAGTTTGTTTCTCAGTGATCTATAACCGTGTTAACCGTGCTAAAACATCATTACAACGAGGAAGAAAATGTAGTTGTCAAATTTACTACGATAATAATATTAATAATTGTATATATACATCCACGAAAACCAAAGACCTAATGTGCTGTTTATACATAGCCCTACTATGGAATGGAAGTATAGTAAATGAGACGAAAATCGCGTAAACAAAAAAAAACGACAAGCAATTTGTTTGTCGTGGTTTTTCTTAATTATACGTCAATGAATACGGAGATAATTCGATGCGTACACGTTATACTAAAAATAAATTTTTAGGAAAAGTGACGTTTCATAAAAATAAATAATATATAATCAACGTTTACAAATGAAAGAAAAATAAGGAACTAGTTAGCTGGATTTATAAGGTTTACGCGCCCTTTTGATTTTCGATTTCCGGCGCTTCTTCCGATCGTAGAAAACTATGCACTTCACGTATGACCGTCATTCTTTGAGTTTCGTATGTCACGGGGCAATAGTTTACGCGTTTGAAATGTTTATCGACTCTTCGACGCGTTGACACGTCCGCACAGTCCCGTTGATCACCGGAAGTACGATATTCTCTTTTGTATTTCTTGTACGAATCGACTTTGTCTCAATACCCACACGCGCGCGCCCGCGCACACACACATATATATATATATCTATAGATTTTTAGAATTAATTTGTAACAATTGATTAATCGTGGATATAATTACTTGTATTTTTCAGACGGAAATATCGAAGAGACTTAACGCCATTATCGCGCAAATACTGCCTTTTCTTTCGCAAGAGCATCAGCAACAAGTAGCGACTGCTGTCGACAGAGCGAAACAGGTCACTATGACTGAACTCAACTCGATAGTGGGAGTAAGTATTTATCTTTTATTCTTTCTTTTACAAGAAATAAACGAAAAATTGTTGTCGCCATATCAGGAATAATCTATATGGCGGTGAATGTCACGATTTTTAC
The DNA here is from genome assembly GCA_026168455.1 of Theocolax elegans. Lineage (NCBI taxonomy): Eukaryota > Metazoa > Arthropoda > Insecta > Hymenoptera > Cerocephalidae > Theocolax > Theocolax elegans. Next base: position 1,865,284 of record CM047428.1, on the reverse strand, counting down.
AATATTACAAATAGAAAAATGTATGTAATAATAGAAATTCTTAATTCTTATATAAACGCGAAAAAATTTTCGAGCAAGAGGGTTGAAGGAGGAGGAGAGAAACAACTTAATAAAAATTTTTATAAACTGACGATGTGTATAGATTACACGAGAAAAAATTGATTTAACAGTATTTAAGATTTGGTATAAGAATTCACTGATTGAGTAGCCACTACCGAAAAAATCGGTTACAACTTGACCAGTAAACTTGATTTTATTCTTTAATTCTTTTTGGGTGAAAATTATAATAGTTCAAAGAGATAAATCTGAGTTAATTCGTATCGAGTCGGATAAAATTGAATTCGAACGTTAACGGCGAGTGCTATATCGCGAGACGACTTTACAATTAGAGTGAAAAATTCTTCTAATCGTGTGTAATATGTTCACTCTTTGAATTGTGTAGTGATTCAGTTTTAACGGAAGGTTCGAGTGATTTTTCGCTCTAACGAATTTAGAGAGCGGTTTAATGCTATATATATATATATACCAATAGCGAAACAAACACAACCGATCTATTTAGGTTATTGATACCGAACGTAAATTTCTGAAATTGATCGGTTAATGCTATATACCGATCACCACGAAGTAAACAACTGATCTATGTAGATCGTTTGTTATTAATGTAAATTTATGAAATTCACCGGTTTGATCTCACCGAATTAATTCGATTCTTTACTATTGAATTTTACGAAGTAAAAGAAAGAGATGTACGATTAACTATTAAAGATTACTCGGTATACGCGTACAATCTTTTACGTTTACTCGCACAGAAGGAACATATTTTTCTTCCAAAAATAACGTAAATCTTCTCGATAACAAATTGTAGTGACAGCGTGGTCAAAGTTGTGAAAGGAAACGTGTCTGACGGGATAAATGGACTATATTTACCGAAGGTTAAAAAAAAATTTCGAAAAAAAAAATTACTACATCCACTGTCAATTCGATTCTGACATACGCAACATTTCTATAATTTTTCGTACTAATTTATGTCGGTATACGGTTAATCTTGAATCTATGCTGCATATATATTGAATGCATAATACAACTAATTAGAAATATACTTGTTTATTCCCGTTTGGTCCCACTCTTCCAATCAAATGGTAATTCATCTCATCGAAAAGTTTAACTTTTGACGATAAATCCAGCCGTGTACAAACACACACGTTTATATATCGAATAATAATAATAAAACGAAAAAAAATACGTGGTTTTCGAGTATAACGACAAGGGAGGGCGTATCGAGTTTCACAAGCCGCTACCGGAACATACGCGTATCCGGTTGAATTTATTTATTCGCACGCTCGATTTCGAAGAATTTACCGCGCGTCTGTGTGTGTGCGTATGTGTCTATACACGTACACGCACTGCTCATATGTATATATATAGATATATATAGATATATATATATATATATGGGCTCGCGATGGCTTATCGACGTGTTAAATTTCGTTGATGGGAAAACGTCGATTTGTGATTCGATTAACCAAATTTTAAAACATTCCCTTTTCTTTGTTTTCTCTCTCTCTCTCTCTCTCTCTCTCTCTCTCTCTCTCTCTCTCTCTCTCTCCTCTCTTGCATTTTTCTATTTTTATTACTATTATTATTATTACTATTATTATTTTTCGCGTGTAGCGCTCCTCAATTTTCTGCGTTTGTTGGGCAGTATAATCGTTTGGATGAACCGTCGTACGAAAAAAAAAAAAAAATTGTTGTATTGTTGCACCGGGGAAATATGAAAAATATTGACAATGTCACGTTTTGACTCGAATCAATTTTGGTTTAATTATTTTCTGGTGTACAGGGAAATTCAATTAAATGTTTTACCTTTGCACGGATAGCCTATCAAAATAGTTTATTGAAATAGGGGGAAAAAAAGTAATAATTATTGTTATTAATTATTTTTCTTCGACCAAATGGAGGAACGTGGCAATTTAGCTGGACGTGAAAATATAGGATTTACAATTCTGGTATATTTGAATCTACGAACTAGGAATTGAAAATTGGTAGTTAGTTACTTGTGATGAAATGAGTTTTTTCACCCATTTTATTAGCGCTTAATAGAATGATCTTAACTTCAAAATATTTGAATAATGTGTTCAGATTCTCGTGAGCAATAAATTTCGAAATTTCTGTAGATTATAATTCCAGTATTTTTCTTTAATAAACGTGATTTTATTAGATTTTTCACTTGTTTATTTTTAATACATATTTAATAGAACATAACTATATTTACAAGCTCAAAAATGGTTGAAAATTAGGATTTTATTTTGATAAATTGTCATAAAATAGGAGAAAATACGTTGTCTTCGATAGAACAAAAATGGGCAAATTTTTCGCCTATTTTTTACCCATTCCATTCAAACAATTTGTTTAATCTTTACTCAATGGAATATGATTTCTATTTCGGGAAAAGAGTCATTGATCTATGGTGAACTGAGGGTGTTGTTCACCGAGGTTGTTCAAAGATATTTGACCTTTTTGCAAAAAAATGGAGAAAAAAGGACTTTACTCGTATTGAAATAACTGGAGGTCTATTAAACTCGTAGCCTTTAAAAAAGAGAGTAAAACTGACACTAAAGAGGTATTATTTCGACTTTGGTTCGGTCAAATAGCTCAAACGATTGAAAAGTTGCGCGTTTAATTGAAAATATAGTCACGCATTTACCTAGCATTTTTTTTTGTTTTTTAATTGAATGTCTCCATTGATTTTTGACGGGTGTATCGGACCAAATCCCAAGAGACGGGTTTTGGTTAATTTTGACCAAGTAATTCATATTCCATCACGGTTTCAAATAAATAAATAAATACCTTTCCCAAAAGTGAATCGGTGAAATGTAGTATGGGCGGGAATCTCAATAATTGACGAAAGGTGACTATATTCCCCGAAGGATTTCGCACGTCCAGTTTAAGTACCCAAAGATGCCATGAGTTTCCTCATTCTTTAAAAGTTAAAAATAATTCTCATAGACGGGTGTATCAATCGGTTACGGATTTGTGATTCGAACGCGTATATAACGTAAGGCGGAAAGCATTGTCGATGTTCCGCGAACGCTTACTTCGTATCGTTACCTATAGGATTACGCGGGCTGCTACACGTGTCAGCCTCTGCATTACGCCGGATGGGCGAAGCGTCGATCGACCAGACGCATCCGGTGTAACCTCTCTCTCTCTCTCTCTCTCTCTCTCTCTCTCTCCTCTTGCTCTTGCTCTTGCTCTTGCTCTTGGCTTCTTCCTTTCCGACCGGCCGTCGACAATATCGTACCTTGTAATGTTCCATCGAACATCGATTACCTTTTTATTCTTTTTTAAATAAAGACTACCGCATTTTAAGGACATTAAAAAAAACCGGACGCTCGGCGTACAATCCGATAGAAAAATAATGTCCGTAATTTAGGTGTCAAGCCTGGGTTTAAAATGTTTTCAATAAATAAATAATTATTATTAGAATAATTTTTTTTTTTTAATTCTTCTCACATATTAATTTTTTTTACATAATATATAGTATTATACATTATATTTATCAATAAAAAATGTTTATAATGCATTTTTAATCCTGGTTATTAAACTTATAATGATATTAAAAAATTGATTAATTTTTGCAGTTGCCGTAGGATATTGAAGCATTGAATGCATCTTTTAATGTCTAATAAGGCTTAAAATGTTCATGGAATATACGTTTACAGACTTATGTTTTTCCTTTTCTGAAAAAAAATTAATAACAATGTATTAAATATAAAAGTTGATAATAACAAGAAAATAGTGAATGTTATGTACGTATACGTACATAACATTCACCTAAAACTTATCTTTTTGAAAATTGGGCAACATAAGTCCGTAGAAATATATATTTTAAAAGTTTCCCCAAAATTTCAAAGTGATTCATCAACCTGGCTCTGAAATATCCTGCGGCAAGTAAGCTAAAATCATTAAAAAAGCATTAATGAGATAAATGCATTTAAAGTTTCACTTATTAGATTTAAAGTTTTACTTATTTTATAATTCTAATACCATATTCTTCAGGTATCGTACAATTTGTATGTGTAATCTTAATAATATGTATATTTAATAGGTTTATAGTGACTTTTTTCTGGTTTTATTAATATAATACTCAGTATATTTTTTTAATATACATGTATTATCTAAAATAACAGAAAGTCAACTTCAAGAATCAGTTTCTTTATAAAAAGAGGAATAAAATTTTTTAAAACTAAAAGAATACTTAGCTATTATTGAATATTAATACATGATTATTTTATATAGTTTATTATTAATGTAAATTTATGAAATTCACCGGTTTGATCTCACCGAATTAATTCGATTCTTTTACTATTGAATTTTACGAAGTAAAAGAAAGCGATGTACGTATTAACTACTTAAGATTACTCGGGATACGCGTTACAATCTTTTACGGTTACTCGCACAGAAGGAACATATTTTTTCTTCAAAAATAACGTAAATCTTCTCGATAACAAATTGTAGTGACAGCGTGGTCTAAAGTTGTGAAAGGAAACGTGTTCTGACGGGATAAATGGACTATATTTACGAAGGTAAAAAAAAAATTTCGAAAAAAAACATCACAGTACATCCACTGTCCAATCGATTCTGACATACGCAGCAACAATTTCTATAATTTTTTCGTACTAATTTATGTACGGTATACGGTTAATCTTGAATCTATGCTGCATATATATGAATGCATAACAACTAATTAGAAATATACTTGTTTTATTCCCGTTGGTCCCAGCTCTTCCAATCAAATGGTAATTCATCTCATCGAAAAGTTAACTTTTGACGATAAATCCAGCCGTGTACAAACACACACGTTTCTATATCGAATAATAATAATAAAACGAAAAAAAATACGTGGTTTTCGAGTATAACGACAAGGGAGGGCGTATCGAGTTTCACAAGCCGCTACCGGAACATACGCGTATCCGGTTGAATTTATTTATTCGCACGCTCGATTTCGAAGAATTTACCGCGCGTCTGTGTGTGTGCGTATGTGTCTATACACGTACACGCACTGCTCATATGTATATATATAGATATATATATATATATATATATATATGGGCTCGCGATGGCTTATCGACGTGTTAAATTTCGTTGATGGGAAAACGTCGATTTGTGATTCGATTAACCAAATTTTAAAACATTCCCTTTTCTTTGTTTTCTCTCTCTCTCTCTCTCTCTCTCTCTCTCTCTCTCTCTCTCTCTCTCTCCTCTCTTGCATTTTTTCTATTTTTATTACTATTATTATTATTACTATTATTATTTTTCGCGTGTAGCGCTCCTCAATTTTCTGCGTTTGTTGGGCAGTATAATCGTTTGGATGAACCGTCGTACGAAAAAAAAAAAATTGTTGTATTGTTGCACCGGGGAAATATGAAAAATATTGACAATGTCACGTTTTGACTCGAATCAATTTTGGTTTAATTATTTTCTGGTGTACAGGGAAATTCAATTAAATGTTTTACCTTTGCACGGATAGCCTATCAAAATAGTTTATTGAAATAGGGGGAAAAAAGTAATAATTATTGTTATTAATTATTTTTCTTCGACCAAATGGAGGAACGTGGCAATTTAACTGGACGTGAAAATATAGGATTTACAATTCTAGTATATTTGAATCTACGAACTAGGAATTGAAAATTGGTAGTTAGTTACAATGTGATGAAATGAGTTTTTTCACCCATTTTATTAGCGCTTAATAGAATGATCTTAACTTCAAAATATTTGAATAATGTGTTCAGATTCTCGTGAGCAATAAATTTCGAAATTTCTGTAGATTTGGATGGCTTTCTTTCAAAGTTTTCATGTGATTTACAACTAATTTCTGTTATAATTCCAGTATGTTTCTTTAATAAACGTGATTTATTAGATTTTTCACTTGTTGTATTTTAAACATATTTAATAGAACATAACTATATTTACAAGCTCAAAACTGGTTTGAAAATTAGGATTTTTATTTTGATAAATTGTCATAAATAGGAGAAAATACGTTGTCTTCGATAGAACAAAAATGGGCAAATTTTTTCGCCTATTTTTTACCCATTCCATCAAACAATTTGTTAATCTTTACTCAATGGAATATGATTTCTATTTCGGGAAAAGAGTCATTGATCTATGGTGAACTGAGGGTGTTCTTCACCGAGGTTGTTCAAAGATATTGACCTTTTTGCAAAAAATGGAGAAAAAAGGACTTACTCGTATTGAAATAACTGGAGGTCTATTTAACTCGTAGCCTTTAAAAAAGAGAGTAAACTGACACTAAAGAGGTATTATTTCGACTTTGGTTCGGTCAAATAGAGCCAAACGCTTGAAAAAGTTGCGCGTTTAATTGAAAATATAGTCACGCATTTACCTAGCTTTTTTTTTGTTTTTTAATTGAATGTCTCCATTGATTTTTGACGGGTGTATCGGACCAAATCCCAAGAGACGGGTTTTGGTTAATTTTGACCAAGTAATTCATATTCCATCACGGTTTCAAATAAATAAATAAATACCTTTCCCAAAAGTGAATCGGTGAAATGTAGTATGGGCGGGAATCTCAATAATTGACGAAAGGTGACTATATTCCCCGAAGGATTTCGCACGTCCAGTTTAAGTACCCAAAGATGCCATGAGTTTCCTCATTCTTTAAAAGTTAAAAATAATTCTCATAGACGGGTGTATCAATCGGTTACGGATTTGTGATTCGAACGCGTATATAACGTAAGGCGGAAACATTGTCGATGTTCCGCGAACGCTTACTTCGTATCGTTACCTATAGGATTACGCGGGCTGCTACACGTGTCAGCCTCTGCATTACGCCGGATGGGCGAAGCGTCGATCGACCAGACGCATCCGGTGTAACCTCTCTCTCTCTCTCTCTCTCTCTCTCTCTCTCCCTCTTGCTCTTGCTCTTGCTCTTGCTCTTGGCTTCTTCCTTTCCGACCGGCCGTCGACAATATCGTACCTTGTAATGTTCCATCGAACATCGATTACCTTTTTATTCTTTTTTAAATAAAGACTACCGCATTTTAAGGACATTAAAAAAAACCGGACGCTCGGCGTACAATCCGATAGAAAAATAAATGTCCGTAATTTAAGTAAATCATAATCTAATATTATCCTATCTTTTATTCCTATTGAAGTTGTGGTTTTTAATTGATTGTTCACTCGGTCAAACTGAAAGATCGAATCTTATTTAAACGAATAATATTCAAAAGTTTCAATTGTTATTTGGTTCGATTATGTTTAATGTTATAATTTAATTATTATTATTATTATTTAAATTATTTAATTTGCGACGATTTTGTCACCTATATAAATCGATTATTTAAATGTTTAAGTTTTAATGAAGTGATAATCATGGATAAGGTGCGATATTTACAAGATCGATCGTTTGAAAGGTCATTATTAACTAGATCGATTATATTATTTAAATATTCGATTCTTATTAGATCGAATGTTCAAAGTTTGATTGTTTAAATATTCGATAATTACTATATAAATATAGTTTTTTTTCTGTAACGATGAGTGTCGAAATAGAAATCGATTGAGAGTGTTTCGGTTCGTGACTGTTTGTCGAATGTAAGGATCAGAAAGAATTTTTATCTTGTCGTTTATTCGCAAGTGCGTAACGAGTTTATCGTTCGTCGCACATGACATCCCTGAGGGGGTTGGTCTCGGGGACCCTCCTACCCCTACCGCACCCTGTTAAAGCCAAGGGTTTCACGGTTGGATGAATATACGTAACGTCAACCGAACAAGGGGAGAAAGACCGAGAGATAAAGAGCAGGAAGGTTGTGCCGCGTGTGCGCAATTTTTGTTTCTCTCTCTCTCTCTCCTCTCTTTCTTTCTTTCTTTTTTTTGTTTTTTAATTGAATGTCTCCATTGATTTTTGACGGGTGTATCGGACCAAATCCCAAGAGACGGGTTTTGGTTAATTTTGACCAAGTAATTCATATTCCATCACGGTTTCAAAAAATAAATAAATACCTTTCCCAAAAGTGAATCGGTGAAATGTAGTATGGGCGGGAATCTCAATAATTGACGAAAGGTGACTATATTCCCCGAAGGATTTCGCACGTCCAGTTTAAGTACCCAAAGATGCCATGAGTTTCCTCATTCTTTAAAAGTTAAAAATAATTCTCATAGACGGGTGTATCAATCGGTTACGGATTTGTGATTCGAACGCGTATATAACGTAAGGCGGAACATTGTCGATGTTCCGCGAACGCTTACTTCGTATCGTTACCTATAGGATTACGCGGGCTGCTACACGTGTCAGCCTCTGCATTACGCCGGATGGGCGAAGCGTCGATCGACCAGACGCATCCGGTGTAACCTCTCTCTCTCTCTCCTCTCTTTCTTTCTTTCTTTTTTTTGTTTTTTAATTGAATGTCTCCATTGATTTTTGACGGGTGTATCGGACCAAATCCCAAGAGACGGGTTTTGGTTAATTTTGACCAAGTAATTCATATTCCATCACGGTTTCAAAAAATAAATAAATACCTTTCCCAAAAGTGAATCGGTGAAATGTAGTATGGGCGGGAATCTCAATAATTGACGAAAGGTGACTATATTCCCCGAAGGATTTCGCACGTCCAGTTTAAGTACCCAAAGATGCCATGAGTTTCCTCATTCTTTAAAAGTTAAAAATAATTCTCATAGACGGGTGTATCAATCGGTTACGGATTTGTGATTCGAACGCGTATATAACGTAAGGCGGAAACATTGTCGATGTTCCGCGAACGCTTACTTCGTATCGTTACCTATAGGATTACGCGGGCTGCTACACGTGTCAGCCTCTGCATTACGCCGGATGGGCGAAGCGTCGATCGACCAGACGCATCCGGTGTAACCTCTCTCTCTCTCCCTCTTGCTCTTGCTCTTGGCTTCTTCCTTTCCGATCGGCCGTCGACAATATCGTACCTTGTAATGTTCCATCGAACATCGATTACCTTTTTATTCTTTTTTAAATAAAGACTACCGCATTTTAAGGACATTAAAAAAAACCGGACGCTCGGCGTACAATCCGATAGAAAAATAAATGTCCGTAATTTAAGTAAATCATAATCTAATATTATCCTATCTTTTATTCCTATTGAAGTTGTGGTTTTTAATTGATTGTTCAGTCGGTCAAACTGAAAGATCGAATCTTATTTAAACGAATAATATTCAAAAGTTTCAATTGTTATTTGGTTCGATTATGTTTAATGTTATAATTTAATTATTATTTTATTATTATTTAATTTGCGACGATTTTGTCACCTATATAAATCGATTATTTAAATGTTTAAGTTTTAATGAAGTGATAATCATGGATAAGTGCGATATTTAGAAGATCGATCGTTTGAAAGGTCATTATTAACTAGATCGATTATATTATTTAAATATTCGATTCTTATTAGATCGAATGTTCAAAAGTTCGATTGTTTAAATATTCGATAATTACTATAAATATAGTTTTTTTTCTGTAACGATGAGTGTCGAAATAGAAATCGATTGAGAGTGTTCGGTTCGTGACTGTTTGTCGAATGTAAGGATCAGAAAGAATTTTATCTTGTCGTTTATTCGCAAGTGCGTAACGAGTTTATCGTTCGTCGCACATGACATCCATGAGGGGGTTGGTCTCGGGGACCCTCCTACCCCCTACCGCACCCTGTTAAAGCCAAGGGTTTCACGGTTGGATGAATATACGTAACGTCAACCGAACAAGGGGAGAAAGACCGAGAGATAAAGAGCAGGAAGGTTGTGCCGCGTGTGCGCAATTTTTGTTCTCTCTCTCTCTCTCCCTCTTGCTCTTGCTCTTGGCTTCTTCCTTTCCGACCGGCCGTCGACAATATCGTACCTTGTAATGTTCCATCGAACATCGATTACCTTTTTATTCTTTTTTAAATAAAGACTACCGCATTTTAAGGACATTAAAAAAAACCGGACGCTCGGCGTACAATCCGATAGAAAAATAAATGTCCGTAATTTAAGTAAATCATAATCTAATATTATCCTATCTTTTATTCCTATTGAAGTTGTGGTTTTTAATTGATTGTTCACTCGGTCAAACTGAAAGATCGAATCTTATTTAAACGAATAATATTCAAAAGTTTCAATTGTTACTTGGTTCGATTATTGTTTAATGTTATAATTTAATTATTATTATTATTATTATTATTATTATTATTATTATTATTATTATTATTATTATTATTATTATTATTATTTAAATTATTTAATTTGCGACGATTTTGTCACCTATATAAATCGATTATTTAAATGTTTAAGTTTTAATGAAGTGATAATCATGGATAAGTGCGATATTTACAAGATCGATCGTTTGAAAGGTCATTATTAACTAGATCGATTATATTATTTAAATATTCGATTCTTATTAGATCGAATGTTCAAAAGTTTGATTGTTTAAATATTCGATAATTACTATATAAATATAGTTTTTTTTCTGTAACGATGAGTGTCGAAATAGAAATCGATTGAGAGTGTTCGGTTCGTGACTGTTTGTCGAATGTAAGGATCAGAAAGAATTTTATCTTGTCGTTTATTCGCAAGTGCGTAACGAGTTTATCGTTCGTCGCACATGACATCCATGAGGGGGTTGGTCTCGGGGACCCTCCTACCCCCTACCGCACCCTGTTAAAGCCAAGGGTTTCACGGTTGGATGAATATACGTAACGTCAACCGAACAAGGGGAGAAAGACCGAGAGATAAAGAGCAGGAAGGTTGTGCCGCGTGTGCGCAATTTTTGTTCTCTCTCTCTCTCTCCTCTTGCTCTTGCTCTGATCTTGTCTGGCTTCTTCCTTTCCGATCGGCCGTCGACAATATCGTACCTTGTAATGTTCCATCGAACATCGATTACCTTTTTATTCTTTTTTAAATAAAGACTACCGCATTTTAAGGACATTAAAAAAAACCGGACGCTCGGCGTACAATCCGATAGAAAAATAAATGTCCGTAATTTAAGTAAATCATAATCTAATATTATCCTATCTTTTATTCCTATTGAAGTTGTGGTTTTTAATTGATTGTTCACTCGGTCAAACTGAAAGATCGAATCTTATTTAAACGAATAATATTCAAAAGTTTCAATTGTTACTTGGTTCGATTATTGTTTAATGTTATAATTTAATTATTATTATATTTAATTATTATTTAATTTGCGACGATTTTGTCACCTATATATAAATCGATTATTTAAATGTTTAAGTTTTAATGAAGTGATAATCATGGATAAGTGCGATATTTACAAGATCGATCGTTTGAAAGGTCATTATTAACTAGATCGATTATATTATTTAAATATTCGATTCTTATTAGATCGAATGTTCAAAAGTTCGATTGTTTAAATATTCGATAATTACTATATAAATATAGTTTTTTTTCTGTAACGATGAGTGTCGAAATAGAAATCGATTGAGAGTGTTCGGTTCGTGACTGTTTGTCGAATGTAAGGATCAGAAAGAATTTTATCTTGTCGTTTATTCGCAAGTGCGTAACGAGTTTATCGTTCGTCGCACATGACATCCATGAGGGGGTTGGTCTCGGGGACCCTCCTACCCCCTACCGCACCCTGTTAAAGCCAAGGGTTTCACGGTTGGATGAATATACGTAACGTCAACCGAACAAGGGGAGAAAGACCGAGAGATAAAGAGCAGGAAGGTTGTGCCGCGTGTGCGCAATTTTTGTTTCTCTCTCTCTCTCTCTCTCTCTCTCTTTCTCTCTCCTCTCTTTCTTTCTTTCTTTTTTTTGTTTTTTTTTTTTACGAATCTCCCCACTGTCGGCAAGTTAGTGCTTTAATAGCTTTGTGAAAATCGGTGGCGCAATAAATTCTACCTTGTTGAGCCCGAAAATTTATAAGGTTAATACGGATCAATCTAGCGAAACGCGCAGCATTTATATGTGTACGCTACGTAGATCGTACGTGTTCGACAAATTAAAATGTGTGTATGGACGACGATGATGGGTAACGAGTAACGGATTTGTACTTACGTGCGTGTGTGTGGGTTTTCGTTTGTCCACAGCAACAAAGGCCGGACATACCTCGACTGTTACAACAGATGCAGGTGCAGCAGTTGCCACCGGGAGCGGCAATCGGACCACATCCGGGATTACCGGGTTTGCCAGCTTTGGGACCCGCTGGTGGACTGCCCGTACCTACCTCCGCATCGGCGGCATTGTTAGGATTAGGATTGACTCCTGGTGCCCCACCTACACCCGGCTCCACCAGCTCTCATCCACTCTCGATGCTTACCAAACCTGAACTTCACAGGAACAGCCAGTCGGACGACGTCAAAAGCAATGGAGGTAAACACCTTAACAACACACGTACAACGCCTGATTATTTTTTTCTTTCATTCCTTTTTCTTATCTTATTGCTCCTGGCTAATTTTTGGACCAATAACGTATTCACAGAGCCTTGAGTTTGTCTTTGATCGAAAACGTTTTGTCTTTTTAAAGAGCTACACTGAGAAAAATTTTTTAGTAAAACTTACTATTTTAATGGTAAACGGAGGACAGACTTACACAATTGAAAAAAATTGTTATTAATAATGGTAAAAATTGCCACTATTTTAAAAAAATTACTATTAATAATAAAAAAAATGTTTACCATTATTAATAGCAATTTTTATAATTGTGTTAGTCTGTCCTCCGTTTACCATTAAAATAGTAATTTTTACTAAAACATTATTCTGAGTGTATTTTATAGTTCATTAGGTATTCTTTTTCTGACGACTTTTCAAAGATTTAGGTTAATTTTAATCGTACATTTTATACATTTGGACTAATTTTATAAGAAAATTTTCTCTATTAATTTAAAACTACCTTCACTTACGGGTAAAATTATTTATCAACTTTTTTTGTGTACCAATAGCTAATTATATTTTCACCCAATACACCCGAAAAGTCCACTTTATTGACTTGAAAAACAGGGGAGTAAAATTGTATTTTATTCCCGGGGGGGGGGGGGGGGCGTAAAAGTATCTTTTACTCCCGGCAGTCACTTTCTAGCCCAAGCATATTCACCGTTGTCATTCGTATAAAAATAGTAACACATTTTTGTTGATCATGCGAAGCTAAAGAAGTATAATAAAAATAGGAAAATTAAATTAATGTACGAAAAAGACCTTTTCTAGGTGAAAATTGTGTACATACACTTTGGGAGTAAAAAGTGATTATCCCCACCCTCGAATGAATTGCAGCAAATTTCATCCGCGAGAACAACGCTTATTTAACTCTCTTAGTGCATAAATAACTATTCATAATTTTGTACTCAGTCACACTCGGATGTATAATGTATACTATTAAAGAAGCATTTGTTCCAACTATTTCCTCCTCTTCCCCTATTTTCCGGCACACTAGCCAAATCGATCATTCTTCCGCGTGAAAAAATAAAAAAATAAAAAAAAAAAGAAAAAATGCAAATTCTTCCGGGGTACACACAAAGAGTAAACAACGATAATCCCCATTTGCAATTTCACGTTTTACGCTGTAGAAACGCGAGGGCGACAAAAAAATAAAAATTTACGAAAAAAATGTATATATATACGTGTACACCGTCCAAGCACGGAAATGAGAAAGCAGACGCATAAAAATAATTGAGACAGGCCGTGCCCGCGCGCGCGCGCGTTACCCTCGTAATCTCGTTCCGTCGATCTCTCGAGCTACATTTACATGCGCTTTTCCCCGGAAAGCCCGTATTTCAGACCGGTCTTTTTTTTTCTCTCTCTCTCTCTCTCTCTCTCTCGATGGGACGCGTGCGCAAACCCCTATCGTTGCGCAAAAAAAATTGTAGCTGAACCAAATGGAATTTTGAAGCTGCGCTTTGGGTGGAAAATTTTTCTCTCTTTCTCTCTCTTTCTCTGTACCCGCGAGCGACTCGATAATTAATCGGGACTCGCAAATAGCCGGGTGGTCGTGGCCAATTTCCTTTCTATCTCTCCAGCCTCCAACCCCACGGTTTTACATTACTTCGCACTCGTTTTTCTCGCGTTTCCGCGTCGACGTTTTATTTTTTTAATTTTTTTTTTTTTTCGTTTCCTGTAGTTTTACGTTTCAACGTTTGCACGCATGTGTGTTACTTATACGCGCGCGCGCGCGCGCACACGCACGCCTTTAGAGATTAAATTGTTCAATTGTTTTCAGTTCGTCGATCGATTTTGTCGATGGTATTGACTCAACTAATTATCAATGACGCTCATAAAAGTTGGGCATTCAAAATTTGTCCTTTCATATTTTCTTTAAATCCGGTAGCGTTTGATCCCTTCACGGTGGGTTACTTTTTGTTTTTTTGTTTTCTTTGAAAAGATGCCGTCAAACGAAAATTACGGCTCCACCAATTTCTATTCCAGAGCATGCACGTATATAGAGAGACTACACGGAGGAAAAAAAAGGGGAGTAGAGAGACCGAGGGACGAGAATTTTCAAAGCTCGGCGAGTATCCGCTTTCAAGGTGCGAGCCACCCGTGTTAGCGAACACAGAGTGAGAGAGAGAGAGAGAGAGAGGGAGGGAGAGTGGTTTTGAGGGAAAAGCTCGCATAAATATGCATGAAGATCATTTATACCGTTCACGTTAGCTTTCTCTCTCTCTCTCTCACTGTCGCTCCTCGCTTTTACGTTCTATCGGTGCTTTCCTCCTCTTTTTTTTCGGCGACTTTGTACAACGGTGATGTTTTTTTTTTATTTTGGTAGAGGCGAGTCTGTATATATTTTTTTTGGTGGGTGGTACCTACCCAAATCCACGCGCGTGTGTACACCTGAATTTTTTCTTTGACGACGCTTTTTTTTTATTCACATTAAACTTTGGAGATTAATTGTGTTTTTTTTTCTTATTTGTGTTTCAGGACTTAGCTCGACCGAGGAGAGACACGTGAGTACAAATTAATAATATTTCGATCATTTTTAATGCTTGGATTTCTTTGACGATTATGAGCATTTTCGATGGTTACCATTGGAATAATATATTTTTATTGATATTTTATGAGTTGTCTGCTCTTGATATTGATAAAGCAACTAGGAAAGTGTCTGAAATTGTATTTTGAAACGTTGAACTTGGTGAACGTCGGAGAGGCACTCCAGTATTTTATCCATGAATGTGTTGAATCTTTTAATATGGTAATTTCTTGGTATTTGCACGTATCCTATAAATAAATGAAAATTGATGAGGATAGATGTATTACGAAGAATCGCGTGGCCGTCGACAAAGTGTCTCGAAAACGAAAGAAAAAAGGATTGTGTAGAGGAATCGGTATAACTATTCCACTCGGTCGATCGTCAATGGGGCGCACAGATCCTCGAAGTTGATAATTTATGAAGGTTTTGCGCGGCGGTAAGTCTCGTTGGATTTTTAACGGTGAAGAGGGCTCGCGATTTTGTACGGAGGTAAAAAGCCGCCTCGCACATTTCTATAGCGGCGGAAGAGAAGCGCGGTAATATGGAGTGAGAGCTAGGCTCGATTGTGTGTGTGTGTATACACGTAGATGCCTGAAGAGAAAAAGATAGAAGAGGCTCGAGTATTATAGGTTTACGCCGAGCCTGTAATCATCGCGATACCGCGAAACGCCCATCGACGCCCTCTCGTTCCATTTTCCGCGCGCGCGCCCCCGTCCTCGAGGTCTTTTCTCTTTCTCCACCTCTCTCGGTACTTTGGCGCGCCTCTTCGAGTCTTCGTTCCTTTGGCCGCCCGCAACCACCGCCGCCACCACTACCACCACCACTGTACCATCACCCCTTCTGTCTCTCGCGTATCTCTTCTTCGTAATCGTCCATTCCCTTCTCTCTCTCTCTCTCTCTCACTATCTCTTCCTCCATCATTCTCGTCGTATACTCCCTTTGGTTATCTTTCGCCTAGCGCCTCCTAACCTCTTCCATCTCCTTCTACATCCTGAACATTTGCATTGTACGTTATCCGCGTTGTTTTAATAACTCTACCAGACAATTCAGTTATACGTTTTCACGTGGGTTATTAACAAATTACCTGATTTTCGGTAAACATTGGTTCACGGGATTCGAATACTAATTTTTATCATTCCCATATACATACATATACGCACCGTGCAATTCAGATTACCGTCCTTGGAAAATCATTCTGAATGTGAGGACTAATCAAGGTTTTCGATAATCTATATCAATACTATATTTTAAACGTATATGTTTAGTAGTCTTGGAGACAGTTGTTATCATCGGACAACATGAAGTTATATTGTTCTAAGAATTATGTAAGTTATTTTAACATTTTTTTTTGATTACGCACACTTGGGTTATTAATAAAGATAGGATATACAGCGAACTCTTAGAATACGAAAGACCGTAAATATATTTTATCGCAATTCTGCAGATCGTCGAATGATCAATTTTCATCTGGCTTTAAGGAAATAGTGTTCGAAAAAATGTATTTAATACGGCGTGTGAAAGATTGCGGAAAACAATATGTTTTGCGACTACAATTATATTAATAAATCTAGCTGGTTTGAATGAACAGTGTGTTTAGTGAATTACCAATCCCGACATCAATAAGGTTGCTGAAAACTTGCCGGTTATATATATACGTGTACGTACAAAATAATTGATAGTGGATCTATGATCAATGTTTATAGGGAGCATATTCTGCGGAAGAAAGAGGTTTGCTCGCACCTCACTCTCTTTCTCTTTCCTCTCGAGATTTCTTTTCTCTCCATTGAGTTTCGGGGTTCCTCGAATACCTCGCCCGTTACCGGATTCGCCAGCCCTCTTTCCCTCGCTTACCGAGGCTTTGTTTACTCGCCGGTATCTCCGAGAAATTCTCTTCTCCAAATTCAGGAATCTCTACATCATCTTGCTCGTTCATTTTTTTTTATACCTTTCCAGAAATCCTCTCTCTCTCTCTTTTACCCTCCTTCTTGCACGCGCGCGCGTTCCTCCGCCAAATTGGGTGTGCAAAACCGGCTCTTCCTTTTTTCTCCTATACGAAAGGTTCTTCCTTAGCGAACCCGATATTTATCGTAATACGAAGCTCTACCTCTCTCTCTTTCCCTCTCTTTCCCTCTCTCCCTCTTTCTCACAAACTGGTTTTTTCAATTTCGATTTCGAGTATAAATTATGGATCGCCCTTTAACGTTATATTGTCTCGCAATGCGAATTTCTTTCAAGATCCTTCCTTCTTCTTGTTCTTTTTACCTTGTTTAAGTGTATCCATACCGAACGTACTTTATTGTATCTCTTTCTGTGTCGTATATCCTCGCTTTGAATTGGAAAGAGAGAAGATTTTTCTTCAAGCTAAAGATGAGACGAGCATATGGATTTTAGTTTAGCACACGAGATCGAATGTTTTATACCCTCTTTGTGTGTGTGCGTGTGTGTGTATATGTATACATGCGACCGTGTAATGAACTTTATTTTTTAATGTTGACCTCTTTGCTTTTTTACGATGTAAAGAAGTATTTTATTAATATTTGTGCGAGGTAGAGGTGTACGTTGAAGAAAAAAGGAAATAACGTCGACTGCCAAAAAAAAGAGACTAACAAAGAATGCCGGAATCGATCTCGAAAACCGAAATTGAAACGATTCGTGGCTTCCGGTGATCCAGAAAATGCTTCTTCTTTTTTTCTTCTGCTCTTTCCGTGATATCTCCCACCATCGAATTCGTTCGCGTGATGTCCGCCGATTTCCTACAGTTCCACTGCGAAACATTACCGCAGACGGAAGTACACCTAAAAATGTATTCATACTGTGGAAATAGCGAAGAAAATCATATTGGATCACTTACCGATAGCGGTTTAGATCAATTTTCTTTTGTACCAGACTGATTCGTTATGTATGTTATGTTGAAAGAGAATTTAAATATTTCGAATGGATTGTGAGAACGTGTGACTATTCGATAAATATATTCTTTTGAATTAAAATATAAACGATAGGTTGTAAATGTTATTTTCGTTTTAGGGATCTTAAGTATTTAAAAGCTGTTTGACTAGCCGACATTGTAAACCGAAAATTTAAAGAGACTATATATTCTAAGTTGCATCCCAACCTTTTATCAATATCTAGAGTGGACGACAATTTCGATAAAGTGTTTACTTCTCTCGTAGAGTTTAATTTAGTGAAATGAGTTGGTAAGCAGTCCGGTGTTTCCGGTTCTTTATGAAGATATTAGGTGGTTCAATAAGTGGAGTGGATTACATTTTCATAAAGATAAAACGACTATCAATGTAGCGTATGGTAATGTTTCTGGTTGCAGAGAAGTTCTATATCTCCTGGTGAAAAATACATCAGACCGCGATCGCCACAGGAGTCGCATCACGGTCATCACACACAGAATCATCATGATCATCCAATCCATATAAAAAAAATGAAAAAGGAGCACGATAAGGATCTTGGACACGTAAGTATTTAAATGTAACTACCTTTTGAAATGTCCAATCTTTGACCGAACTCGAATCGCTGTATATTCGTATTGCTCAAAATCAATTTTACTCAATTAATCGACGCCTCGGACGAAGAAAAGCACAACTCTGACTTTTCCATTTACAATATCATTACAAAATCTGAGTTGTGACTTTTCTTCGTACGAGGCAGTCGATTACGGATCCCTAGTAGAAATGGAACACATTTTTATTCAAAAAAACTAGTTGACGAAATGGTTTAATTTCTACTAAGGATTCGGTACAAGAGATAACATATCGAGTATTCCCCAATTCCGCGAAATGTAAAACAAATAGATGAATCGCGTTTGGATAACCGAGATCAATAAAAATGTGTAATCTGTCGTACGTACGAACGCAGAGCGACGGTGAGAAAAGTGATCAAGACTTGGTAGTGGACGACGCGAGCGACTGCCCGACAAGTCCAGTCGTGAACGGAACAACCTCACCCCGCGAGAACGGGTTGGACAAACTCGGTGTCTCTGGGCTGGGTAGCGCGGGAAGCGTCAGTGGCGTGGGTAACGGAGCCAACAACGGACAGAACAAAAAAGATCTGCCACCTCATTCGCCTCGCAGTGGCACCAGCAGCAACGCCAGCACACCCTCAGCCAAGAAAATGGAAGAGCGGGAGAAACCAACGACGCCTATATCGAAACCCCTGACACCCAATTCGACCGCGGGTAACTCGTTGAAACCTTCGGGATCGAGTAAACCTGGTGGTCTTCAAGGTCCACCACCCCCTGGAAGCGTGGCCGGAGCGTATCCTGCTCATTACCCACCTGGACCACCTCATCACCTGCCTCCTGGTTCGCAGCATCCAGCTCACGTCGAGTTGATGGCCTACAATGGGTACGCGGCGCCCCGAGCCCCGCCTACGTTACCCCAGCAGCTGTACGATCCACATGGGGCCATGCGTGTTCCACCAGTTCCGGTTAGCTCGGTGCCTGGTGGCAAGCCGTAAGTAACCAATTCTTACTTTTATTTCGATCCTTAGCCTGGACACGTCATTTCATTGTCGTTACCCTAGTAGAAATGAAAACGATTTTTAAAGTAGAAACAAGGCATTTCTAAAGATCGATAGATAATGGCTAGTTATGACCTAAAAACATGGCTATTTCTAACCTCAAACCATTTAAAATCACCAAATTTCTACTAAGGTAGTGATACACGAATAATGAGTAATTGCATCGTCCATTCAACTGTACTTTACAAAGAGAAATTATCTCGGTGTTCGATAAATAAAAAAACCATTATTATCAGGCTTTGAATATTCTTTAATTCATCGAAACGTCGCCAAAGGTTTTTTGTTCATCAAACACCAACGTAACTTCTCATTCTAATAGACTTTGTCAACTATGGACTACATCAAAATTTCGGATTAAAATAAAATTCTATTGAAAGCGTGATACCTCCCTTTGCTTCAACGTATTCATTCGGAATCTCGACTCGGAAAATAAATATTACGTAATTATAGTAATTATCCTGGTAGAAATCGAAAATGTTCAACAGTAATATCTGGGGTGTGAACAATTGGTAAAAAGTATAAACTACGTAGTAAAACTACCTAATTCTTACGGTTGATAAAACCACTTCTTTCGCAATTTTCAATCATTTCTTAGATTCGAAGATTTTGAGTTTTTTTACCCAACAGTTAATAGGCAACAAAAATGCTCATGGAAAAGTGATTTAATGAAAAAATCATCGGTAAATACTAATCGAATACGTGAATAGGTATTACTTAATAGTTTTCAAGTAGATATTTACAATGAAATTTTTTTTCACTGTATCGCACGAATTACACGTATTATTTTATATGTATTGAAAGCGTTTTTCTTTGGTTTATCAATTGTTTTCTTTAATTTTTCGTCGGTTTGTATGAATTTGATTAATCGATCGGAGAGTCACAACCATCACTTTTTCAGTCTTCTGATTTCCACTAGGGTAATATACGATTTGTTAATGTTAAAACAGTAAATATTTATTCGATTGATAGAAAGTAAAGATTATATTTTTCGAGTGCGAGAATCCGTTCTTTTGTGGTGCCGATTAAGTTGTATCGATCTGTAAACGAAAGAAATGTAATGAAAAAAAAATAAGAATAAGAATAAAATGAATGACATACGTGCTAAGTGTATTCCCTGGGGTTTTAGAGCTTACAGCTTCCACGTGTCCAACGACAACGTGATGGTACCTGTCCCATTTCCACCCGACGCCCTGATTGGCGCAGGGATCCCTAGGCACGCGCGACAAATCAACACGTTGACTCACGGGGAGGTAGTGTGCGCGGTGACCATCTCGAATCCGACGAAATACGTATACACAGGTGGGAAAGGGTGCGTCAAGGTTTGGGACATCAGCCAAGGTGGTAGCAGCAGTGTCAAGCCGGTCTCTCAACTGGACTGCCTGCAACGCGACAATTACATAAGATCAGTGAAGCTCTTGCCGGATGGTAGGACGTTGATCGTCGGTGGTGAAGCCAGTCAACTCAGCATTTGGGATTTAGCCAGTCCAACACCTAGGATCAAAGCCGAGTTGACTTCCTCCGCGCCGGCGTGTTACGCTCTCGCCATCTCACCGGACTCGAAGGTCTGCTTTAGTTGCTGTAGCGACGGAAACATTGCTGTCTGGGATCTGCAGAACCAGACTCTCGTCAGGCAATTCCAAGGACATACCGATGGCGCGTCTTGCATCGACATCTCGGCCGACGGTTCGAAATTGTGGACCGGCGGTTTGGACAACACCGTCAGGTCGTGGGATCTGAGGGAAGGTCGACAGCTGCAACAGCACGACTTCACCTCGCAAATCTTCTCGCTCGGATACTGCCCGACCGGTGAATGGTTGGCGGTCGGCATGGAGAACTCGAACGTCGAGGTGTTGCACGCGACGAAACCGGACAAGTATCAGCTACACCTGCACGAATCGTGCGTCCTCTCTCTTAGATTCGCCTCCTGCGGCAAGTGGTTCGTCTCGACTGGCAAGGACAACCTCCTCAACGCTTGGCGCACACCCTACGGTGCTTCGATATTCCAGGTGAGCGATTTTACGCAGCCCGTTAAACGTTTTATGACTCGACCAACGGCGCATCCGAGACTTTCCTCCGTCGATCCTCTTCTTTTTTCTTCTCCTTTCCTTTTCGACTTACTTCGTGCACTCTCCTTACCTTCTTATACGCTTTACCGCCACCAGATTTTATCGCTCCCGTTTGCAACCGTTCCGCGATAACTTTTTTTTTTATACTTCTCTGCATGCTTCTTCTTCTTCTTCTTTTTTTTCGTCTCGGGGATATCGCCGTAATTCTCTCCGCGTTTTATATACCGGTTTATTTTGTTCTTTCTTTTCGTTATCCTCCTTTTTTTTGTGTGTTCTTATATACATACCTACGGTAGAAAACCTAATGAGTTTATACATTTTTATCGGGATGTCTTCTTCGTCCGGGTGTATATAGCCTGATAAATACTAAATACTAAATAGTGGTTTTGCACTGTTATTATTGCAACGTTTAATCTTTATTATACGGCTATATAATACATATAACTTTTCGTTACTACGTGCATGTTAAAATCTGCGCGCGAGTTGTAAATTCCCTTTTAAAATAGAATGCAAAGAGTTCACTACGGCGATATAATCGTTTTCGTTCCGTAATTAACCGCAAATTTAATACTTGCCGTGAATTAGCGCAATAAAACTACGTTAACGTTACATTTTTTTTTGTTGTTCCTCTTCATCGAGTACGAACAAGGCAAATTTTAATTTTCGATATTTCAATTTTACTTATTCCGCTTCTTCAAAGCAATACTATTATCCTTCGTATCTTCCGATGTATAAATCAATTATCTCCCGCAGATTTAGCATTCCAAGGTTAAATTATATCGAAATAAGATGCTTCCGATATTTATTTATATTTAAAAAATGTAATTAAACATAACCCGAATGATTTTTTGACATATTAATTTGATAACGATTGTTTCAAAATTGATCGTCAGAAGCGTCTTACATCGATCATCAAATATGGTTATTGCCCGATCACGAGTTGGAATAACGGGTCAGTACCGCATACCAGACATTTTACGAATTTTTTTTATCGAGTAAAATTAGTTTTGTTAATTCAATCTTTTTTTATTAAGATGGTTTTGTTATTAAAGTCGATCGATATATCTCATTTCTTGAAGTATCTGAAAGAAAAAACATCATTTAGATTAGTATAGAGTAATTTAGATAAAAAAAATACAAATTGGGGATATTTTAAAAATGATCAATTTTTAAGAACTTTTGCTAACGTTCAGGATAATCCTAGTATATTACGTAGCAATACTGAGCACGTGCCAAATGTGCAATAAAAATGTCTACTTCGGTAGAATTTTTTGTATCTGTAAGATGATAACTAGGCCGAAGAACGTGTTCACAATTTTTGCGTCTAAAACATTAAATTGTTGTAAAATACAATAGAAAATAGCGTTCTACCCTTGATACATTAAATCCGTAGCTTTTCGTAAAAAGATACAATGATTTGTGGTAGATACTGACCCGTTATAAAAAAACTATAATTGGGTTTACGCGTATGGTCGGAATAATCAAATTGGTGAGAGTTATCGATCCGTTTGGTCGAGGTATATATCGTAGTTATGTAAGGAGGGGATGATTAACCCTGAAGGCGAACGATCATTTGATCGGGTGGTATCTTTAACATCCATTTCACGTGTTCCCTCTCTCTCTTGGGGTTGATTTGCAGTCGAAGGAGTCGTCCTCGGTACTCAGCTGCGACATCTCGGCGGACGACAAGTACATCGTTACCGGGTCCGGCGACAAGAAAGCCACGGTCTACGAGGTCATATACTAAAAAAGGACTGGATTCTCCCATCACTCTCACTCTCACTCTTCCGTGGACCAGGGACACCGATGGAAGATGGGTAGCACCATCCCTTGTAAATATATATCTTTCGCGTCTCGTCGATCTTACGGAATCTCCGACGACACTGTTACGCAACGCGCATATGCTTAGACGTATACGTACATATATATATATCTCTCGTCGTATATTGTTATTGTCCGTTGCCCATCCGGTGAGATGTGTTTCGCTTCGACGTGATGGACCATCCCCTGAATCCTGAACGAACGAACGAACGAACGAGGAAAAAAAGACGAAAGGAAACGCCGACGCAATTGTACAAATTATCACTAGCTTCGAAGCATCCTCCCCCCCCCCCCCCCGAAATTCAAGTGGTAACGCACGCGCGTTTGCTATCGTATACACACCCCCCCCCCCTCCCCTTCCTCACCTCTCCCGCCCAAATCTTTTGATTGATCACGCGATTGTCTAGCCGTACTTCGTAATGATCGAGGGTGTGACAATGATATGCGAAAAAAAAAAAAAGAAAAGAAAAGAAACGGACGTAACGATGAAATGTAGTGGTAGTGTGTATCAAGTCCGATTTGTATGTACATTTTGTATATAGCTTTTAACGTTTTAGGTATACATACCGTAATATTTTTGTACGTGACCACCACCACCACCACCACCTCCCCCCAGCCCAACCTGTCCACCGTGCCCAGTCTGTCCATCCGGTCCTTTTAAACTTTCCGTGTATGCACGGGCCCCTTCGGCAACGAGGTATATTTACCCGCGAGACGATTGAGAAATGTAGGAGTAACGAGAAAGAAAAAAAAAATAAAGTAATTATCGTTGTCTTTCGATACCTGGAAAATTGGCCGAGTCGAGTTGTCTATATATATATTATACACGTTTAACGCTCCGACCCGCGGCGAGACGGAATGAAACATTTTTTTGTAAATAATGCGGCGAATCGTTTCGACCCACTCCCACCCCATCGCCATCTAATGTCACTTGCACACGATTTTGGCGATGAGTGGCCGAACCGAATTTTATTATATAGATATATTATATATATATATATATATATATGTATATATACATACATACATACATACATACATATGCATCCATGCACGTGTGTATGTGTGTGTGTGTAAAAATATATATATGCACACATATATTATAAATAAAGAACGAATAAAGCGAAATATTAAAAATATAAATACAAATGGAGAGTTTATTTATTTAATTGTTTATTTTTGTTTGTTTGTTTGTTTATTTATTTGTTTGTTTGGTCCGACATTAAGCAATTGAAGAAAGGAGGATCCGATTGATTGTGCTGCTCGGTGTCTGTGAAATGTCACACGGTTTAAAGGTACTCGAGGTAAGTAACCATCTTCTTGACGCATCGATCGTACACGATGTGTACACACACGTTGACGCAACTTGATCGTGGTGTTCGCCTCGGATAAACGGATGAGTCATTAGTCCACGTCGTTTAACTATTTTCGATGTGAATCATCGTTCATTATTTAATATTTAGTATCTGATGAAACTAATTTTTTTTTGTATCTATTCGATGACCATTTGAATTTCACCGAGTGCCTGAAACAATTGTCAAAAGTAAGTATATAGGCTTTCTCACCCGGAATCGAACGAAAAACTCAAGTTTTGCCGTTTAGGAATCATGCCCATTTTGTATGGATACGCGATGTACGGTTTATTTAATTGACTTGAAGATTTCATTAAAAAATTCATTTAAACAGTATGTCTATTAATAAATTGTATTATTTGACGTGTGCAGATTTTGGGTTCGATTCCCGGTGGTTGCTCGACGTTAGTACGACCGAAAAATTTATATTGTTAACAAGTATTTAGTTTTCGAACATTTCTTATATAGGGCTTCGTTTTTTATTCATTCGAAGTGAAAACGTGAAAAAGGATCGAGTGACCGAAATTTGGAGATCTCGGGTTCAATTGATTCGTCTGTTTTGTTGGATATGTTTAGAATTTATATTTAGTAAGTACTTTATTTAGGAACACAGTGTAAATTTCAATATTTTATTTAGCTTCAAAATAAAAGCGTATAAAAAAAAAGCAGTGAGCTCGAGGCGTAACTTGGAGATCTCGGGTTCGATTCCTGGTCTATAATTGATACGAATACCGCTATAGGATACATTTTTGACAAGGAAATATTTCGTTTACAAACGTATAAAATATGATAATTATAATTTCTTTTCCTTACTAACAATAATAAAAATGAACAAGCCGCGTATAGTTCAATTCCATATTTATCGATATTCTCGTTTGAGGCTCCTGGTTCGATGCTCTATCTCGTGTTGTATAAAAAATAGAAAAGTATTTTCTCGTACCACTTAAAAAACACATGTACAAAATTACATAAAGAAATAAGTAATACATGATTAATTTCCGCGATGTAAACCAATTCATTGTACACTTTGGCATTTTTTTGAGAAACACACACGAATATTATACGATTCCATATATATCGGTATAATAATAATAAAACGAATATTACGTTAAATACTTTACGTACTATATATATATATATATATATACACGTTTAACGCTCCGACCCGCGGCGAGACGGAATGAAACATTTTTTTGTAAATAATGCGGCGAATCGTTTCGACCCACTCCCACCCCATCGCCATCTAATGTCACTTGCACACGATTTTGGCGATGAGTGGCCGAACCGAATTTTATATATAGATATATTATATATATATATGTATATATACATACATACATACATACATATGCATCCATGCACGTGTGTATGTATGTGTGTAAATATATATATGCACACATATATTATAAATAAAGAACGAATAAAGCGAAATATTAAAAATATAAATACAAATGGAGAGTTTATTTATTTAATTGTTTATTTTTGTTTGTTTGTTTGTTTATTTATTTGTTTGTTTGGTCCGACATTAAGCAATTGAAGAAAGGAGGATCCGATTGATTGTGCTGCTCGGTGTCTGTGAAATGTCACACGGTTTAAAGGTACTCGAGGTAAGTAACCATCTTCTTGACGCATCGATCGTACACGATGTGTACACACACGTTGACGCAACTTGATCGTGGTGTTCGCCTCGGATAAACGGATGAGTCATTAGTCCACGTCGTTTAACTATTTTCGATGTGAATCATCGTTCATTATTTAATATTTAGTATCTGATGAAACTAATTTTTTTTTGTATCTATTCGATGACCATTTTGAATTTCACCGAGTGCCTGAAACAATTGTCAAAAGTAAGTATATAGGCTTTCTCACCCGGAATCGAACGAAAAACTCAAGTTTTGCCGTTTAGGAATCATGCCTATTTCGTATGAATACGCGATGTACGGTTTATTTAATTGACTTGAAGATTTCATTAAAAAATTCATTTAAACAGTATGTCTATTAATAAATTGTATTATTTGACGTGTGCAGATTTTGGGTTCGATTCCCGGTGGTTGCTCGACGTTAGTACGACCGAAAAATTTATATTGTTAACAAGTATTTAGTTTTCGAACATTTCTTATATAGGGCTTCGTTTTTTATTCATTCGAAGTGAAAACGTGAAAAAGGATCGAGTGACCGAAATTTGGAGATCTCGGGTTCAATTGATTCGTCTGTTTTGTTGGATATGTTTAGAATTTATATTTAGTAAGTACTTTATTTAGGAACACAGTGTAAATTTCAATATTTTATTTAGCTTCAAAATAAAAGCGTATAAAAAAAAAGCAGTGAGCTCGAGGCGTAACTTGGAGATCTCGGGTTCGATTCCTGGTCTATAATTGATACGAATACCGCTATAGGATACATTTTTGACAAGGAAATATTTCGTTTACAAACGTATAAAATATGATAATTATAATTTCTTTTCCTTACTAACAATAATAAAAATGAACAAGCCGCGTATAGTTCAATTCCATATTTATCGATCATTCTCGTTTGAGGCTCCTGGTTCGATGCTCTATCTCGTGTTGTATAAAAAATAGAAAAGTATTTTCTCGTACCACTTAAAAAACACATGTACAAAATTACATAAAGAAATAAGTAATACATGATTAATTTCCGCGATGTAAACCAATTCATTGTACACTTTGGCATTTTTTTTGAGAAACACACACGAATATTATACGATTCCATATATATCGGTATAATAATAATAAAACGAATATTACGTTAAATACTTTACGTACTATATATATATATAAAATACACGAACGCTGACAAAGTACGATATACAACAATCATAAGTAGGTATATATATGTATAAATATGACAAGAGAAATGGAGGATAATTTTTCGTACATAAGAGTTGTATGTTTAATGTAAACGGTAGAATTTAATCTACATATATACATGCAAGATAGAGAGAGAGAGAGAGAGAGAGTAAGAGAGAGAGAGCTGTAGGTTACATATGCAATGAATAAAATTGGGTTGAAAATCCACCGGAAACATTGTGTCTTTACATGACCCGTAAACGTCAGTTTGATTTATAATATTCATTAAACTCACATAGCGAAGATAATGGAAGTATAGTTGTAAAATCCTCGGAGTGTGTATACGCTATAACAATCTTTTTCTTCGGAGTGAAAGAATGACGATATATTTCAAACGATCAAAAATATAAAACTATATATCGACGAGGAACGATAATTCTAACACATTCAACGTTCCTTCATTCCTAATTTTACGCGAGAAGAGATTGTATATATTTATAGACATATCGCGGAGAAAAAAATAATGTAATTGCACGATGATGATTTAAACAAAATATTACATTATATAAAAAAAATAATAATTTTGATAAATATAAAGAAAAAATTACATTTCTTACGTCGAAAGAGAATAATAATTATATTTTTTCGGTACATCGGAAGGTGCATTGCAATGAAAAAGAAGATGAAAAAAAGCGAATGGAGTCTAACGAATACATATATAAGTATAACAGTCAATCTTATCCTTAACAACTCGGCGTATTACACTTCATTTCGACTTTAATATTCACGGTTGAAAAACTTGGCGTATATAAATCGCACTGGGAATTCGGGTATGATATGTATATACATACATATACATATATATATATATATAGACATACGTATTAAAATTAATCAATCAATTAAACAGGCGGAAAATACTAACGTTTTTCATCATCATCATCATCATGCATTAAAAAAGAAGAACCATACAATTTCATATATAATTACAATGCACGGTGACGGGTGTATATATGTACAAATTTATTAAAGTATTTAGTGCAATCACAAATGTGTGTGTGTGCGTGTGCATACATATATCTATATTTCTATATAAATTTCATATTTACCAAGGACGCATAATCGCATCCGATTATATCGAATGCGATAAACCGCTCGCGATTTACAAGCCTGCGTGCATCGCACCCGAAATGTGTGCAACGAAAATCTTTCTCTGTATGTGTATGCTCTTCTTTTTCGTGTGCGCGCGTGTCTGTGATTGTGTGTGTGTGTGTGTGTGTGTGTGTGTGTGTGTGTGTGTGTGTGTGTGTGTGTATATACATGGGGTGGTGAGGTTATACCGGGTCTGGCGCGATAAACGCGCTCGTAAAACCAGCAAACGCGAAAACGCACCCAACGGAGCGTTGTTGTTGTTGTTGTTGTTGCTGTTGTTGTTGCGAGGAGCGCGGCGCGATTACCAAAACAATGAATATTACGGTTTCCGCACCGACGGTTTCCTCTCTTTTAACCCCCGCTCCCTCTCTCTCTCTCTCTTTCGAATCTGTGTGTGCGCGCGTCTGGGTAGTATAAAAAATAGAAAAGTATTTTCTCGTACCACTTAAAAAACACATGTACAAAATTACATAAAGAAATAAGTAATACATGATTAATTTCCGCGATGTAAACCAATTCATTGTACACTTTGGCATTTTTTTGAGAAACACACACGAATATTATACGATTCCATATATATCGGTATAATAATAATAAAACGAATATTACGTTAAATACTTTACGTACTATATATATATATATATATAGACATACGTATTAAAATTAATCAATCAATTAAACAGGCGGAAAATACTAACGTTTTTCATCATCATCATCATCATCATCATGCATTAAAAAAGAAGAACCATACAATTTCATATATAATTACAATGCACGGTGACGGGTGTATATATGTACAAATTTATTAAAGTATTTAGTGCAATCACAAATGTGTGTGTGTGCGTGTGCATACATATATCTATATTTCTATATAAATTTCATATTTACCAAGGACGCATAATCGCATCCGATTCTCATTTTTTTCAATTTTGGATTTTCTGTGCAAGTGGTAATAGTGTACATGTAAGAGAGGAAGAGCAGTGTTCAGTCAGAAAATAATGTTTTATTTAGGTTATAGGGATGTAAACCGGCGATATTTTGGATATTCCTCTGCTCGAGGTAATGCGGTCATTTGTAGACGATGATCATCGAGGCGCGGATTTTTCGAATCGACTATTAGCTATACCTCACCCTAGTAAAGTTCGCGCCCGTAATTAATATAAACGTGAATAATTATTAATTTATTATAGGTCAAACGATTACTCCTCGTTTACGGTAATGAACTCTACAACAATTGTATTTTTATTTTTCTTCTTTATTAATAATTTTGGCATTTTAATATATAGCTATATATTTTTTTATGACTTGCAACGAGTTATTTTCGATAGAATTTTTTAAAAAAATATCCTGTTTTGATTTACGGATGTTTGGTCGAACGAACTTTTGATCGACTATACACTCTGGCTCAACTGTATAATTATTGGTCGATCGGACTTTTGTTCAACTAATGTTAGAATTAATTAATTTTTATAAAATTCTTCAGTTTTCTAAGTTGGAGGTTTTTGTTTTATAAAATATAAAAAATTAAACCAAGACGGTTTTGTTAAATGTGATAACTGTGTGTTAACTGAGATTATTGTTAAGGTAGCTCATGTGCATCTCCCTAATCAATGTAGTGTTAAGTCGATTTTTCATATTTTTTGACATAATACGCATTTTTAATTAATATAAACTAAAAGATATGAATTTTCAATACATTATCAACAACTAATTATCAATATATTGGAAATAAAATATATATAAAGTTAGTGATATGATTATTTGTCTTTACTTCCTCTACGATTTGGCAACATTGCACTCGCCGACATATTCACCGCTCGCGTGTACATGTGTGTAAGTTGCGTAAAGGGTTTAGCTTATAATTTTCATGTATGTATTTACATTTTAAATATGAGTGATATAAAGAGACATGAAAAGTATACCTTTATTTAAATTTATGTTTACTAATTTTTACTATTGTACTGAAAATGCGTAAAGTTTCTAACTAAAAAAATCATTTTTAACTTCATTTATAAATTAAAATATGTTTCATATAAAGATTTGGTAACATATACAATTATAATCAAGCAAAATTCTATAGAATAGTACATTTAAACGTTTCGCGGGTTAAGATTGCATTGCAACGTTGCCAAGTGAGAAAACGGTTTCTTTAACCTCTTCTCTTACTGTCATTTTACAAGTTCAATATAAAATATTTATTCGGAATGACCGGCATGCTATGATTATTAAAATATATTTTAAAAGCTTAGGTTTTCAACATTTTGTTACAAGTTTTCGATCCATTCATCCAGTGTTTGTCAAAAGAAAATAGCGTTCTTCCTGTGGAAAATCACGAAACTGCCGTAAGAGTAATGCTAAAAAATGAAACTTTGAACAAGCTTTATTTATTATTTTTATCGGCAAGTCACCCTCAAATTTCGCGACAGTATTTGTCATGATATTATTAATAATGTGTCAAAGTTTCATTTCAATCTACAGTGTGTGGATTCGCGCTTGAGCTACCTTAAATACGAACTCAGCCTACATGACGGTAGCGCCACCTTTGCTCGTTTCGGGTGGCGGATTTGTGAAGCCATCAGTATAGGCGGACTCCCCTTAAGAGTGCTCTATACCCCATCAGCGCCCTCTGGTCTGAGAAAAATTTTCTTTGTAATATTTAGCTATTTTACTAGAGTTAGATCCAAGAAAACTAAGTTTTCCCACGTGTAAAATGATGAAAAAAATTATTTAAACATGTTTTTGGATAATAATATTAAAAACTGAAGATATGTTTTGTAGAGAAAATCTGACTTGACTGTGACGAGTAGCAAACATCTGTCCACCGCGGTACCAATTTTTCTCTACAAAATACGCCTTCAATTTTCCATAATACTAATCAAAGTAAATGTTAGATAATTCTTTATACCATTTTATACGTGGAAAAACTTAATTTTCTTTAATTTGTCTGTCTTAAATAATCTAAAAATTACAAAGAAAATTTTTCTCAGATTAGAGGGCGCTGACGGGGTATAGAGCACTTTTAAGGGAGCGCAGAGCGCTTCATTCAAAACCCGTACGCGGGTCAACTCGGGCTGGTCATGCTTTGTTTTTTAGCCAATAACCCAGTAATACGTGAAAACAATATTGCAATATGAAACATAAACAAAAAGTGTTGAATAATTTTTAGTAATATTATAGAAGGAATGACAAAAAATTACAGGTTAGTTAAATACCGACTATAAGTTATTCCTTAAAAATCGTTGAAATGTCTAAAATTGGCACCGTCGGCACGTTGTTAGTTAATTGTTACTACATCCGAAATCCCTGGAATATTTGTCCAAGGACGATTTTGAGGTTATTTCCATCGACCTCGAACTCTCGACAATACCGAGAAACTAACAACAGGATTTAGTAGATAATTTAGTAATAAATAATAACAACAGGTTAGAATGTTCATGAAACGATATTCGTATAGAACGGAAGCCCGTACACGGAGATTAATGAACGCATTTAAGCGAGTGCGGCAGGTAGGTATATAAATACAGTAGATACAGTAGATACAGATAGATACAGATAGATACAGAGGTACAGTCGTACAGATTGAACAAGGAATAGGATGAGAGAGTCTTCCCTACGCATACACACGCACACACACTGACATGTACATATACATAGAATGGTCCCTCGCATTACGCATCTCCATCTATACCATCTCCGATTGAGATTTGCGCGAGCATGCGCTTGCGCTCGATTCTCTTGTCGCGTGTTCGTGTTCGTGTCCGTCTGTGTACACGCACACGTATACTCGTATACCTGGGTTAACGCAAATACACTGCACACACACATACGCGCGAAGAGAGTAATCCCCCCCCCTTTCAGGTCCGTCGGTTCGGTTTCGCGTGTACACACACACACACACACGCACGGCATTTGATTGCGAAATCGGCCGGATCGTGCAAACACACACACTCGGCGCTCACTGACTGTGTCGAGCGTGTGTGTACGAGCGAGAGAGGACGTCGGTTTGCTGAAATTTCGCGGAGGCGCGGGCGCGGCCAAATTTCCGCGAGCGATCTTTATCAAAACTCGTTAACCGAGTGTCGGTTCGTATATACGACTATCCTGCATAGATATATATATATATACGTATGTGTATACGCACCTGTGTATACGTACTGTACGTAAAATGGCAATCACTTTTTACTGTACACGACAAAGTCGAAAAGGATTTACGTGCCGTGACGCGGGCAAGCGTCCGCGCAATAATTTCCGATCCCGATCACCCGATTGTTTACTATTTCCTCTATTTTCTATATACCTATATATACTGCGTATACTATATACATATATACATATACGTACAGTTCATATTCTTTTTCGGTCATTTCCACTTAATTTCATTGATTTCGCGTGAATTCCTTTTTCTTTTTTCTTTTTCTTAACGGTTAATATTTGAACCTTCGGAGGTTCGATTTACTGAGATGTCATGGTAATCCGTTGATTTTTTACATTTATTTTTGCCGAGCAGTTGATCTACTTATACTAAATTTTCTTATTATTAACACGTAATTTTGATAATAATTTATTTTTAGCTGTTACCTTTACCACGGTTAACCCAGAAATTACTATAAATGTTTATGTTGAGTGTTATATTATCATAGTATTATATATATAGAAATTTTTAAATTACTTGTTATCCAACAGCTGACACACACAATTCCCTATATCTATAATTAATATATTTTTCATTTGACTCGTTGTACAAAGAAAATAAACGGGGAGTTGACCATTTTCTTCTCGCTCAAAAGGTACAAATAAATCCGAATGATCAGGAAAAGCTCATCTTTTCTATCATAATAATTTAATTTTTGTTCAAGTATATATATACAGATATAGATTTGTTTTGAACTCGCGCGGGGTTTTCATATTTTCAACTGCCCTGTAAAATAATAAACGAAAATGTAAAGGACAAAATTTTTCGTAAATTCGGAGTGAAATAATGAAAAATGAAAGATTATATATTATATCGTGAGGTGCAGAGAGAAAACGAAAAATAGTTATCCCGCTCTCGGAGTATAGAGGGATATAGTAAGTGTCCGCGTCTAGACGATTAGCTGAAAATTAGCTCGATAAGCGCAGAGAGGGAGTGCGGGAGGTGAGAGAGAGAGAGAGAGAGAGAGAGAGAGAGAGAGAGATCGGAGGAGAAGGAGCGGTGGTTATCGAGATAGCGGATAGCCAGGCGCGGCGGTCTCGTTTGCGGTTCGACCGCCCTTGCGGTCCCGGTGTCCTAACCGCTCGCAACCCCTAACCACGGCACCGCAGCCGCACGCTTCGTCTCTCTCCGGTCTCTCGGAACTCCTCGATTCCGCAGCACTCGGTACTGGCCAACAACGTCAAGCCTGACCAACTCGTCGACGTGTTACGCGTTATATATTTCTCTCTGAAAAGACGAGCGTAATTAGTTGAACTATTTCGAAAATCCAAGAAACCGATATATTACCACATTGTTACGACTAAGTAGAAATAGGAGTGGAGGGAGGGGGGGGGTGGCGGATACGATCATCTTCTGATGAACAAGGAGTTTGTCGGGTCTATACACAGTACACACGGGCCACTGAAATCCAAGAGCATTAACTACGTTGACACATCGTCGTGTGGAATCCACGTTGTTCGAGTGGGACTATATACGCTCGATCTGTGTCGTCGTCGTCGTCGTCGTCGTTCTTCCTGATGTTCGACCGAGTCGACTGTCGACACTGGATGGACACTGATTCCCCCCCCCCTCCCCGCACCGTCCGATTGTCAAAGTCAGATCACGCTCCTGACAAAATTCCTCTTGCGCGCGATGGCTATATACTTCCCACTTGCCATCGCGATCCAACTTGTTCATACGACGCAACTTTTTTCCGTCGGTCTACACCTGAACTTATGTACGTTCGTAAGTATATCCTGTATATCTACATTCTTCGTCAAATCGTATCAATTATATTCTCTGATACTTTGTGTAGTCTCGATATTTATAGGTATATCTACATATACACACTCAGAAATAAGTTGTAGTAAAAATGACAATTCTATAATATGTCTACTTTAAATGACTGTACTGCAGTATAGTAACGCTTAACGCATCTTATGGTAAATATTAATAGAGTTTTAGTAAATGTTGCTGTCATTTCATTACTGGACAGTATTGTCATTTCTTTTCTACAACTTTTTCCTCAGTGTACTCAGTGTAAGTGATCGATGCACATACTGATAATCCAGTAGGTATATTCTTTCGAAGATAACGCTGCTCGTCGAGGTACATACATTTCTATAGTAAAAGAAAAAGATGTTTAAATAAACAACGATTAAATGAAACCTCGCTTAACATTGTGCAATTGTGTTAGGATTTCACCGTTGTTGCACCGATTTTGGGCATATTTTATAAATAGTATTTTTTAGGTATTAATTTATGTTATAACAAACAAGCCCAGTGTATAGAGAATAATTAATAAAATTGAATAAAATTAATTAGAGGACGAAATGATTATTACTATAAACGAAAATAATGTTAAGACAAGTGTTCAAAACCGGTTTTTTTTAACCCTATACGTATAATTTCAAATGCAGATACTCTGTAAATACGATCAAAGGTAAATAGTGCAAAATTTGACTAAAAATAAGTATAGGTTACACTTGCGTCGACGGAACAACGATCTTCTCCGCATGCAGGAAAATCGGTGATGTCAATAGAAAAGCGTAAGATGCATCCGTTGTAGGTTTCGTGAACCGACATAAATGCCACTATATATATAGACATTACATACCACGTCAGATTTTCGGGCAATCACCGCGCGATGAAAGGGAAACAAAAGGGGAAAAGAGGTAAAATAATAATAAAAGGTGGGAGAGTATTGTATGTACGCGGGGTCGAAAATTACCCGCGATACGAGTAAACCTAAACGATCGTTGGCTTCTTTCCTCGTATATATAGTTGCACGTGTACATATTATACATATATGTATAGTATTATATGTATATATACAAGTGTACGCGCGACCGTGTGAATATTATAGGTATATAATATACCTACATAGTAATACATTTCTATATAGACGAATACGTGTAATGATGGAGGCACACAGCGACACAGCTGTAGATATATAGAGGGAGAGAGAGGATGAGTCAGCATACGCGGTTGCTTCGCCTAACGAACCGAAATCATACCAATTGCCAGACTGGCCTGGCCTGGCCTAGCCTGGCGCACACATTGCCAACACCGTCCCTCTCTCCATCTCTCTCGTTCACTTTGGGTTCAGTCCATCTATACGTAACTAATGCGTCGTCGCGCCACTAGCCACTCGCCACTCGCCAGTCCATATAGCCGCCTGCCCGCCTGCCCTGGGTTTCTACACGCGGACGCGGGGCGCACGAGTGCACGACTCGATCCGCTTAATACGCGCGCATTACCGCTAATTGACGGATGCTTTTAATGTTTAACGCCCGCTCTTTTCTCCCTCTCCTTTATACCCCACCCCGCCTCGCCTCGACAGCTCGCCACTTTTCCACCATCCGTCCGTACTGTACCCTGTACCCTGTACCTATATACGTTCGATGGTAAGTTCCTCTTTCGTGACGCGCCTCTCTCGCCTCTCGCCTCTCGCCACTCGGCCAACGAGACTTTTCTTCTCAAGGGGGGGGGGACTCTTCAGCGTCACACTCGACCAGTCACCAAATTCCACAAACGTTACTATTCCTTATATACCTATACTAACTTATCTTGTATCTACACTGCTTTTTCCATTAAAAAATACAAATCTCTCGTTTATTAATTCAAGCTATTACTGTAGGTACGCTCTCACCAAGCACTATATTTAAAATTACTCTTCAAAATCGTATATATACGTAGGGTATATTGTAATCTGTGACGTTGCCAAAACGAACCTCAAAATCATTAATTTAAATAAAACTGCCGTTTAAGTTCAGAGAGATAAGTTGCATGATATTCTAACGATATAACCCAAAAATATTTTTATAACATTATTCTGTATATACAATATATATATGGGAGATTCCATGTGAAGTGATCCATTTAAAAAATAGAATTTTGTTTTAATGTATGGAATCAGTAAAAAACTACTTGAATAGAGTGTAGCTAAATTTTTAGACCTAAATTTCAATTAGTACCAGAGCTGTAGCCAATCAAAAAATCGAATTTTTTTAAAAAAATGACTTTATGGCCATTTTTATCACTTAATAACTCAAAATCTAACAATTTTTTCTTATATACATTAAATTTGAAAAAGTTTATAAATTTCAAGAAGAATCTGTTGAAATATTTTATTTACATTAGTTTAACACATTGAATATAGTTATAATTAATAAAAACCTTTATAGTAAAAAAAAGGGTTGTACGATCAAAAATATTTTATCCATCCAAGAATCTAATTCATCGATGATTAATTACCTTCAAAATGGTCCAAAGTTTGAGTGCGGCAGAGCATTTCAGACAAAGTTATGGTGATTTTAGGCAAATTTCTTAAAAAAAGAGAGCGAATGCATTTTATGAAAACAACAGAGTAACCGTATACTTGCATTCAAACAACATGGCACTAATATTCTTCAATAATACTAAAATATACTATTTAATGTTAGTTACTGATACTTTTCAATCTCTAAGCTGCTTACAAACACAAAGCAGTAGGTGTAAGCAGTTATACCTGTTATATAATTGAATAAATACCTGAAACTTATTAAAATTCCAATAAATCCAATTACATAACAGGTATAACTGCTTACACCTACTGCTTTGTGTTTGTAAGCAGCTTAGAGATTGAAAAGTATCAGTAACTAACATTAAATAGTATATTTTAGTATTATTGAAGAATATTAGTGCCATGTTGTTTGAATGCAAGTATACGGTTACTCT
Organism: Theocolax elegans; assembly: GCA_026168455.1. Taxonomy (NCBI): domain Eukaryota; kingdom Metazoa; phylum Arthropoda; class Insecta; order Hymenoptera; family Cerocephalidae; genus Theocolax; species Theocolax elegans. The sequence goes on along the minus strand of CM047428.1, from coordinate 1,827,741 downwards.
GTTGTTTTCATAAAATGCATTCGCTCTCTTTTTTTAAGAAATTTGCCTAAAATCACCATAACTTTGTCTGAAATGCTCTGCCGCACTCAAACTTTGCACCATTTTGAAGGTAATTAATCATCGATGAATTAGATTCTTGGATGGATAAAATATTTTTGATCGTACAACCCTTTTTTTTACTATAAAGGTTTTTATTAATTATAACTATATTCAATGTGTTAAACTAATGTAAATAAAATATTTCAACAGATTCTTCTTGAAATTTATAAACTTTTTCAAATTTAATGTATATAAGAAAAAATTGTTAGATTTTGAGTTATTAAGTGATAAAAATGGCCATAAAGTCATTTTTTTAAAAAAATTCGATTTTTTGATTGGCTACAGCTCTGGTACTAATTGAAATTTAGGTCTAAAAATTTAGCTACACTCTATTCAAGTAGTTTTTTACTGATTCCATACATTAAAACAAAATTCTATTTTTTAAATGGATCACTTCACATGGAATCTCCCATATATATATAAATAAACACATATGTATTAAAAATGATTCTCTTTTTCTTGGATGATTCGGATGTTACATGTACCTATATATTGCTCTTAAAATGTTGCGCAACACATGGAACAATTAATGTTTTATATATATATATAGGATTTGCCTTGTTTTTCTTTGTACATTTTACTATATCGAAATTATATATAGATGTACATTTCACCACGATAATATAATAATGTGTAAATGTATGTATATACACATGACCGGTAAATAAATAGATAAATAATTGTAATACTCAATTGTTAGATATATCGAATTGAGAGGTTAAACGACGAAAATAAAACTATTGTAATCGAATGATAAATACGGTGAATTACGTGGAAAAATAAACCGAAACAACCTTGTCCTTTATATATATATATATATATATATATATTGTCTGTAGCACATTCTATACTATAAAATTTCACCGGAAAAATATTGTTGCGTTTCAAAGTTTATTATACTTTATAGACGATCTAAGGTCAGCATAAAATGATGTATATAATATATAGACAAATTATCTTATTATATTGATTTTTTTGTTTGATCGATCAAATCATGTTTGCGTCGAGTACACAAAAAAGAAAATGAAGGATGATAACGCTAAGTAGCTGGGTAGAGTATACTTTTTGCGCGTATGGTAAATCAGATTAATCGAAGGAACGACGAGTGTAAGATAGTACGTATTTAGTGATGAAAAGTGTAAAATGTATGTGAATAAGGGTATTTGGTGCGGGGGCACTCGCTCGAATTGTGTGCTTGTGTGCAGTCTTCTCCTTCCGTTTCAAAAGTTTTACTGGAGTGTTGAGTATCGTGAAACTAAACGGTCGGTATATATATATACAGGTGTATTGTTAAAAAAATTAGAAAGACGGAATAGGTATAGTTGATGAATAGGGATAAGTATAAGTAGACGGAAAATAATGAAGTTAAGATTTGGGGGTGATATTGGCATAAGTGGAGGAGAATCGGTGCTCGAGTGAAAATAGATCTATCGGTTAGTGTCACTGGTCGTTGGTTCACTTGATGGTGGTGCAGTTGGTGTTCCGCCTTCCGCGTACGATATCGAATGTACGCATGGCGGCATGGGTGTGTGTATACACCGATACACGGGCACGGGTCTACTTACGGGGGAATGGGACCAGGGTTGCTTGGGATTGCGGGGGTATGTACGAATACGAGTGGATCGACGCACGCGGATTTATTTGGTATAAGGTAAATTTGTCGGGTTGTAGAGGGGCCGAGGTTCTTTGGTCGCGTCGTCACCTCCCTGGAATATATAAAAAAGATAAAGTAAAAGAAAAAGAAGAAAGTCGAGGAGGAGGACTCTGAAGAGGGAGAGTGGGAGAGATAGTCCGGGGCAACTACGCGGTAGTCGCGAGATCGGCAGACAAGGGCCCCGGCCCCCGAGGAAAATGGAGGCCAGCTCGAGCGTGGAATATAAAAGGCACCGAAGAGAGCGAGAGGGGGAGAGGGGGAGTATCTCGCGCGGGAGATCTCGGTCTGGTGAGAAAGCGTTTTCGAGAGCGCCGAGAGAGAGAGAGAGAGAGAGAGAGAGAGAGACGGGGCATACGGTTCGCTCGGTCGTGAGCGAGAGGGATGGACGGAAAGTCCGCGCGGACTGGAAAGTGGAAGCGTCTGGCCGACCAATACCGTACGGCTCCCTCAAAGTCTCGGCGAATCAACTCGAACCGCGCTCGTTCTTGCGGCTGCCTCGCTCTCTCTCTCGCTCTCTCTCTCGCTCTCTCGGTTGCACGAGCCACCCAAGGAGCGATCTCTTTTGTCTCGCGGAGAGCTGTGAATGCGCGCCACCCGTACACACCTAACTCTCCTCGACACACGTACGTACCCTCGTACCCTCGTGCATCGTGTACGTGTACGTGTGCGCCCGAGTGCTCCTCCTCGCCTCCTCGCCTCCGCGCCGCCATGTACTATAACCTCCCTTCCTCCTCCTGCAGCTCCCGCGAATCCCGAGACTCGAGAGTCCGCTTTCATCTCTCTCTCCCTCGCTTCTTGCTCGTTTGTGGCCAGCCGAGCTCGAACGATGTGCCTCTCTCTCTTCCTCTTCCTCTTCCTCTTCCTCTCTCTTTCCCGCCCTCTCGAGCCGGTGTTATCGAGAGATTTCTCTTCTCAAGATTTTACCCTGGATTTTGACATTTTTCACATTTTTACACTACGATTTCGGTGTACGCGCACATGCACACGCACACACACACAGTTACACCCGACGTGTCTAGATGTACGTGTATACGTGCAACTTTATAACTTTTCCTCAATCGTGAACATCGACTTTGTGCACATTGATAACTTCCAGGGCCCGCCGACATCTTCACGGAAAGTACTATCCCATTTGTTCGAGTTCCGATGCAATTATATGCGTTTCTCTCCTCCCGCAACCCGCATGCGTATTCCACTTTATAACCTTTTCGCTTTCCTTCTTTTTCCCCCCGTCTCCCTCTCTCTCTATCTATTCACGCATTTCCCACTCCCTGTCTAAATTATATCGATCTTAACCCTGATGACGATGCGCTCCCGCAAACTTCTGTATGTGTTTTCCTGAGATTTCTGGATATGTACGTGTATATACCACCCTATTACTTAACACACACCTATGTATATACACATCCAAAGACTTTTCTTCTTTTCTCTCCAGCTTAATCTAACGTGTTTCAAACTGACAATTAATACTTCATTATTTTGTATCTCTATGTGTAAACATACGTGTAATAAATATAAATATCTTGTTATGCGCCTCCACGAAACCGAGTCTCGTTATAAACGTTTTAGATTTTACTTTTACATGTAAATATGTATATAATTCGGAAATTATACAGAGTCTATACCTATCTCTCTCTCTCTCTCTCTCTCTCTCTCTCTCGTTGTCAGTTAATTGTTCGAAACTTTTATCGACTCGTTATACATATATGAATACAACCAGTTTGGAAATTAACTTTATTTTTTTCAGATTTACTAACTGCACATATATCTCGACGAATATATTACTACTTTCATTATATGTATATACCTATACGCGTATAAATACAACCCGTATAAATTTAGCTATATAAAGTACTTTGTACACTCTGGACGTTTACTAGTTAGATTACTATATAACTTAAATGCGACCATGTGATTTTTACAAATTTGTAGGATTGTTGCGGTAAACTACGATAAATATACATATATACACTTTACTCAAATGCTGAGAGTTAAAGTACTTTATCTGAATTGATTTTCAGAAAAATTTATAAATAACACGTTAAGTGACAAGTCGAATACACCAACTATATACGAACAGTTTACTTATCTTTCGTTTTTTTATATTCTTTAACTTTATTTATTTACTTATAGACAATAATCAATTTAATTTTCAAAATTACGAGTACTCGAAACATATATTAAAATCATCTTATTATAGACAGAGTTATGGGACTGACTGAAAGCTTTGAGATCATGTTAAAAGTACCTTATAAGTCAAATTGAATTTTTTATTCAGGAAAGGTGTCGCAGTACTTTTGAAAATTTTAAATATTTTAAATAATACGTCAACTTTTGAATACATTTATATTCTTATATACTGCTGATACTCTTTTTTACGTAGAAGTTTTGACAGAATTTCACAATAAACTATAGTTCATCAGAAATATACGTTACAGAGTACTTTCACAGTACCCAATACGTACGTTCATTAAAATACATCATGTCTACAAATAAATAATTTTTTTTTTTAATTTGATACTTTATGTGAATAAGGGTATTTGGTGCGGGGGCACTCGCTCGAATTGTGTGCTTGTGTGCAGTCTTCTCCTTCCGTTTCAAAAGTTTTACTGGAGTGTTGAGTATCGTGAAACTAAACGGTCGGTATATATATATACAGGTGTATTGTTAAAAAATTAGAAAGACGGAATAGGTATAGTTGATGAATAGGGATAAGTATAAGTAGACGGAAAATAATGAAGTTAAGATTTGGGGGTGATATTGGCATAAGTGGAGGAGATCGGTGCTCGAGTGAAAATAGATCTATCGGTTAGTGTCACTGGTCGTTGGTTCACTTGATGGTGGTGCAGTTGGTGTTCCGCCTTCCGCGTACGATATCGAATGTACGCATGGCGGCATGGGTGTGTGTATACACCGATACACGGGCACGGGTCTACTTACGGGGGAATGGGACCAGGGTTGCTTGGGATTGCGGGGGTATGTACGAATACGAGTGGATCGACGCACGCGGATTTATTTGGTATAAGGTAAATTTGTCGGGTTGTAGAGGGGCCGAGGTTCTTTGGTCGCGTCGTCACCTCCCTGGAATATATAAAAAAGATAAAGTAAAAGAAAAAGAAGAAAGTCGAGGAGGAGGACTCTGAAGAGGGAGAGTGGGAGAGATAGTCCGGGGCAACTACGCGGTAGTCGCGAGATCGGCAGACAAGGGCCCCGGCCCCCGAGGAAAATGGAGGCCAGCTCGAGCGTGGAATATAAAAGGCACCGAAGAGAGCGAGAGAGAGAGGGGGAGTATCTCGCGCGGGAGATCTCGGTCTGGTGAGAAAGCGTTTTCGAGAGCGCCGAGAGAGAGAGAGAGAGAGAGAGAGAGACGGGGCATACGGTTCGCTCGGTCGTGAGCGAGAGGGATGGACGGAAAGTCCGCGCGGACTGGAAAGTGGAAGCGTCTGGCCGACCAATACCGTACGGCTCCCTCAAAGTCTCGGCGAATCAACTCGAACCGCGCTCGTTCTTGCGGCTGCCTCGCTCTCTCTCTCGCTCTCTCTCTCGCTCTCTCGGTTGCACGAGCCACCCAAGGAGCGATCTCTTTTGTCTCGCGGAGAGCTGTGAATGCGCGCCACCCGTACACACCTAACTCTCCTCGACACACGTACGTACCCTCGTACCCTCGTGCATCGTGTACGTGTACGTGTGCGCCCGAGTGCTCCTCCTCGCCTCCTCGCCTCCGCGCCGCCATGTACTATAACCTCCCTTCCTCCCTCCTGCAGCTCCCGCGAATCCCGAGACTCGAGAGTCCGCTTTCATCTCTCTCTCTCCCTCTCTCCCTCTCTCTCTCGCTTCTTGCTCGTTTGTGGCCAGCCGAGCTCGAACGATGTGCCTCTCTCTCTTCCTCTTCCTCTTCCTCTTCCTCTCTCTTTCCCGCCCTCTCGAGCCGGTGTTATCGAGAGATTTCTCTTCTCAAGATTTTACCCTGGATTTTGACATTTTTCACATTTTTACACTACGATTTCGGTGTACGCGCACATGCACACGCACGCACACACACACAGTTACACCCGACGTGTGTAGATGTACGTCTATACGTGCAACTTTATAACTTTTCCTCAATCGTGAACATCGACTTTGTGCACATTGATAACTTCCAGGGCCCGCCGACATCTTCACGGAAAGTACTATCCCATTTGTTCGAGTTCCGATGCAATTATATGCGTTTCTCTCCTCTCGCTAACCTCCTCCTCCCGCAACCCGCATGCGTATTCCACTTATTCCTATATATAACCTTTTCGCTTTCCTTCTTTTTCCCCCCGTCTCCTTCTCTCTCTATCTATCCACGCATTTCCCACTCCCTGTCTAAATTATATCGATCTTAACCCTGATGACGATGCGCTCCCGCAAACTTCTGTATGTGTTTTCCTGAGATTTCTGGATATGTACGTGTATATACCACCCTATTACTTAACACACACCTATCTATATACACATCCAAAGACTTTTCTTCTTTTCTCTCCAGCTTAATCTAACGTGTTTCAAACTGACAATTAATACTTCATTATTTTGTATCTCTATATATGTAAACATACATAATATCTTGTTATGCGCCTCCACGAAACCGAGTCTCGTTATAAACGTTTTAGATTTTACTTTTACATGTAAATATGTATATAATTCGGAAATTATACAGAGTCTATACCTATCTCTCTCTCTCGTTGTCAGTTAATTGTTCGAAACTTTTATCGACTCGTTATACATATATGAATACAACCAGTTTGGAAATTAACTTTATTTTTTTCAGATTTACTAACTGCACATATATCTCGACGAATATATTACTACTTTTCATTATATGTATATACCTATACGCGTATAAATACAACCCGTATAAATTTAGCTATATAAAGTACTTTGTACACTCTGGACGTTTACTAGTTAGATTACTATATAACTTAAATGCGACCATGTGATTTTTACAAATTTGTAGGATTGTTGCGGTAAACTACGATAAATATACATATATACACTTTACTCAAATGCTGAGAGTTAAAGTACTTTATCTGAATTGATTTTCAGAAAAATTTATAAATAACACGTTAAGTGACAAGTCGAATACACCAACTATATACGAACAGTTTACTTATCTTTCGTTTTTTTTATATTCTTTAACTTTATTTATTTACTTATAGACAATAATCAATTTAATTTTCAAAATTACGAGTACTCGAAACATATATTAAAATCATCTTATTATAGACAGAGTTATGGGACTGACTGAAAGCTTTGAGATCATGTTAAAAGTACCTTATAAGTCAAATTGAATTTTTTATTCAGGAAAGGTGTCGCAGTACTTTTGAAAATTTTAAATATTTTAAATAATACGTCAACTTTTGAATACATTTATATTCTTATATACTGCTGATACTCTTTTTTACGTAGAAGTTTTGACAGAATTTCACAATAAACTATAGTTCATCAGAAATATACGTTACAGAGTACTTTCACAGTACCCAATACGTACGTTCATTAAAATACATCATGTCTACAAATAAATAATTTTTTTTTTTTAATTTGATACTTTATGTTTCATTATGTATATTAATTATAGATAATTTCAATTAACTATGAATCGTCTGAACCATATTAGAAGAGTACTTTAACGGTTTTTAAAATTATATACATTGTAAAAAATTTTTTTTACTGTTTTTTTTTTATCTTTGGTCTACACGGAGCACTTGTTCAAATTCTTTTACTAACGACTATAATTTTGTAGAAATATGTTACAGTATATACTGTTTACGTTGAAGTTTGAAACGTGTCAGTGATTGTACTTCCGTAGAAAGTACTTCACGTTTATACTCACCTCCGAGTACTTTATAAATATTCGTAGAATCAAAAAAGTTAGTCGAAAAAAATCTGACTGTTGGAAGCCCGTTTTGGATTTCACAAGAGAGTGAACACATAACGCAAATAGATTTGTAAATAGTTAAATAAAAACAGTACTCGAAAGTAAATGATCAAACTCTGAAGACAAGGTAAAGATCGATCGTACACGTATATATGTATATACGTAAGTCAGAGGAAGCAACGAGTTCGCGCTTGGCCGACCGAAAAAAGACGGGCAGTGCGAACGCGTTTCGAAACCTCTCCACACAACCATCAAACTCACTCGACCCGCAATCGCGTATGTGTGTGTGTGTGTGTGTGTGTGCGAAACGCCTTGGTCACACCGGTTTACCAAGGATGAAGGGAGCACGCGCTTAAGGAATTATCTTTCGCGAGGATCGTCCGTGCGTTAACTCGAGGAAAGCGTAACGCGAGGCTGCGTCTCGACGAGATAACCATCTTTTAAGAAGAACAAAAAATTATCATCGGTAATCGATGAACGTCTATATATATGTATACGCACACTTATTTCTTTTTTTTTCCTGAGATATCCTCGAATGTGTACAATATGGTTAATTGTTTAAATATTTTAGATTATTCGAATGGAAAATTTATTTAATTAATTGTACTACATTCATCGATTGGCAATTCCGATTATTTGTGTATATAATATATATTTAAAATTCGACAATGTACGTATATATGTGTATGTGTGTGTGTATGGAATAAATGGCACGTGACCTAACCTCAAAAATGATGTAACTCTCGTATACACATAAATCCGCGTAATAAATATTAAAATAACATTCACTCGGTCATCTGGTAACGTAAAACGCATAAAATTCCATCAAAACCAGGGTGTACGTTATAAAGAATTTTTTTTTTTTTTCATTTGAACTTATCGGAATAACGTTATTCTCTTAAACTTTCGTAAATATGTTAATAATGATTAATTTCGCGCGGGTGTGTAAATATAAATTTATTAAATAAATAAAAGTACAAAACCGATCCGAGTATATATCGTACGAATGAAGTTTTATTATCGATATATATATATATATATATATATATATGTATATATACACACACGCGGTTTGAGCTTTCGCCCAACCTATTTGAATTTTTAAAGAAAATTTAAGTGCTTAAAATTAAACACGTTAAATTTTCCGCTTCGTTAAATCGTTTAAAATTTAATTATTTCCATATATGTGTACGTGTATATATTATTTAGTATAACAATTTCTGATGTAATCATTTTCAATTTACGCGATTGTATAATTAATCGTACGCACGTCTTTGTCCATGCCCGAGAGTAATGTTTACGAAAATATTGATGCGTTTATAAAAAAAGAAAAAAAAAGAGGGAAGTGCTAATGTGAAATGTGAATTATTACGACTTGAGATGTTATTATTATATTATTTGTCAGATCGAAAGAGAATATTATGAGAAATTGTATACGACTGTCATTTTGTTTTCCTTTTTTTGAGAACAATCAAATAAAGTGATTTCTTGGTAAACATTTGTCTATTTTTAATATTTTGTAGTTAGAAATAGCCGTTCTATTGCTAGTAACTAAAAATTTTCTGCTCATTTTTAAGTAAAATCTTTTTTATTTTCACTAATATATAAAAGTTGTATCTTTTTAGGTATAGTTTTCTTGAACAAATGAAAAAATGTAACAATTATCTTTTAAATTAATTATCAGAATTTTATTTTTTTAAACTATCTTATTCCACAGTAAAAATCTTACCATAATTAGATAAATTCATGGTGAAAAATAAAATACTTTGCCAATTGTGGTCTTTTGGAATTTGGACTAAAAACAGTAAGGTTTTTCGAAGTATTGATTACATAAAGATATTTGGTCACTTTTGTCTAAATCTATTTTTTGGTCAAAATTCGGAGAAATTTCTGTCTTATAAATGTAAGTATAGTTTCATCATAAACATGTAAATTTAATATGATCAATAAGTTATTACTCAAGAACGTACAAAAACATTAGCACCAATATTACTTGTACATGATTATTTACAGTATACGAAGTTTTGTGCTGAAAAATTGTAGTTATAGATTCTACTGGTATATGAATAGGATAACACTTTAGATTTGATTGACAAAATGATCCTCATTTTAATTATCTTTTTCTTTCCACTATATGTACCATAAATTATTCGGTCGCCTCAACATAAAATACCCAGGCCCACATAAGAAAAAAATTGTAGAAAGAGGGTCAAGAAACGAAAAAAAAAGTGCCCGGAATATGCCGGCAAATTGAAAGAGGGCAAGAAAAAGGTACAAGAGTCGCTCGGGTCGCGGTTCATAATCCTCTCTGATGTTGGGACTATGTGGATTGCGGACTCTTTCTCGAAAAGTATATATATATATGGTGGGTACCGTCACCGCCTCATTATTCTCACCCCACTCGAGTGTATATATATATAAAGTGTCGCGAGGTCGCGCACGTTTATCTCGGCCGGTCTTTTCTACTGCACACACCATCTCACCGCTGCCTAATCGGGTGGATGCATCTTTCCCCGGATCGGCGGATAGAACAAAAGAACCCCACGGATGAGATTGAAAACTGAGGTCAGAGAAAGAACGCGACACACACAGATTTTTTATCCACTCTGGTATATAACACTTTGAATTTTCTTACTCGCGTATACACGTTGAGCAAACACCACTGAGTTGTAACGTTGGCAACGTTCGCTATTATCCTTTTTCGACCACTCTTCCGTAAAGTCTGACTCCCAGACCTAGTCAACAACCAGATATTCGATTTCACCCTCGACTATGTGGATTTTCAACGGTTTATATAATACAATTTATTTCAACGGTGTTAAACGTTTCTTTTCCTTTTTAGCTAATGAATCGCTTCACCTGACCTTGATATCGTCGATACAGTATAGGAACTCGAACAAAACGTCAAAATGCGGTCCCCGAATTTTTTTTTTATCAGGAACTGGCCAATGAGTGATGTCGCCTAACCTGGATGATAAAAACATTTTTTCTTAAGAATACGACGAGGTAAAATCAAGTTAACAAAATTGTCTGATAATTTTGAGAAAAATAATGAAATGTAACTCTATATAATATATATAGAAAAATGCTTTGTTGCTCCCTCGTAGACGTAGCTTTGTAATAGTAAAATTTTTCGATGTGTTGAAAACATGTTAGAAATATATAGTTATAGTCCAAATCACGTGTTTTTAGAAAAGGTACGTATATATGGCTGTGTGTCTACGCGTATGTATTTTTACGTATACCGACATATTTTTTTATACGTAGTTTTCTTTACGATTTCCGAATAAGGGAAAAAATTTCTTTTTAAATTTATGGATTCGCTTTTGTTTTATAACCAATTATCGATATTTAAAAAAATCATCTTCACAAAATTTGAATATTTTTTTTAGTCAGACCGAAAGCACTATAGAGAATAAAATAATATTTGCTCTTGATTTGGCTTTCACAAATTGCCTTTAAAAGTTTTCAAGTTATTGAGAAAAAACGGATTTTTTTCCAATTGTTATAACTCAAAAACGTATTAGACTGTGCTGTGATGTGCTGAAAAAATCGTGATGATAGGGTATAATGGTCGTTATAGATGCTGCAAACATTTCAAGTAAATCTATAGATTAGTTTTTGTTAAAAAAATAAACCAGAAAAATTGATTTTTCTAATATTTAAAACGCTATTGGCCATAGAAAGCTATCAATACACTTGAAATTTTGAAAATTTTAGTCATTGTTGATCTGTATATTTTTTCAACTAGAAGATTTATTATTAACGAAGATATAGAACATTAATATTTTTAGCTAAAATTTTAGATTACTCATATCTTTACATCTAATCGATGAAATGGGTAGAAATGAATCTTGGTGATTGTATAGCTATATACTGTACAATTTTCGGGACATTTACCAAGTGGTTTTTGAGAAAAATGCGCTTTTGTAGAAAAATGCGCTTTTGTAGAAAAATTTATATTTTCTGATGAAACGTCCTTTCAAATAATAAAATTTGTAGTTTATTAAAATTTTTTAGGTAATCAAAAATGCATTATTTGTCTGAAAAGCAGATGAACGTTGTAATCTAATGATTAGTATTTCGTTACTTACATTAAATTCGCGATATTCAATTTCTGACATGTTAAATTATGTTTTCAGAGCTATTTACTTCCTTTGAATAAATGTATTGTATAAGGAACGACCCATTTTAATTTTGAGGAATCTACGTACCAATGAATTGACAGCGGTTTTTAACTAGATAATAACCAATAACCCAATTAATAATAACGAATAATTCATGAGTCGATGTAATTAATTGTTCATTAATTTATTTAACGATATTATCGGCCAATAAGTTCATTAATCCAATAGTTATAAAAATGACCAAATCTTCAAAAATGTAGTGATAAATAAACCAATAGTTAAGTAAATTAACCCTAGTTCATGATCAAGTTCATTATCCAATAACCCAATAACCCTGCGATGGCTCGGTCGGTTAGGGCGTCGGGCTCGTAATGTGGAGGTCCCAGGTTCGATTCCCGGACCCCGGCCAATTGATACAAGCACCACTGGTGAATGTATTTTCAACAAGTGCTTTCTTCACCAAGACATCGTATGCTGCCTCCATCGCTGATTACCACCGGTTTGGGAGCATAAAAGAGCGACGTTAAAATAATAAAAAAAAAAAATAACTCAATAACCCAATAATGACCAACAATCCATACCTCCATTTGATAAAGATGACTAATAGTCTATAAGTCCACCAGTCAATAAATATATAGTATGGATTAATAATTGGACCGTTGTTATATAGCTAATAAGTCCATAAATCCATTTGTAATAAAATAATTAATAGTCCACAAATTTGTTTAACCATTATATCGGACAATACTTCTATTGACAATACTTCTACTAATAATCTCCAGTTTACGCCCAATAATCTATTATATCCAATCGATACAACCATAATGCGTTATAAAAAGATCATCGATCCAATTTCAATTATATGCGTTATTTAAGAATTTTAATCTCTCGTGCACATACACATACACACACACACACTCACACGCGTGCGCAAACGCGTATCCACACACTTTTAAAATTTCATTTTGAGGAAAAATATAAGAGAAAATAAAAGAAAAAAAGGGAAAGAAAAATATTTCTCCTGGAATACATTAACCCGAAGATGAAAATAATAATTCTTCACTCTTCGACTGTATCCATGGTAAACGTTGAGCTTTGAGAATATATTAACAAGTTTACACAACCTAAAGAAAGTGAAAACTCTTGGATAAATAAGCCGTCGAACGAGGTGGTAGAGGGGGACGGGGGAACGGGGAACGGGGGGGTTATAGGCCGCGGTAGTTATTTCGGTGGCGTATATATAGGTATATAGAGTAAAACTATTCCTCCTGGTATGCGATATCCCGGATTCCCGGATAGTCTAAACAAAAATAGATCATCCGTTTGAGACATTTGCTTAGCATGTGGTCTCACGTATATACCCCACACGGCTTAACATCGATTTCTTTAACTTTTACTATACATTTTACCTTTTTTTTTTCTTTGCTTAATTTATTTTGTTTTACTTTCGTTGCCGCACTCGTTTGGAAATTAAAAGCTGATCACGTTTTAAGTTATACGCTTCGGGGTAGAACTTTTTGATGCCACACGGTTATTTAACTGATGTGATAATGTTTTTTAAAACTTCGGACATCACATCGCGCACCATACCATAATTCATCCGCGTGAACGCACTATAGTTGCTAAAAAATGTAAACCAATCGCCATTCCGACTTGTCCGAAGATGAATTATCAAGATTTCTGAATATTCTCGAAATTAGAACAAACTGGACTAGTAGAAAATCGTGGTGTTATCTCTAACCATAGGAGAGCGTCACACCTGCGGAAAACGGAACTTTACCGAACTCTATAGGATACGTTCACTACTATAAAAATATGAAGAAACCCGGAGCTACAGACTCTAACGCTTCTTTTTTACAATAGATATAAACAAAAGACGAAAAATTTCGCACAAACACCCTTCACTTGATCACTTATAACTCAAAAACCAATATAGAAAATAGAGATATATACTCAAAGTTAAATTCAGAAGAATGCTGAGGTCGAGCAGATTAGATTTAAGGAAAAAGTTATGAAAGAAAAACGAATTTAACGATATTTTGATGACTGAGTTATAAGTGATCAAAGTTAAGGGGTTTCTGGTGAAATTTTTTCGTTATTTGCTTATGTCTATCGTTGAAAAGTGCGTTAGAGTCGAAAACTATGATTTTCTTTATATTTTTATAGTAGAAATCATATCCTAGAATTCGGTAAAGATCTGTTTCCCGGAGATACGACACTCTCCTTGTAAGATATTAAAATTTCAATTTTTGGAAAATGAAAGATCGACATTTATAATTTATCGTATAAACATTATACACTGGTCGTTCTGTCATTCAAACCTCTTATATAAGAACAAATAAAAATATAAACACTTGAAGAAAGTAAAAGAAATTTTTTTGGATTTTTATCTCATATTGGTGCAATGTTGTATATAGTCAAAAAATTTTAATTTTTCGAAAAATAAGCATTTTTAGCATTTTTAACAATTTTTAACAATTTTTAACTCAAAAACAATCAACTGTTCGTTATATATGTTACATGGAGAAAATTTTATAAATTTACAGTAGAATCTGTTAAATTTTTGTAGATGCTTTAATTCTCACTTTTATTATACTTTAGAACCATAATAAGTCTTAAAATACCAAAAAAGGAATGTACGATCAAATATTATAGGTAACCTGAATAATTCTCACAACGTTGCTGTCATGTATATATGTTACATCGTTTTACAAAAATGTACAAGTGGACGTTAATTTCTACGTTGTCCGAACATTTCAGTGACGTAGTAACAACTATCGAGATAACATTTTTATAACGTTATATGTGAAGCCAGTGGGAATGTAACCTCTAATACTCCTTTTCTTTCTTTTTGCTCAATTTCGAATTGTCGAATCCCAGTACTCCCAGTAGCACCCCTCCCAATCTCTAACCAAAACAATGTTTCTATCTTCTTTGTTTTAAAATCCGTTATTCAAGTGTCTCGAGAGAGTACGACTGTTCTTCGTTAAAGATTCACGATCAAAGAAATTTCATCCGCGTTAAAAAAAAATGGTAAAACGACTGCACGTTACCCGTCGTGACAATGATGAAAAAATACAACTTTTTTTTACAACCCAGTAATTTGTGGAGTGCGCGCATTCACGATTACACGAGCAAACAAGAAGAAAAGAGGGGAAAAACCAAAAGAATTATCCATCAGAATAATGAGAAAAGGTAAAGATCGAGAAGTTTTGAAGACGTGTGTGTCATAAGCCCGAGAGTAAAAGAGATGAAGCGGAAACTTGGATCTGTATATAGCTTCCTCTTTGAGCGTGCGAAACAGGTGGTAAATAGACGTGGTGTCTATATATATGTAGAGGGAATCTCCGTATTCCCTGTCGGTTGGACGCAACGTTCGGATATATACCTTCCTGGCTAACGATGCAAACCCAAAGCGAGAGAGAGAGAGAGAGACCCAAGGCTGTAAGGGCTGTGTACAACGTCGGCGTTTATTAGCGTTAGCTCCGGCAGCCAGGCCAAAGTTGGATGACCGTCCACGCATTCGAATACCACCATCCAGGCACACCTTCACCGTCTATGTACATATATATATATACACGTATACACGTGCGTGTGTAGGACAAGCGCAAATTTACGACCTGACGTTTGGATGAGCTTTTCCGATCCTGAAAGAATATCGGCTGCTATACCTATCTATTTTTCTTTTGCGTTATACTGTGTTTTCTCCATCGTAAAAGTTCGACAATGCCGTTACATTCGATTCACCGTGTGGTCCTTTGTCACGAGGAATTGGTATACACGCATCCCCTTGTAATTACAAAAGTTTAGCATCCTTCGTGTCTAATGGAAATCGGATGTTGTTCTTAATTAATAAGGAATCGATTGTTTTCGTCTAGTTCAATTTTACCCGGTGAAATGCAAGAATGGTCTTTTTTTTTAGGTTGCAAACGTACGTGTAGGTTAACTTTGAATCTATATCCGCAGGTAGAAAAATTACCGAAACTTGGTGAAATGTGACGGTTTTCGCCAGACGATAGGTGAAGGTTCTCGTTCTGACCTACAAGTATCGTTGTGTGTGGTGTGGTATAAGGAATATAAATATTTCGAGTACGATAAAAATCAGTTGTAAAATACTTAAGAAAGGTAAATGGATATCTTCAGAAAAATGTTTAAGGTTTATGATTCCTTAAAGTTAGGAAAAAATTTAAATGTTTCTTGAAGTTACTGTCATTCTACTCGATAAATATTAAGGATGTAAATAAAAAATTCATCACCTCAAACTATATTTACCGTTGATAATAAGCTACAAAAATGTAATGCTACATGTAATTCTCAAACTATTTTATTACCCAATAGTGCCATTGAATTTCCTACCTTCTAATCATCTCTCGTAATTGTCAGATTCCCAAACCGTAAGTTTGAATAATTCATCAATCTAATCCATAAAGTAAGAACCAAGAAAGCTTCTCATAATTCGAGGAACTGGCCTTTATTATGGTTTGCCAAAAATATGTATCAGAGTTCGAAACGAGAAAATAAATTTTTCTTACGTGTAAAATAATACAAACGATTTATTCAAATATGTTTTTTGATGATAATATCCACAAAGGAGTGCCCTTCAACAGCATGTAATTCAGATCTTCCCTACAAAATATAAGTCTTCAATTTGTCCATATTACTATCCAGAAGTGATTGTTAAGTAAAACGATTTATATAATTTTACACGTGGGAAAAGTTATAATTTTATCTAGTCGTTCAACTCTGTTAAATAAACAAAATACATATAATAAAGAGAATATTTGCAAAACTAGAAAGACTCTGGAGTTACGAAGAGCCACACTCGATCCAGAAAAAAAAGGAAAAGAAAATCGTTGTAAAAATTCTTCTGGAAAGATCGTGAAATTAGTTGAACGTAATCACAGAGGTTAGAATATATATACACACACGTACACAGCAGAGTCGATACGTACAAGATTTCCGTGTCGATACAGGTAGCTGGTTTTGGTTATTCTACGGGTGGATATATGTGTATTATATATATACAGTTAGATACGAAGAGTGTGTGTGTGTGTGTGTGTAGATATCTATATATATGTATATAGGTGTAGAGTGAAGAGCGCGAGCGCGTTCAACCGCGAGGGTGAGGGCGATTCCGCGGCGGAGCATCGGCCACTAAACTCGAAATGGCCAGCTGGCGCGGGCCACTCGATTCGAAATGCGCTCGAGGTACTATCCACCACCACCCACACACCCGCACACACACACCGACTTACTCGTCGTTTCCACCTCGGATTCCCCCGTGGTCTATGCGCTACCTATATTTTTCCATCTCTCTCTCTCCCTCGCACTCTACACATACAGGTGGATTGCGGAATATCGTTTCGATGTCCAAAGTCGCTTCCGGAATTCCAAGTAGCAGTCGCGTTTCTCTTCGGTTAACTTATCGATCCTTCTAATTTACGCATTGTTACAACTATTTTATTTTACTTTTCCTCCTCGGTGGTCGAACACGGGTTGATCGGTTTTTTATTATATATATATAAAGTCTTAGTCTTCTCGTATGTATAATAATGTTATAAAATTGGTATACATATATGAAAATTTAATCGCACGATGTACGATATGTATAATGTAAGGGAATCGTTTATACTAGGAACTAATATCAGTATATTAAATGATAAAAAAATCTGGGTCTTTCTACACTTTTGTTAATAGTTAGTACTTTCTATTCCATACATAGCTCTTTTCAGTTTCAACTATTAATCAAATAAAGGTGTAAAAATGATAATTGTCACCTATAGCTGCCATCCGACAAGTCTATTTTATTGTCTTTAAACGCGGGAGTAAAATTCCATTTTATTCCCGAGGGATAATAAAGTACAATTTTATTCCCGGCAGTCACTTTTCAGTCTCGGGACTCAATTTTTAGATCCCGCGTATCTACGTATAGCCGATAATCTTATAAAAATAGGTATCCAACACATTTTCACTCGAGAGTTGAAATTTTTTTAGCAAATAAAAAACCGCCGCCAATTAATTGGCACGTAGTTTCTTCAAATTAACGTATCGATCCTACGTGTATATCATAAAACAAAAAGTTGTAACTTTTCAAAAAATATTATTTTATATGATTCAAACTTATATAGCTAGTTATTTGCGTTATTAATTATAAATTAAATTAAAAAAGTATTTTCATCAACTAGGCATAGAAAATTTTAGATGTGACATCAATTAAAAATATAAACAATTATCTTTTTTACTTTTCTTTAAATTTTTTAAACACATTTTCTTTCGAAAATACTATGAAGTTATTATAGATTGTTACATAATTAGCAATCAATTCACAAAAACTATATGAATAACCTTTGAAGTAAACGAAGCACTTATGTACCGATTGTTTTTGTCTATAACTTTAGGTTCTATACGTACCCGCGTAAAAATATAAACTATTGCCACTATATTGCCGAGCAATGGGCAATACACACACAAGGCTCTATTTTTTAAAATAATATAATTAATCGAGGGGGTGTCAAAATCATCAGAGATGTATTATTTTATATATAAATTAACTATTTATATTAAAATTTAAGTGAAATCATGAGGATATTTGAGCCCTTTGTAATAAAGTAATCTACAATTGTACAAATTTTCAAGGTGGTATTGCTATACATAGCTGTTGCACAAAATTAATTGTTTCTTAAAAATTGTATTTTAATCTGTGCTAATGTTAAAAACTACTGCAGCACTTTGCAAATTTGGACCAACACATATAAGATCAACGTTTTTTTGATTTTCCATAAATTTTAATGCACAATATTACACAATAACAATACAACAATAAGAAATAATATATACAATAAGAAAACTTGGTAAATCAGGAAATGGTTTGGATGGTAATATATAACGAATTTGACATTGACATTGGAATATTAAGCCCGATTATAATTTAGAAATGGTGCGCGCTTTAAATGGTACTCATATTTCTAATAATTAGGGTTATTATAATTAATTTAAGGACATACAAAAACTGTGAAGAAGCGTGTATAAATAAGGAGGTTTACTTTAATATAAATAAAAAAAGTAATAAAAAAAAGATGCTTAGGTTTGAGTATGGTTTGCAACGTTGCGAGCGAAACTACGTTTCCAGGATTGTCAAAAAAGGAGCATTTTACACTATAAATTTAACATTCAAAAACTAATCAAATTTTACAGGTAAATAGGAAAAAAAAAATTTTAACCTCTAATCCCGCTCGTTAAATTCATAAATTCAAATATATACAAAAATAACTAAGCCTCGGTGAAAAAAAAAGAGAAGTTGGTTTCGTCAAACTATATATATATATATCCATAGCTACTACCCCGAAAAATCCACCATGATCGCTAAATCCTCTTTGTTACCGAATATATATGTATAACGCGCATAGAAAAAAAGGGAAATGAGGTATGGTAAAAAAGAAAATATGTTTTTGTTGTTCCGTATAGGTTAAAGTGGCGTGTGTGTACGTGTACGTGCGTGTGCCGGTTTCGCACAAAGGAACGAGAGACGAGAGAGCGGAATAAAAAAAAAAGAGAAAAAGTATAAGAAAGAAAGAGAAGATACCGACCGCAGCTAATTTCTTAGAGATGCGGGGGGATATCCCCGAGGGCGCCGATGATTTAGGGCCCGATTCTCGGTTCCTTTCCTTATATTCTCTCTCTGTATATATCCTTCGTCTCGGAGGCTGCTCCTCATGTTTACAAGCCAACTCGTACGTTTCTCCTCCTCCAGAACCTTCTTCTCTCTTCTTTCTTATTTTCTCTCTCTCTCTCTCTCTCTCTCTCTCTCTCTCTCTCTCTCACTCTCTCTCTCTTCGTACCTTCGATTTCGTTAATACATTTCTTTTTATCCCTCCTACTTCCTCTAGTCGATTACGTATCCTTTTTTCTTTTTCGTTTTTACATCCTCGCCACCTTCTCTCGTTTTTTTTGCTGCTACTTCTCCTTCTTACCTCGGCTGTAAAACATTAAAGATTATACTCCGACAAAAGTGTTTTGCGAAAAAACTCAAACTGCTACCGACGAATCCGAGGTGACTTATACAAATTGACGTGGTGGTGCGTAAACTTGGTTATATGTATACTTTGGGGAAAATTATTGGTATGTCTTGGAAAGTGGATTGCTTTTCTTTTTCATGGTCAAACTCTTGGATTGTCCTAGTTATAAGTAAAAAAAAACATTCAATTAAGATTGGGATAGAGAGAGTTTTAGTAATCGCGTTTACGACCTTATATTTCGAATTTCTTATATCGTTACTCAAAATGTACTTGATGATCGTTAATGAATAATTTACGAAAATTATTAATCGATTCAATGTAATTGTGTATACCTAATATTGAAGATTTTATTTATTTTCTAGAGGATGGATCAACTTCCCAGGAGATCAAAAATATATACACCAAATATTATTTTGTCGATCAGAAGATGGTCAATAATAAGCGAAATTTACACTCATTAAACGGGTTTACACAGATGCAAAAGAGGGTAAATTAACTGAAGAGAAGAGAACTGAAATTCTTACAAAAATAATGAAATGTTATAGTGTATACGACACGTGTTTTAATGAGCCAATACCCTGGTGGAATCAACAAAAATTTTGTAGCCATTTACTGAGTAGCGTTCTCATGTCAATCTATAAACTAACTAGGACGCTTGGTCATGTCGTGTACAGGAATGAAACGCTTTTTCGAACCTTTTTTGCCCATTTCATAGTTTTCATTCCAATTTATAAACCTTTTCTGACCATCAAAAATGCTTTTGGAAATTTAAGTAGACTAAGAAAAATGGGCCATTTTAGCTAGGTATAATAGCCATGAACAAGCTCCTAAAAATGATTTGGCTCAATTTGAGAGAAAAATGATAAACGTCGAAATATCTTTAAAAGTACTATTTATATAGCGTAAACAATCGTCTGTATCTATTACAAATAGTAAAACCGATCAAATTTCACAATACGCTTTAAGTTTTCTTTACAGGATTACCCAAAAAGTTGTTTCATATTTGATGAAGGTTATGTCCATCTAAGAAATGGTCAAGAAAGGTGTGAAAAAGCGTTTCATTTTGAGATAGAACCTGACCAGTTTCACTGGCCATTTCTTAACTTCAAGCCCATTTTTCATATTTAAAATTCTACTAGGGTAATGAACGATAAATCTATTAACTAATAATGACCAATTTTCTTATTAAACAATAATAGACAATAAATCCATTAATATTAATGTGTCCAATAACCAATAGCGATCCCAATAATCCATTACCTATTAGTATAATAACCTATTAGTAATAATAAAAATTTTAATAATATAATAGTCTATAAATTTATTCAACTATAGTAGGTGCACCAAAAATTGACTACTTAATCAATAATGTCCAATAAATCCGTATTGATTAAAAAATTATTTTACCTAATCTTGCAATGTTCAATTTCTAATGCAAATAAAAGTATAAATAAATGCATAGATATTATTTTAAAATCAATTATTCTGACAGTTATTGTATCATTTGTTAAATTTTTTATGTTAGAAATAGCCGTTCTATAACAACCTAATTTTCATCTATTATTAAATGTTTTTTTATTACGGTTGTTTATACCTTACAAATTTTTCCAATTCAACAGTGGTTATATCTTGAGGTTTTAAAAGCAAATTTTGATGTCAGATCCCTCTTCCACAAATATTATTTAATATTTTTCATTCAAACTAACCATTCATATATATTAGCTTATACTTTACCAAAGAATATTCCTTTGTCAAATAAACTTTTGCTACGTCTTTTTTCCACGTTTCGTACACATTTTTGGGTTTTACACTATTGGATCGAAGACTCCTAACTACTCGTCGCTCTTTACTGCCACTACTCCGGTTTCGTTCGATAGAAGTCTATTTTCTAATACGTCCAACCCTTTACGTTTACTTAGTAGTTTAAAAACGTTTAACAATAGTAGTCTCTGTAACTCGAGTTTATTCTATAACGGTGAGTATATATATATATATGGGCTACTTCACGTCAAGTGGTACGATGAAAATTTTAAATCGCTCCAAAATTTGAAAACAGGCTGGAAATATCTTTCAGAAGATAGAAAAAAATTTTTAGGTGTTAAAAATAATTTGCCTAAGAGTTATTCCACCATGAAAAATGGAAATTTTTCAATTTTTTAGAAAAATTTATATTTTTAAAGCCATTTATCTCAAAATCTATTGATTTTGTGAAAAAACATTATAAACAACTTTTGTTCAAAATAATCTTTAGAACTTATCTACCTGGGTTACAATTCTTAATTTTAAACTCTCGAAGAAATATAACGCCCGGAAATATTGAATATCAAAAAAAGGCGACCACGCCACAATCGATTTTGATCTAACACCGCTAAAAAGATCACATTTTTCGCGAGCTTTCGAATGGCGGTGGTTAGATTATTGGCCAAGACCGTTGGTGTAAGTTATACCCCATAAATCTCATAAAATCACTAATTTTCATGTATTTTAGGGCATAACTTACACCAGCGGTCTTGGCCAATAATCTAACCACCGCCATTCGAAAGCTCTCAAAAAATGTGATCTTTTGAGCGGTGTTAGATCAAAATCGATTGTGGCGTGGTCGCCTTTTTTTGATATTCAATATTTCCGGGCGTTATATTTCTTCGAGATTTTAAAATTAAGAATTGTAACCCAGGTAGTTAAGTTCTAAGGATTATTTTGAACAAAAGTTGTTTTTAATGTTTTTTCAAAAAAATCAATAGATTTTGAGATAAATGCCCTAAAATACATGAAAATGAGTGATTTTATGAGGTTTATGGGGTATAACTTACACCAACGGTCTTGGCCAATAATCTAACCACCGCCATTCGAAAGCTCGCGAAAAATGTGATCTTTTGAGCGGTGTTAGATCAAAATCGATTGTGGCGTGGTCGCCTTTTTTTGATATTCAATATTTCCAAGTGCCCTATCTCTTCGAGCTGTTAAAATTAAGAATTGTAGCCCAGGTAGATAAGTTCTAAAGATTATTTTGAACAAAAGTTGTCTTTAATGTTTTTTCAAAAAAATCAATAGATTTTGAGATAAATGGCTTTGAAAATAGAAATTTTTCTAAAAAATTGAAAAATTTCCATTTTTCATGGTGGAATAACTCTTAAGCAAATTATTTTTAACACCTAAAAATTTTTTTCTATCTTCTGAAAGATATTTCCAGCCTGAATTCAAATTTTGGAGCGATTTAAAATTTTCATCGTACCACTTGACGTGAAATAGCCCATATATACATATATATATCTTTCTCTTCTCTTTTTTATAACGTAGCGCAACAACAAAAGACCGTAGCGCAGAAACGAATGTGAAACAAGTTGTTTTGTCCGTACACTATCTTTCTCTATACCATTTAACGTTTGTGCTTTTTTTTTTCTTCCTCTTCTTGTACATTTGCTATTTCGTATTTACAAGCTAACCACTTTGAACGGAACGAGGTTTTGGCCTTTCCTTCGAAATTTATCAGGATGGTATATACATACATATAGACACGTCGTTGGCGAGCGCCACGAATATATTTCGCATAGATTATAAAATCGTCATCCGAAATATTGTGAAGAACGATTCGCCGAAATATATCACAATGAATATTCGAAATTTCGTTAAGCTCGACGGTTAATTAGATAAAAGAGGTGTGTGTGTGTGTGTGTTTATATATATATATACGCACATGCGCATCAGTGTATTCGTATTATTTCGTAGAGGCGTGTGCGCAATTTGCGCGCTCGCGCGGTAAATAGCGTGTAAAGGATGAATGGGTAAAATATATGGGGTCTTTATGTATGCCGAAAAAGAATGGATAATTTTAAGGATGTACTTCGCAATAGAAAGAGGGAGTTCTAGGTATAGAGCGGAAAAAAAGGAATAAAAAATAAAGAGGGAGAAGATGAGGAAGAAGAAGGAGGAGGAGAAGAAGAAGAAGAAGAAGAAGAAGGGGCTTTAGGAGAAAGAGTATACGAGAGAAGATTTTTCAAAGTGCCATTCCGAAGAACTCAGAATTCCGAATGACGGAGGTGTTGCGCTAAGTGGATTCCTCTTTCTATCTCTCTCTCTCTCTCTCTCACTCTTCCTCTCTTGCGGCTCCTCGTCAAAGACGTCGAGAACGAGCAGACAGCTGGATCGAGCATCTCCCTCCCTCTCGCTCTCGCTCTTTTGAACAAGGTAAAAAGAAAGAGAAGAGTTTCTGGCTATAAGCCATTACCGCGAGGCACAGACTCCGGCATCTTCTTCTTCTTCTTCCTTCTTCTCCTGCTTCTTCGTCTTCCTTTTCTCTCTTGGGAGAGTTCTCTCGTTCGTTCCCTTCTCTTTTTGCTCTCGAGCACTCGCTCCCTCCCTCTCTCTCTCTCTCTTTCTGCTCGGGGTGGCAGATAACATTGCTGCACGACACCAGAGCTCAAGCTCGAAACTACTCGAGAAAGAGACGAAGACGGCGATAGAGCCAGGAAGGAAAGAGGGTAGGAGGAGGACGTCTTTTAGTCTCCTCTTCTCGAGACCTCGTATCGGGTGTACAGCCTTGCACGAAAATAAATAAGACGTTCACTGGGATTTCGCCTCTCTCCTCTCTCTCTCTCTCTCTCTCTCTCTCTCTCTCTCTCTCTCTCTCTCTCTCGCTTTCTGTATGCTAACCCCCTTCCTCCCTCTATATAGATAACTTTCTTCATCGAGTATTTCTTTTTTCCTTTCTTTTTCGTATTCGATCGGTATCTTTGTCGTCTTATATCCAATCCTCTTTACAATCGATTCCTCTGAATTGGATATGAAAATATACTGGAATAATTATGTGCGTATACTCAACTCAATGTTTTCGTCTGAATTTCGTTACTCCAGGATTTTTCGATTGGACGATCACGTATCTAAAGTTTACATTTTGATATTTATAAGGATATTTCGACTGGTTGATCACGAGATGATCATTCTTAACGATTTACAAATTACAATTTGTGATAGAATAATCAATATTTTTGTCGTGAATTTTGTTACTCGGAGATTTTTTCGAGTCGACGATTGCAGAAACTAAAGTCAAAATTTGATGTTCCTAAGTTGCAGATTCACCATCCAATCCAAAATTAGAGTTTGATGATTTCTAAGTTACAGATCGAGAATCCAATACGCAATCAGAGTTTACGCGTTTGTTTAAAAGCTTGTGTAAATGATCTGGAATCAAGATACTATTGGGCTGGAACAATGTTCTTGAAAGAATCGATAACACTTCGACAACGCAACTTCGTATTCGATCTGCCAGCTTGAATGTAAAAATGACAACTTAATTTCGAGGTGCAATGATCTAGAATCGCATTAGATATTGATTAGTAACGAGTGTTTCAAGAGGTATATGTGTATAATATATCCAGGATAAACTGCATAATTTTTTGGCAAGAATCTCCATTGAAGATTCGCGGAATCAGCCAATTTGAAGTTGGAAACTCTGAAAACCCAATGAGAATCCCAGATTCTATCAATTTGGTAGAATATATTTATAAAAGATGGGTTTAATAAGGGGGTCAGATTGTTTCCACCGAAAAGGAATCCATCCATCAGTCATCATTAGGTTAATATTTTAAAGGTCGCGTCCTCTTTAAAAACGAGAGTATCAGAATAATCATTTGTTTGAATAATGGCAGAGTTATCTCTTGCGCCAGGAAATCGATGTAGACCGAGAGAAAAGGAATAAGGAGAAGCAGAAGGAGAAGCAAGTGCATAAATAGAAATAAGAAGTGTATAGTGAAGGATATGTGTGGGTGGGTGTGTGTGTGTGTGTGTGTATAGGTAGGATACTACACAGATAGGAAGAGGAGGAAGTAAGGAAGGAAGTAAAAAGTCGTTGGTCCGTATAACCATCCCCGAGCCGCAGCCAATTTATTCGACTGCTCTCCCGCGGCTAAACGTTAACTTCCAGAGTGTATACAGTATAGGTCGAGCCAATGCATCCTTAACTGCGGTGCTGGTGGTGGTGGTGGTGGTGGTGGCAGCTTCTACAGCACGTCCATATAACCACGCGGTACATATATATATCTATACGTATATACACATATATACATCGAGGTTGCTTCGAGGAGACTCGACTCTCTCGCTCTCTCTCGCTCTCCGTCTGGTATATAGACCGGCGCGCGCAACCAACTGCATTAGAGGAGACTGGGTTACGACAGTAAATTTTCACTACCACCGCGCCGAGTTCTAATGGCCCGGAATGCAGCTGGTTTCAACGATGGCCTCGAGCGTGTTCTCTATCTCTATTCCCCCCACCCTCTTCCTCCACTCTCTCTCTCTCTCTCTCTCTCTCTCTCTTTCTCGAGAGGGCCCCCGGTGGTTGTAGTAGTCGAGAGACTTTTCCCTTGGTTTTTCACCACTGGCGATCCAAGAGCGAGCGAGATAGAGAGAGAGAGAGAGAGAGAGAGAGAGAGAAAGAGCGAGTAAGTTGTTCGCGGTTTCGCGGTGGATAGTGTAGTCGTGCCCCCGCGAAGATCCCTTTAATATCGCCGACGACGCTCCGGGCGTACCTAACGAGCTTGTACACGCCCAAGCGCGAGAAATTTAACCAAACGATCTTACCGACTTCCGGATGGAACTTTGAATTTCACGCTTTATACTGATTTATTTATTTATTTATATATCTCTCCATCCTCTTTTTATTCTTTTATTTCCCATTTAAATTCGTTTCACTACGATTCCTCCTCGCTCGATGAAATTGTTCAAGATCAACTTTTTTAGTTGCATTTTTAGCTTTTCTAAAGTGCGGCGCAACAGCAAAACTGCAATAGATCATGGCGCAT
The DNA here is from genome assembly GCA_026168455.1 of Theocolax elegans. Classification (NCBI taxonomy): domain Eukaryota; kingdom Metazoa; phylum Arthropoda; class Insecta; order Hymenoptera; family Cerocephalidae; genus Theocolax; species Theocolax elegans. Next base: position 1,801,156 of record CM047428.1, on the reverse strand, counting down.
GGTGGTTCGTTTTATGATCTATCGTGGTAATAGAGATCTTATAACATTATTTCGACAAAATCCTTTTAACCGGAATTCGGTCAATCATTATGGTTATACTATTATTTGGTCAGGATAGTTTGTTGCCAGCAGTTGGTTAAATAATGGTCAAATATATCACATCATACTATGGTATATTATAAATTAATTAGTCAGAATGATTTTATGTAGAATTTGGACAAATTGTAATTCGAAGTTTGTGTTAACCAAAATTTGTCCAAATTCCCTATTAGAAATTGGCCCATAAATACCCAATAAATGTCCAAATTAATGACAAAATTCGAATTTTATTTAACTTTCAAATGTTAAATTTCTACTAGGGTTATGATGAAATTTATAAAGTATTGTGCACATTAGAGTAATGACTAGTTTGCCAAAAGTCTTCTTAGCCAAATTATGATGAGATTTATACAAAAATAATCATTATTTGTTCATAATGCCCCCTAATTAAAGAAATTGGTCAAATTATGAGGAATATTGTATTTTGGTAACCAAAATTTGGCGAAATTGTGATGAAGCGACCATTAGAGTAAACATTATCATTACGTGATAGTTTACTAAAAGGCTATATAAATAAGACTATGACGCGTCTTGCAAATTGCTGATTAAACGGTATTAATTTTCTTCTCAAATGGGATAGCAGATGAATCATCTAAAAAGGAAACTGTATCAAATTATTTCAGCTGAACATCGATGATCAAGTGATATATATCCCTTTCTTTTAAACAAGTTCAATTCTATATCATCTTATCTCAATTTTATTTCTTCATTTCACTACGATAAATCACAATCTCTACATATATAACTTTGGTAGAAATTTCAATCTCAGAACTAGATAGTAAAAATTGCTGGTAAATGCATATATATGATTGAGCAGTTTTAAGACACAACATCACAAGGTTAAAATTATTGTCTTGCTACCTTCTCGTAAGGAGTAAACGTGAGAATTCCTGTTGGTATCATACGTGGAATTTTATTATCTTTTTCACATCATTAGGTAGAATTAGATTGAAACTTCCTCTAACGTTTAGAAAGTGAAAAATTGCTTGATATAGGATTAAATTTGGATGTATCTCCAAATTCGAGCTGGTGTTGTTGAGAAACAAAAATGGAAACCCACAAACTAGTGGAGCAAATAAAAGTAATTAAAATATCGTAATGTTAAATCAAATCTAATTATTATCACTTTGCAAACTTTTCTGCCTGCCTTTCTCTCTCTCTCTCTCTCTCTCTCCCGCTCTCTCTTTCTCTAATGGAATATCCTCGATGTATAAATAGATAAATGGAAATAGTACCGCGTTTAATTACAAATCCACAGAAATTCGAAACGATCGATCGTTATACACTTCACCAATATAATAAAACTAAAAAGTTAACCTCCACGTAATTCATGTGTAACTTGTTGGTAGAAATCTTCTTTAAATTCGTAATTTCTAAATCTAAATTGCTTAGACATCGAAATCATCGATCGGACGAAGAGAAAAACTTCCGAGTAGGATGGATCTTTCTTTTTAAGGTATTTAATTCAGAGCCACTTTGGATAGAGCGAATATTATACCCAGTACTGAAGGAATTTTCTCGTCTTTCGAACGGTAAGAACAAGGAGATGAAGATGGAGGAAGCGACCCTGAAAAACAATGGACCGAGCTTCTTTAAGGTAGGCTATGTATATATATACAGACACACACACACACATTGAGAATGAAAAGAAGGAGGAGGAGGAGGAGGAGGAGGAGGAAGAGGACAAATAAAGAGAAACCGAGCACCGTAATAAAAAGAGGACCAAGTAGAAAACCAAGGTGAAGACAGTTCTGATATACTTTGTCGATCAGAATCTTTTATTTCTATATACTTCTTGGACATTTTTCCGCGTTTATACTTTGATTTTCTTACCGTTACATTTTTATGTACCTTTTCTTTCTTGATCTTATACGTGCAGTGTGTGTGTGTGTGTGTGTGTGTGCATTTGTGCGTGATATATATCGATTCTTGTGATCGTACGTTCGAGTTTTGCGGTTTGTTAGGTTCCTTTGTGACATGGACGGAGTATTTGTTTTTTGTTGTTGCGTGCATCCTTTTTATTTAGAAAATATACGGGAATGTGAATTATCCTGTGTGGAAGTTGAGTATTTTGAGGTTAGGTAAAACATTTTTTTTTCAAGTTCATTTATTATACGGGTGGTGTTTTATTAGAAAGTGTTTAATATAAATGCTTTGATTTTGAAAAAATGTACATTATACTTATATATAACCTTTTAATTTTTGGCGACAAGTGTTATTTTTAATTAAAAACAGGGTGTGATTTGGTTATATATACTAGGTGATCAGAAGCGTTTTACATTATTTAAAATATTTTATATTACTTATTAAAAAGTATTATTTCAAATATAATTAATATTTCTTTATCTACAATTTCATTATAAGATACGATTGTGTATGTATTGTTCAAAATATACTAAAAAACTATTTCCTCACACTATGATAACTTTTAAGTTAAATCCGATAGTTTTTTTTAAAATATTTTCGTTAAAAAAACGTCTGTCTGACGACGAAATAATTTTTTTCCCATATATTATTTTCCGAATTGGACGTAATCTCGAAATGCGTTAATTTGATTAAATATGATAATTATCTAAATGGTCAATTACTTAATAGCGTAAATTAAAATAAAGACTATACATACTGTAAATGAAGGATATTCAGGTTAAAATGTCAAAGCGTAAATTGTCGGTTCAAAAACGTCTACCATATACCATAAATACTTTAATTTATTTTAGCGACAAATATAGACGAAAATGATTTTTAACGTATATATACCATTTTCATGTTTATACGCAATAAACTGTTTAGTATTTTTTTAGGTTTAAAAAAAATCTGAATTACCATACAATATGAGTAAGTATATATATAAGATTGACAAAGTTCTAACGTACAAAATATGTGGCAAACTGTTGATTAAAAAAAAGAGAGAGGGAAAAAGTTGTACTAATCGAACGATGAACAGTCCAGTTTTACCAGTCGAAAAATAATTGTATTAGGCTCGTTTAATTGAAACAAATATACTCTTATAAGAGAAACGTTCAATTTTTATTTAAAAGAAGAAGAAGAAGAAGAAGCGTTTCGTTAATTAATTTCTCGTAAAAAGAAAATCGGCACAATTCCCAAGGCATATTATAAGTAAGTATAAATTTTCATATTATCCACATTTTTCTCTAACACTGGTATTATCGTGTGTTTATGTATATATACCTATATATATGACGACGATACCAAAATAAAATAACCGACGATTCGCCACGAATATAGGTATATATACACATAAATAACAAGTTGTATAACGCCATAATTATAAAAAAAAGGGAGGTATAAATATATAGATAATCTACAACGAAACATTTATCTGTATAGTATATATGAACGAAAAAAAAAATAAGTTGAATATAATTAACCAATATATTTAACAAAATATGTGTGTGTGTGTGTGTGTGTGTCGTGTATAACGTGAGCGCGTTTTACAGAGTAAGGTAAAAATAAAAATATCGAATAAATTGAGTACACGAGCGAAAATAATAGATTGTGAAAGAATTAGGTCCGCACTGTCAACGATCTCCAAGATCGGATTCGCGGGGGGAGTGAGAGGGAGAAAGAGAGGACGAGGGTGGGGGCGTAAAGGTGTGTAGGTACAAGGTAAGTCGGCTTGGCAAAAGGGGTAAAGAGGAAGGCGCGGTTCAAAAAGAAGAGGAAGAAGGAGGAGGAGGAGGAGGAGGAGGAGGAGGAAGGGGTGGATAGGACGCTTTGGGTTTGCGGAAAAAAGGTCGTCTTTACCATCGAGGCCCTCAGTTCACTCTCGCAGTCTCGCAGTCTCCAGGGAAGCTTTGTGTGTTCGTCGTATATATATACCTCCTGCCTACGTAGCTACGTATACCAACGTACCTAGCGAGCTATCTATCTGGGTGGTGTGTGCGCAGCGGCGCGCGCATCTCGGCGAGTCCGCGCGGAGTGAACGAGCGCCCGTCAACGGGGACGCCGATTGGTCGAGTCTCGGTGCCGGTTGGTTCTCGGTAACGCATGGGCGGGACGGCTCGTTTCCCCGATTGGCTCCTCGAGGTAAAACTCCGCGCGGACTTTCCGAACTGAGCCCAACTATCTCTCCACGCACACATCCACACCCACATCCGCATCCACATACGCATACCTATGTGTGTATCCTTATACACGTATATATACACGTATATTTACCCTATGGCGTATAGAGGTCGTCGGAGTGGAAAACGCTCAAATGGGGTGGTTTAACGCGGAACCTCCAAGGACCCCCCTACCCTACCCTACCCTACCCTACCCTACCCTACCCTTCCACGCGCACGCACACATGGACATGTATGCACACACACACACACACGCAGGCTTCTTTTTGGGGCCTTGAGTTAGAACAGACCCTCGTATATACGCGCGTGTGTAAGATGTTTTCCCCGGTGAAATATACATATACATATACATATATATAGCAGAGAAATTAGGCGTGTTTCGATATATATATATACACGCACACACGCACACACGCACACGCACATTTTTTTTATCTTCGGCCCGTGTTAACTCGTTTCTTCTTTTTACGCGTTTTCTTCCTCCTACTGCGCGCGCGAGCCCGAGCGAGTTCGGCATTTGCATGGGAAGCCGAGTCGATTACTACATTACAGAAAATTACGCAAAACCGTGCCTTAGGTATTTTCTCGGTTATCTTCTTTCTTTCTTTCTTTCTTTCCTCGTTTTCTTATAACCTCTTCCTCGACACGTTTTTGCTCGCTCTCTCTCTCTCTCTACTCTCTCTCTCTCGCTCTGTTCCGGGAGCCGTTTTATGACCGAGCGCGCTTTGATATCAAACTTTTCTGCAACCTCTTCAATCTCTATCATTTCTTTCTTATTTTCGAATCGCTATGGATCCTATATACATATACATATATATATATATATACGCGCCTCTTTTCTTTTCCACGTTTGTCACTCGTGACGTTTCCACTCTTTTTCCAAAGTTGCGCGTCCAAACATTTCCTTTTTTCTTCCCTATATATGAAATATTTTTCGAGAAGTCGATTGCCTTCCTTTAACCAGTTACTTTTTTTTTCTCTTCTTTCCACTTGGATTCTATACGCCTTCATCGTTGGTATACGGGTCGTTATTACTAAATCGTAGATCTTTATAAATATTTTCTTGTCCACTTGTGTTAATGGTAGAGTTTTCTCGTGTACCTACATATATATATATATATATATATACTCGTTGCATTTCTAACCGTTCAAATACTTTTTTTTTTTGATAATTATACGAGTATTATAGCCGAGTATTGACTTGACGATCACCCGAAATTTCTTACAATGAAAAAAAATCACCGTTCGTTGGAATGAGAATCGACCTTGTCTTATCAAATAACGACGCGGGTACCTATAGTTGTTAAAAAGTTCGTTAAATAAGTTTTTTCTTGTAATATTTAAATTTTAAGTTTTTAATTTCCTTTTTATAATACACCATATTACTAACATATTCATCTCTAGTCCATGAAAAAAAATCTTGCATATATGTATTCATTGTAAATTCAAATCCTTGTTTATAATGAGTAAAACTGTCGTAACTTTCGTAAAAATAAAGCTACACATTTATATGTGTATAAATTTAAAGGAAAAATCACCGAACTCCCTTAATATTATAAAAAAAATGAGTATATAGAAATATTACCGGTGGTTGTACTTTACGATTGAATAATTTTTTGTTTTTAAAACCATGGACATTACGTATAAATAGCCAAAAAAATGATATTTACTGTAATTTGTTGATAGGAAATTAAACTGTTTAAAATATTAGTGATATTGGCCAAAAAAGCTTTGCGATAACATTTAAAATCTTACTCGACTGATATACGTGTCCGAGACTAGAACTTAATTATATATATATATATATAGAGTTTTACTCAATCTTTAGGTCGGCAAAAGTTAATGTACTGGAGTGTATAACACATATTTGTGTAAATGTTTAATACACTTGATCAACGATACAAATGGATCAACAATTGCATAATCTACCGTTCAATCGTAACGCTAATGCGCAGCTCTTGAAATATGTTATAAAATGACAGTAAAAAAAGAAAATACAATTTATATTGCACGAAGATTAAAGTTATGTTTTTTTTTGTTGCCTTTGTTTCAATTCACGTTCGAAATATGTACCAAACAAAAATTATATATATATATATATATATATTAATAAATGCAATAAATAAATAAAAAGGCAAACTAATATGAGTGAAAAAAGAGTGAGAATAATGTATAAGTGAAAGAAAACTAAGAGAGTTGTTAATGTGTATATGTATGTATATATACATTGTAATTCGAAGAAAATTGATAATACACGATTTGCGTGTAATCCAGTGACCTTAGAGATAACCTTTTTTTATATTGAGAATACACAGGAGAGATGGTAGGCGTTGACTCGAAGTAAAATTTGGGTGTAAAAAAGAATTTAGCAAAACTATAATATTTTATCCGATTAAAAATCATTTCCTATACGTAAATTATGGGGTGTCCACATAAGTATATGCACTTTGGTAAATTTCATCATCTCCTAAAGAATCTGTGTGTTTACCACGTAGATTTATATATTTTAAATTAATGTACAAGTAGAACTAGATTCTCGTTTATATATAGCCTATACGCATCATCGCGAGTCATTTGTTTTAGGTTATAGGTTGAGGCACGCTAACCGTTTACTTATACTATTTTTTTTGTTTTATCAGGGTTAATGTTTGATGTAATATTAACCCCTCCCCCCCGCACCCGTACAAGTATATAAGTGTATGTATGTTTGACTATCCATATCTCGGTTGCTCGTCGGTCGTCCCCCCCCCCCTCCCTCTCTCTCTCTCACCCCCGCCTCTTCTCTCGGGGGAGTTTTTTTTCTCTCGCTCTTCTCTCTCTCTCTCTCTCTCTCTCTCTCTCTCGCGTATAGTTGTATTATCGACGAGTACACGCCCGACGATAGAGGATTCTCGCGAGTGGTTTTATCGATCGGCGATGACGTCGTTATAATGTAAAGAGGACGACGGCGGACTAGCACTATCAGGTTCGCAATAAGGTTATCGCGCCACTCTCCACTCAATTAAAAATTCCTCTATGACAAACCAGATTACACGTACGCTATATATGTGCTACGCGTACACGTATACATGCGCGTTCACACTTCTCAGTGTGTACGTGCCTTCCACGTGTATATATACATATATTTTTACATTTCTGATTTTCACTTTCTATACTTGGACGTGATCCTCAGAGGTAACCTCTTCGATCAGAAATTATGGTCAAGTTGAATTATTTTTGTCGATCCAAAAAAAAAAAAAAAAATATTGCACACGCTTGTATATATAAGAGTAGAGAGAGGTTAGAATACATGTGTAAATGTGTGTGTGTATAAGCGCGGTATAGCGCATCTTATGCACTCTATAGGACAATTCGTAAACAGCTCATTATTGTGGTGTTGTTTTGTTGATTTTGTTAATCGAGCCATCGGATGTAAACATGTACATACATATGAAATCTTATCGTTCCAGCGTGAAAATTGTTCGATTATCGTCTCGCAAAATATACTCGACTCGATTTTGCTATAAACATCAAAATATATATACTTGAGATTAGAAACAAAAAAAAATTGTGGTACAGAAAAATGTGAGATATATATATATATATATAAGTATATAAGATTGTACAACTATGCGATGAAAGAACGCCTTTCGGACATAATCTTGAGAAACATTCAACATTACATATATTTTCTAAGTTTCTTTAAAAATTTCTGCAGTATGCGATTCAAAGTATATTATAGTTGCATTGTATATTTGTACACCGAGATAATACTGCAATATTGTTGTGTATACTTTGACCTTGGCAAAGCGTGAAGGTTACAGCGTTAGATGCAGACGTACGTGTTTACAAGTTTGAAAATTTCAATTACAGAAAAATGGATGTAATAAATATAACATGGTAATCAGACACTTTTTTAATATCAACCCCAAAAAAATATCCAGATTGCGGTTTTTTTTGTTTATCCTTCCATGTACGTTGCAAGCGTCTATTTACAATTGTTCTGTATGATACTTGCATTATTTACAAAGATGACCGCAATATTGTTTCTTTTACGAGGTGATGCGATTAGATTAAAATGTAATCCACATATAGGTTTGGATATTACAAAATAACTGAAAACGTGAGTTAATATAAGTAATAGGGTAACCATACTTTTAGTAAAAAGACGAAACATGTATAGATAGTATACCATACATATTTCGAAAGACTCATTGCGCTTATTGGTAAATTGTATTTTTGAGGGTATAATAGTTACTAATCGTTCAAATATTTCCAGACACGCGACACACATCGCCTTCCGAAGATATTCAAAATTCATGATATATATATTGGATAGAAAGCCGATAGACGAAAACGTCACATCGTTATACACGCAATAATTTTCTCTCTCGTGACTTATGCTACTGGTCAACCGGCTACAATCGATACCAAATTCCAAAAGGAGGTGGTGCGGGCTATGTTCGATAAATCATCCGTTGTTGTTGTTGTTGTTCATAGAGGTCGTTTAATCCGAATATTATTCCTCGGATCATTGAGCGTTTCGCGTTTAATCTTGATCCCTCGCTCCTTCCTAATTTCATTCCCATTAACGCGAACCTGGTGAACCGAGCATTTCGAAATCGTTTTATCTACACATTTTCTCGCGACGAAAATCGACCGTCTCCGCGAGACATTGCCTGCACGGTCGTCGTTATTCGAATAGTTGCTCTATTCTTTTTTTATCACTTCTTTGTTTTAGTCATTTTCTTTTTCATAAATCGCTTGCTCGTTTGTGTAGTTAAAAATATTTACAAGGCTTGATCTTTGGTATATAAATTTCGGTAATTTTTTTTAAACGTTGCTCTTTTTATGCTTCCAAGTCGGTGCTAATCAGGGACGGAGGTCATACGATGTCTTGATGAAGAAAGCACTTGGTGAAAATATTTCGTTAATTTTATTATGTAGTTTTGAGGTTATGTATGCTACAACTTCGCAATTTACAACTATTTCTTGTAAAAATTATAACAAAAAAGAAATTAATAGTATTTATACGACAACATTGTTTCGAGTTCTACTGGGGATATATGTATATATATAAATATGCAAAATTAATTTTCGTTGTTTATCGCTTATTTCATGATTTGAAAAGATATAGGGTTTAATTATACCTTAATAAAAATGTAACATTTTAAGGGTTATACATATTGGGTATTGACACTTGACCTATTTTTTGGCTTAACAAAACGTTACATTTATGATCAGATTTCTACCAGGTATATATAGGGGTAAATTTTTAGTTTTTCTTACAAACACTTATCGTTTCTGGTTTTTTCTTGAAAGCATTGCGAGAATAGGTGTTTTAAAATGCATAATAAAAATAAAAAACTATTAGTTTTAAATACTAATAATTAATGTACACGTACACTCTGATATATATATTCTCAAAAATTCGAAAACGATTGATCAAAATCCATAGAGAGAAACACGTACCACGATTACTCCAATTGAATATACCGACAAAGAAAAGGATTATCTAACGAACCCGATAAACCGGAGCACATCGATTATGCCACAAATTCGAAAAAATTAAACCTAAAAAGTAAGTATAGCATACATCTTTCATTACTATATACTCTACTGTCACGGTAATTTTTGTTAAAAAAATTCTTTCTATAAATATATACGATATACTTCAATAGTTGAGATAAATATTCAAGTATATCACATACCTTGTCCCAAAATTTCTTCCCCATATCGTTTGTGCAGTCGATTTATTTTCAATAAAAAACGCGGAGAACGAGGAGGCATACGTGTTTTCTTAGATTAATACGTTATTATTTAATAACTTTTTTTTCTCGTCCACGTCTCAAGAAAAAGAAAATTAATCGATATATATACGTCTACGAGAGGCAGTTATATAAATTTTTAATACAGCAATATTGTAGCGTTACCAGGATATATATATATATATATATGCACATGTCCGAGTGTTTAATAAATACTCGTGGTTATAAGTTAATAGAAACGCTTTTTTCCCCTCCTTACGCGAGCGCATGGTCAAAGACCGAAGATGACGGCAATCTTGGATTTTTATAAAGACAGACATATAACTCTATATTATATATATATATATATATATATAGTACAAGCCGTTTTTATATGTCTTCTTTACACTGACGCGTTACGCTCGTATAATTAGTTTCTTTTCTTACAATTATTATTTTATTAACGATTCGTCATCGTTTATTACGAAAACGAACGCTGAGGAACGCGAGTTTGGTGTTGAACTTGTTGATGTCGATTGAGTATCCCGTGTAACTTATATAGGGGTATAGATAAGAAATTTGGTAAAAAAATTATTAGAATAACGCGTATTTAATTTATCGAACGTTTTTTTTGGTCAATAATTATGGCTTAGAAATCGATATTTACCTTAAAATGTTCAATTTCTACGATTGACCGCCTGTTTAATTTAATTATTATTTATAAATTTCAGGTTATGAAATTTTAAGTTCTTTTTTCAACTGTCATTTATGTATATATATATAATGGCATATGCTAGTGCATTGTAAATTTTTGAAGATCATAGTTGTTGTGACGAGAAATATACGGAGTTAAATTATAAAATAATTTTGTTTAGTATACAGTATGAAAGTTTAACTCACTCGATAAATTACGTATATCATACCATATATACTTTTGTAATGAATTTTATCAATTGTTTTTTATTGAAATTAGAAAAGTTTTTATGGTGATTTAATGGTTTTGTCTGTTTTTATTTCTACTAAACGGGATACGGTTTTGGATGGTTATTTATTTTTACTCTAATTTCTTCTACTTAGCAGGCCACCGTTCCGGATGATTATGCGTAAAAGAGAATTTTACAAAAAATTATTATTTTTAAATAACATGTCAAGTTTTAGAGTAAATCCCAAAAATGTATTACCGAGTTTAATCGTATATACCTACATTATTCAACGTTCACGTTGACATTTGACCAATTGATAACGAAATATGATATTTCGGCAAAAAATTGGTTGAACAAGGATCAACAATTGTACAAGCTGAAGAAAAAAAAAGTAGAATACTTAAACGTTGAAGCGATTTTTCAGGTAAAAGCGAAAGCATTTTTTTATAAAAAAATAAACAAGTGCATAAAATAAGTGTATATATTTGTAACCTCGAAATATAAAAAGTAATGAGGAAATATATGTATATATACGTGTGGATATTGTACATTATAGATGTACGAGGATCCTTAATTATCAGGATTACCCTTCCGGCGTTGATCCATTATGTTTCTTACGGTAAAATGAAAAATAAAAGAAAAAGTGTAATAAAAGAGGGTATAATATATCCGTATAGAGGAATATCGAGGTGTAGAGTGTTCTTGTTTTCCCGTGGTTATAGTTCATCGCGAATGGCGGGAAGAACGAAATGACTCGCATCGGAGACTCGAGACGTGGTACTTGAACCTCCTCCTTCGAGGCGGCAACCTATTTTTCGAGCGCTCGATTTGCCAAACCACTTTACCTCCTCGAGTGCCAGGGTGTACGTATATACATAAGTACCGGAAACTTTCGGGGAATTCAAATTTTAAATTGACCCAACTTTGCGCTTCTCTGATGCGCATTTTTCATTCGAGCTCTATTCGTATATATATGTATATATACACCATCAAGTTTCATTGTCCGCTACGGGTGAGGGAATCCGGAATCGTTAATTCCTTTTTTTTTTATTTTTTAATTAATTAATTCGATATCGCGAATTTGTTCAGGATCTTTATGATGTCGACTGTCATCGGGTTTTGTTAGTTTCTTGGGATCGACAGGTAACGGAAGTGTATGAAATTAGATTTTTTTGGACAAAAACTCTCCGTTGTGAATCGAAAACTGTCGAAAAAATAATTTTGATTAACCACAATAAATGAAGGAGTAATACTATAACGTCCGGATTTCGGATAGAGTGATTCGACATTTATTTATAATGTTGTCCGTATTAATAATACCATATTAATATCACTATTCAACACGATTCAAAAGAACTTGTACAATAATTAATCGATACCATTGTTTTAACGAACCTCTAAATTTATAATTTTTACTAGAGATTTAAATAACCAAATGTAGAACATCTGCATATATAGTTACTTCAAAATTGCTGTAGATTCGAATAAGTTTAAACGTTTCCGTTTCATCTATATATAATTAATTTGTGTCGAATATTTTCAGTATTTACAAAGATATATATAAGCAGTTTTATTAGGTTTTTAACTGGTTCTTTATTAATAGACATTTAAATAGGACATAACCAGGTCCAATCTTAATCTATGTTTGCAAGCTCAAAAGCAGGTTAAAATTAAGATTTTCATAATTAATAAATGGCCAGAAATTAGGAGATAAATCGTTGTCACCGATAAGACAAAAATGGACACGTATTCTACACGATATCTACATCAGGGTATAGGTTGGGTATATTTACCAAATCACATTTTTTGACTATTTTTTTTACCAATATCTTGTCCATCTTTGGTCCAAACATTTGAACAACCATTCGCCCAAAAAAGAAAACACGTCCATGGAGTGTATTCTTATACATCACTCCGCGTTTTCCGGTAAACCACGTAAATCACGTGATATCGTTCACAAATACTTGGAAAAGACGGAGGTTACATATCAGGTGTAATAAACGAAAAAGGAAAACGATACAGGTAGAATAAAAGAAAAATATGCAGTTTCTCAGCAATGTAACCCACGATACATATATATGTAATAGGTACAGTATGCGACCTCTCGAAATTTAGAAACGCTTATACACACGTCTATACATATTAGTTATTTATGTACCTTGGGTGAGCCTCGCGTCATTACTGTTCGAGGCGGAAAATTTCGTGGATGGTTAGTACGTCCGCGGTCGCGAGCGCAGCGAGCAAAAATTCGTACATACGACTCTTTCGTTGCTCACAAAGTAATTTATTATACATTTAAAAGTAATGTAATAACACTTTTTTAAACAATATAAATAATTATATATTATGTCAATAATTTTTAAACATTTGTATACTGACGCTTATAAAACATTTTAACTTTTTAAATTTTGCATTTAGTATCAGAGAATATTAAATATTTAGTAATTACTTATTATTAATCGTAACATTGCAGTTATTAAAAATATAGGACTCATTTTGCGTTATTATATATATATATATATATGCGGAGACAGACTGACACAATCCAAAAATTTACTATAGTGTATAATAAATTTAACTGAAGTTGTAGTAAATATTACCAGAATTGTAGTAAAAATTAATAATTTTTTAGTAAATTTTATTATACACTATAGTAAATTTTTGGATTGCGTCAGTCTGTCTCCGCATTACTAGACAACATTGTAATTTTTACTTCAAATTTTTCTCCGTGTATATATAAAAACAGCTTTCTACATATATACACATATATATGCACACGTACGTCGAAAACATTATTTTTCCCTGAGTATTTGTCCCCTCCGCTCTATACGGGAGAGTTTCGCATTCTCGCGGCGGCATATCGTTCCACGAGAGTTCTTTCTCGTCCGAGGATGAGGGAAGAAGAGGGGGTAAAGCTCGAGCGTCCTCCGCGTACCCTTTTTTTATTCCAACCCGTTCCGCAGTCTATCCTTTCCACGTGTATGCGTATATATATATATATATGTGTGTGTGTGTGTGTATGTTCGTTCCCATCCTCTTTCCGTCACCGTCGAGCGCCCTCCCGTCAATTCGACCCTCCACCCTCCCTCCCTCTACGAGAGTTTTCGCGTCTCTCTTTATCTCGCTCAGCCCTCTCGCTCTCGGGGTATCGAAAAGGAAAAAAAAAGTTTATCGCAAAATGGCTGCCCGTATTTACGCGATTCGGGGGGCGGACGCTTTTTCCGGGAGGCTTCTCCCCGCCCACCTACCGCACCGACCGAGCCAGAGAGAGAGAGAGTGTGAGAGAGTGAGAGGGAGGCGAAAGAGAGGAAAAATCCTCGTTGGAAGAGAAAAGAAAGAAAGAGGAAAAAAAAAGATGCCCACGTTTCCGCAGCTGCCGCGAAAGCTTTTGCATAATAGAGCAAGCCCGTTTTACCCGGAACGTTTTTCGCGCAACGCCTCCTCACGGCCAGATGCCGAACCTTTTCCAATTCTCCTCTCTCGTCGGAGGGAGCACGGGAGCACGGGAGCACGGGAGGCAACGGGACTTTTTTTCTTTTTTTTTCCGTTCTCTCTCTCTCTCTCTCTCTCTCTCTCTCTCCTTTTCGTTTTTCCTAACCACCTTGCTTAACTAGTTCGGGAAAGAGAGAAAGCGCGAGAGGGTTTTACTTTGATTCGACCTCTTCGTCGCGCGATATACTCGATTTACCCGATCGAAAGGATGAGATCGGGTGATATTAACCCCATTCTCAATGTGGACAGTCTCATTACTCGATTAAACTATCCTCTCTACCGACCCGAATTTATGTATATAAATATATCAGAAGATAGAAAAAAATTTTTAGGTGTTAAAAATAATTTGCCTAAGAGTTATTCCACCATGAAAAATGGAAATTTTTCAATTTTTTAGAAAAATTTCTATTTTCAAAGCCATTTATCTCAAAATCTATTGATTTTTTTGAAAAAACATTAAAAACAACTTTTGTTCAAAATAATCCTTAGAACTTATCTACCTGGGTTACAATTCTCAATTTTAAAATCTCGAAGAGATAGGGCACTTGGAAATATTGAATATCAAAAAAAGGCGACCACGCCACAATCGATTTTGATCTAACACCGCTCAAAAGATCACATTTTTTGAGAACTTTCGAATGGCGGTGGTTAGATTATTGGCCAACACCGCTGGTGTAAGTTATACCCCATAAACCTCATAAAATCACTCATTTTCATGTATTTTAGGGCCTAACTTACACCAGCGGTCTTGGCCAATAATCTAACCACCGCCATTCGAAAGCTCTCAAAAAATGTGATCTTTTGAGCGGTGTTAGATCAAAATCGATTGTGGCGTGGTTGCCTTTTTTTGATATTCAATATTTCCAAGTGCCCTATCTCTTCGAGATTTTAAAATTAAGAATTGTAACCCAGGTAGATAAGTTCTAAGGATTATTTTGAACAAAAGTTGTTTTTAATGTTTTTTCAAAAAAATCAATAGATTTTGAGATAAATGCCCTAAAATACATGAAAATGAGTGATTTTATGAGGTTTATGGGGTATAACTTACACCAACGGTCTTGGCCAATAATCTAACCACCGCCATTCGAAAGCTCGCGAAAAATGTGATCTTTTGAGCGGTGTTAGATCAAAATCGATTGTGGCGTGGTCGCCTTTTTTTGATATTCAATATTTCCAAGTGCCCTATCTCTTCGAGATTTTAAAATTAAGAATTGTAACCCAGGTAGATAAGTTCTAAAGATTATTTTGAACAAAAGTTGTTTTTAATGTTTTTTCAAAAAAGTCAATAGATTTTGAGATAAATGGCTTTGAAAATATATTCTATAGTGGAATAGAATTTCAAACGTTTTTCCTTTTGACCATTTTGAAAATGTCGGTTGAATCTCTCATCCTAACCTAGAGACGTTAATAAATGTCCATAATGAGTTTTTTTTAAAAATCTGTATAGGAAATGACTATTCGTTCGTAACCTCGAAACATTCACAGACATCTGTACGAAACTGTGCACACACACACAGACACACACAGACACACACAGACACCCTTAAACTGCATCAAGTATAATAAATATCATTGTTATTATTGATTAATCATACCGCACTTTGTTCACGAACATATATAGCTTATACATTTGCTCTCCCTCTCCCTCTCCCTCTCTCTCTCTCTCTCTCTCTCTCTCTCTCTCTCTCTCTCTCTCTCTCTCTCTCTCTCTCTCTCTCTCTCATTTTTCGATCGATGAAATACATTTTTTTATAATATCGCGATTGCACGCGTCGGCATTGATAACGTAATTGAAATTAATGTACGCGAGAGAAAGGAGTAACGCTTTTGAAATATTTAGGTAGAAAATTTTAATGAAATATATATATATATAAACGTTGTACTTGTTAATCGTACATACACACATATGTATATATATATACGTATGCGAGATAAAGGAAATTATCAAACGTTCGGTGAATTTACATAAATTACGAATTACACATTATATTTTATATATGATCAATATGTCGTACAGACCACAATTGATTTTCGTTTATACACCGCGTGCATATATAGATGTATATATATTTATTCATTTTGACGAATATACGGTATTAACTGTGTTAGCGAATTTATGATTCATGATTAGGGTGTATATACAGTATATTCCGATGAAAAATGTTGGTTATATATCTCTGAGATATATATATATATATATATATATATATATATATATATATCCAATGAGTTTTGCGCTTACTGGCCAGTCGAACGATAAAAATTGTTTCAAAATGATTTTGGATACATTTATACTGATAAACATATTTTAAACGCTTTTAATTATTGGTTATACGTTATATGTAGATATAATTCAAGGATCTTTTATTTTACATTGGTAGGTATATCAATTTTGTATTTTGTATTTGTCAATGCAACGATATACACGGTCAACATTAGACATTTTTCTGGTGCAGAGATTGATAATAATTGTTCAAAACATGTAATAATATTTTTTTAATGTCGAAATGTTGTAATTAGTCTAATTTCTGTTCGACTCAATGACACGTTTAATAAGGGATAGCTTTTTTTTATATTATTCGGTTATTATATATAACATGACACATATAAGCGTTTTGAGTTTTGGTAAAATTACTTTTTTTTAGCTAAGTATTTAATATTTTGAATAGAAAATTAAAAATAACTATCTTATAAATTGTAATCAGTAATTTTTTTAAATAAAATCGATATACATTTTGCTTATAAGGAAATCGTTTTCTTTGTGCTTCTATCTGGTCATACATGCTCTCATTTCATTTATTCCTCATACTAGCCGCAGCTATCTTAGATTACCAAAATTATTATTTTTAATTCAACGATATATCGTTTGCTAAAATATAGGAGGAACAAAAAGTAAAGACTGAATTTTTGGTGAAAAATAACTACGCAAAAACCATGTTCATATAGATGAACAACGCTCGGTTGTAAACTAACCAGTTATTAATCCAAAAAATATGGTGATCGTCTCGACCAGCGTATACACACGTGTATAACTATGTAAAATTAAATCGACACGAAAGAAAATTGTTGGCTTGGAAAACCGAGTATAGGTGTGTGTATATGTATATATATATATATAGGTACGTGGGTGTATAATATAAGGAAAGGTAAATTCGTCGGTGAGGGAAAGGATTAAGTAATTGTTTATCGCTCGCGTCGTAACCGCTCGGCCACGGGGTTAATTACGCCACGGATGGCGAAGATTACCCTTCCGTTTAAGCGGCTCGGTTGCACCGGTAATCGACCAACTTGCCGCGGTTCTCTCGTTTCTCTCTGACGGATATATCCTCGCGGGCGCGATAATTGTTGCATCCTCTTTCCCCGAGTTTATATATATATATACGCACTCGCACAAACGCACACACCTATACCTATACATACATATATAAATTACTTTTACATACACGTACGCGCGTAGTAATGTGATGAATTTTATCTCTGTGTACAATTATTCCTAATTAGCTATGTATATGTGAGTAAGAATAAATTGTCATTATTGAAATTAGATGTGGGATAATTTGTTGGACAAGAACCTTTACTTTTGGTATGAGACTCGTATTGGTCAGTGTCTGAAAACTAATCAAATGGCTGGATTCTGACCATAACGTTTCGTGATAATTTCATTTCAGAGATTCGAAAATTTGAGTGGTGCGGGTTATTGGGTTACTGTTGGATGTTAGGAATACCCAATTTTCTTCAAGATCAACTGGTTTTCTGGTGAAAATACCTTTTTAAAGAATGTCTGTACTGGTAATTGATCATTTCAACTGCTCCTATTGGAAATTGATCATTTTGCGAGTCCTTCGAATTCATTATTCCCTATTGGGAATCGATAATTAAGAGGATCCCTATTGGAGACGAATCATTCAATGTAAATCCCTATTAAAAATATAGAGGTTTGTACAGATCCTTGTTCACATATTCGATTATTGTGAAGATCTCTCTTAATTAGAAATCGATTATTCAAAGAGCTCCTAATGGGAAATTGTGATCATTGTGGATCATTGTGAGGATACATTTTCAAAATGTTCATTAAGTATAAGGCGTTAGATACAATTATTTGTGCAACCGGCTTCTAAATAACAAAACGTTTCACAAAACCTATCATTTCCACCAAATTCACAGATACAGGGTGTATACCTCTTTATCTAGCAGCGTACTTGTCATCTTGTCGTTGTTGTACTTAAAGAATATACAAGTCTTGTCGTTATCGTTACTATGCTGTTGTTGTCATAATGTGTATTAATGTCTTTGTATTTAATTAATTTATAGAGAACCCGGGTGTTGGTAACGGGTAACAGTGAGAGCTGAGGGAGGGAGAGTGGAGGTTCGATATAACATTGGAAACGGGGAATCGGGAGTAATAAATTTAATTATCGGAATCCAACATATTATAGCATGATTTCGATTGGTTTAATCTTGTTGGCATGGCCTATTGCTTCACATTCCGTAATTGCTCTAACAGCAGCAATTATCGAGTGAGTGCGTGAGTGCGTGAGTGAGAGAGAGAGAGAGAGAGAGAGAGAGAGAGAGTGAGCCGAAGCTTACGAGATCAAACTAAGGGTCATTAATGTTATCATTGACGCCAGAAAGCACCTCAACGTTGCATCAAAATTCCTCGTTTTCGCGGTCCTTCCATCCTCGTTCATTACCCATTCTTAATTCTATTCCCTTGCACATCGTTGTTAATTTTTTTTTATTTATGCAGAGCGACATTTTGAGCTTTCTCAACTTTTTTAAACCTTTGTCCCGTCAATCAAGATTGCAGTTAGTTTTTCATTTTATCGTTAATGTTCATCTTTACATAGTGGAACATTAGATTTTGGCTTTAGTAGGAATTCAATATTTTTGAGGTTAGGTGATATAAGTTTTTGGTCATTAATTCCGGACTTAAAAGTCATTATTTTTATTGCAATACAGATTTTGTAAAATACTTTGATTTCTAATACACAAAATTTTGTATATACATTAAGGAAAACATATTGTTATTTTTACGTAACCTAAAATTTAGAAGCTATAAATTGTATTTTTTATAGGTACCGTGGTAGAAACTATACCGTTTTCTTTATCACCAGAAAATGACTAGATATTAAGGTGAATATACTTTTATTTTTAACAAATATGAGACTTCAATTTGTTAAGTGTGAAATTAGACGCGTCTCGCCAGATATAGGACAAATTATAGTTAAACTTTAATAGAGTCCGCAGTTCCTCTAAACTCGAAAAATACAAACTCAATGTCGAAATTTTTGGGAAAAATGTCGATTTGAACGACCGAAATGGAAATGAGCGAATGTTGCTTCGTATATCGTGATATTTGATTGTTTGTCGTTAAAAACCGGTTATAGATATTCCAAACAAAAAATGAAAAACAGAAACGACAAATATCGGGGCGCCTTGATCATCGTGTCTATAGTGTATCTCACTGACAAAAATAATAAAACAAAAAGTCGACTTATTCGCAATCGAAATAAAACTAAACGAATTATCTACCCTATCCAAAAAATGAAATGTATTCAAATTGAGTTACATTAAAAAAAAAAAAGCAAAACGTGCGATCTTGATGAATTTCAATTCGAGGGTTTTGAATCCCAACCGAGTATCAAAACACATTTAAAATTCGTTGTCATAACAAAAGTTCGAAACTGTTAAAAATTTAACCACCAAATAATTGTAAAAATAGAAACTAAGGAAATTAGAGAAGAAGAGAGAGTTAGAGAGAGAGAGGATACTAAAATTCGTAACCGTTAAAAATGTAACGTACAGATTGCAAAAATTCGAATTTTTACATATACTGTAGGTTAAACAGCACAATTCACAGTAAAACTATAAAAAAATAAAGATGTAGGGAATTGTTCTTGTTATAGTTTCCGCGTAAAATAATCCATCTAACATTGTCGAAAGGTATTGAATCGAAGTGTATTTAACAGATCGTACAATTAGCCCATTATTTACACGGTGTGTAAAGTTTGACGATCGAATCGTTTCGTCGAGGCGGAAGCACCGTCGTATACGTGTGTGTGTGTGTGTGTGTGTAGACCCACTAGCCAGTGGTACAATGCGTACTCTGTAGAGCGAATCGTACCACCTGGTGGTTAGTTTTCAATGACGACACTCATCAAACAAAGAAGAAAGAAAGAAATAGTTTAGCTGTACACGAACTCGTTCTAGGGAGAAAAGTCGACGGGCGTATATAAATACGTGTATATACGAAAATAATATAATAAGCGATTAAAGGTTATAGAAGTCGAGAGGAGTTATGTATGTATATGTATATGTATATGTTATACGGAGACGCACACGCACTCATTCTGGTTGATTCGAACCAAGAGAGGGAGAGAGAGAGGGAGTGACGCGTTACGCCATCCACGTGTGGAAGGGTATTATTCGCGTGTTCGTACCCCCTAGTGGTTAATTTCCAGTCAAATTTCATTACTCGACTGCGGTCCTCCACTCCTCCTACCCACCCCCAGCCGCAGCTACCCCCGTCCCCCCCCCCCGTCCCGCTCGTTGCTTGCCACCTACCACGAAATCCCTGCGCCCACCTTCTCGATCCAACACGCACGCGCTACGTCCACGCGTAACCTCTCCCTCACTTGGTTTATCTATCCTGCGCACACATGCATGCGCGGATCTCCTCTACATATATATGTATATGTATACTTACACTGTGCGAAGCAGCTGCCACCCCAAGTCCGAACATCATTGTTGCGCAGTGTCCATTGTCGGCCCGTAAAATCGAAACACGCGGGGGACCAACGTGATATTATTAATGATCGAGCTATATACGCCTCGGATCAATTTAATCATTTTTCATCGATTATCGCGAGGATCCGTTTATAATCGATCCTACGTTCTGTATCATAGTTTCACTCATTTTTTCATCATCTTTTCTTTTTTTTTGTTTCTAGGTTGTAGCTGTGTATACCACCCCCTTGGTCCCTTACATCCTTACATTTTGTTTGGTAAGACATCTGAATTAGGAAACGAGAGTATGTCTATGTCTGGTCAAATATCTTTGGCAAATTTTCAGTTCATCATTAAAACACTCTAACATGCAGAACATATTTTTTCGGTTATGTTTTTATTTTCTTTCCAGGATACAGAGACTTATGGATTATCAAATTAAATGCGTCTGTCTCAGTTATAATTCGCGTTTCACATTTGGTAAGATATCTGATTTACGAAACGAGATATATGTCTAGGTCAAATACGTGGCAAATTTTCAGTTTTTAATCAAATTTTTCTAACCAACACGTAGAAAATTATGAATTCTTAAATTAAACGAGATATTTTTCCATTTTTAGTCATTTATTTACCAATAAAATCGGTACTCAACAAAATATACCGTTTAACAAAGTTAATTGCATAATCTGTATTACACAATAATTTACAACGCATTTACTATACGTTAAATCAGGAATGTATCTGCAACTTACACCTCCAGTACATAGAGAATTAATATATATTATATATACATCGGCTAATCTATGTGAAGTGAATTGCAGTTTAATTGCACTCAAGATGGTACATAATTTAATCGTGGATTAATAGAACCAATATTAGAAGGAATGCCAAAAGAATACGAGTTAATTTAAATACAAAGTTCTAGCTAAATTTACCCGAAAAAGACAATATAATATAAATTTTTACGCAATCATCACAAAGTTTCCAATATTGTACAAATATTACTGTGAGAAAAATGTTCAAAAACTATTTTTGAGACCAGCTGCGTTTACCAGAAGAAAAGATATCAAAATGAGCGATAGCGCCTGATGCAAGTACGGTCTATACATTACTTTTAAATATCGTCTTTTTACCTACAAAACGATGGAATTAAATAAAAACATATAAATTTTAAAAAATCTTACTGATCATATACTTGTATTGAGTTAAAGACTGTTCACCGTAAACGTAACTTGATGATTTTAAGCTGAAAAAATGCAGAACGGTGTCGAGCGAAAATAACCGATTGTATAATCAAGAAAATGGTTAAAAAACGTTACAAAGAAAACATTTGTATGAAAATTAGCTAAACGCTCTAGGAAATCGTTGTGGTATCAGGATGGTGGAAGTTTTCAAAGAAAACACGTCCTCGAAGCCAAAATTCTTATTCAACATAGTAAAAAGTAGTCGATCCGATTATCATTTTTGATTAAAATTGCATAACCTACCTATGGTGTCATTTAAACTTTAATACATATATATCGTTTAGTTAAGTAGCCATTTAAATTTAACGACGACTTTGAATCTAGTATATATATATGGGCCATTTTACGTCAACTGGTTGGTTTAAAATATAAAAATGCACCAAATTTTGGGTACAATCTTGAAAGTGCAATCTGTTATTCAGAAAACAGAAAAAAAACATTTTTAGGCGCTAAAAATAATTTGTTTAAAAGTTATTCTGATCTCAAAAAGTGATTTTTTCACGATACTTTTCAACATCCGTTGTGTTTACATCTATTGGTTCCTTGTTTTCTCTAGAATATATTCTTCCGAGTTAGAATGTTTAATCTCAATGTCAATGACTCATAAAATACAAGTCAACATTGATGTTTAAAATAATGCGACCAATTATTCAAAAGTCTAAAAAAAAAGGTTGAAGCAATACCTTTCTAATGGTCTATAGCTTGTAATTGGTCTGTAAGCCTATCAAAAGTTATGGTGTTTTAAAAAACTATTAAAAATTCTATTAAAAACAGAACTTAACATATTAAATTCCATTTGATTAAATACGTAAATTAGTTGTATATGAAAATACAATAATAAGCGCAACGTAACCTATAATTGAGAATCAGCTGTCACCTCGAAAGCTTCCATAAAGTTTACTATAACTGTTAAGTAATTTTAGATAGAATGTTATCATCATTTTTTTTTTTGAAAGACACGTATTAATAATTGATGGAAGTGTGAAAAAGTAATTTATTAGAAGATTTCACTCTGTAAAGAGTCATAATATAAAACGAGAAGATTCACTGTTACTTCGAGTAAATTAAATCAATCAAATTAAATCGACTCTTTTACGAGTTGAATAAAAATCGAGTAATCGCAATAGTAACTCTATCGAAGAGTGAAATAATCATTGTTAGAGTGATTTAAAGAGATATTGGTATACATTATTGTAACTGTAGCTTTAATGACAATTCTTTTCCGAATGCCGAGAGTCCCGCAAATTCGAGAGAAGAAAAAAAGGTTTGAAAAATGATTACGAGGGAAAAGAAGGTAAGATAAACTATAGCAATCGAGAGTAAGGTAAGTAACGAAAGAGAAAGTGTACGCGTAGCGTAGCGTAGATATACGTATAAGAAGAGGCGACAAAGACGACTAGTAAAACACGACACGAGCAAGCATTCGCATTCGAGTATACACACACTGCACGATGGAGAGAAAGAGGCGTTCTCAGGACGATAATTAAAGACTAAAAAGAGTGAGAGAGGAGAGTTCGTTCTCGAGAAAATAAAAACTAGCGGAGGTTGTGTACACAAGTGAGAAACAACGAAAAAAAAAAGAAAAGGAAATAAGAAAAGAATGCAAAACGCGAGGGCGATACTCGTCGTCTTACCAAGTAAACCACACGTACACGATTATGTATAGCCTGTTAGCGTACACATACGAGACTCGAGAGTGTCCGACATATTTCCACGCGTAACCCGCAAGAAGGAATAACATCGTATGAATATGCATCACAACGCGTATCTCTCTTCGAACGCTTCTGTTTCTCTCTTTTCTTCGGAGAGAGAGAGAGAGAGAGAGAGAGAGACTTACTCGCCTTTTCCTATGTACATACACCTATAACCCGTCTCTCCCCCCCTGCTCTCTCTCTCTCTCTCTCTCTCTCTCTGGCGCACATGTACGCGCGCTAAAGTGCGAGAGGGGGAAATTAGCAAAGTGACACCTCTTACGTTTTCGCGAAATCGCTCAATTAGCGTCTACGTTATTTTAAAGATTCATACGAATATATACCTTATAGGATACATACACCTTTTTACGCGTTTCATTCGGGATTTTTCGATTTTACAATTTATTGGTTATTATGTAAACTCGTGTTTAACTACCTCGTTAAACAACGACCTCTTTTTATTTCTATACAACTCCGTTCGGAATGGTCGTTTTCGCTTTAAATTTTATAAATAACGAGTTGAATAAATGTATGTATTTTAAAACATTGCTCTCTCTTTTCTTTCGAAAACACACACACACACACACACACACACACGTTCATTGTAGGTTATCCGATGCAAATCAACAATATTTATTCTATAAAAAAATTCGCGACCGGGTGATGCGAAGCCAAGATAAACGTTACGCGATTGGCTCCGCGTACCGCGCATGCGTCCGATATATTGCGCTTTGAATTTTAAGCGCGGGAAATACGTGTTCTTTAAATTTGAATGAGAATAATCGGTAATCGGAAAAATGCGAATAAAGATATTATTATATTAATTGTTGTTCTAAATTAATTAAGTCACCGTTATACTATTTGAAATAGCAATTTATTTATTTATAAATTTTTTATATGTATACAGATAAAATTTGTATTATACCGGTAAAAAAGCAAGAACCCGTGATTAACTCTATAGTGATTTTAAATATATAATACAGTAATACAAAGTCTAGTGTTCGATTTCCGGTCTTTGAGGTGCCAGTAAAATACTATTTCACAATTGATCAAAATAATCTTAATACATATATGTGATGTTAGTAATACCTATATAATTCTAACGATTAACTATAATAATCACGATGATAACATTAAACTTTTGGGTTCAATTCCCGGTTTTTCTTTTCTTTCGAAAAAACATAGCCCATATTTATATCTCTATCGTAGCGACCACCCCCTAAATAGATAAATAATGTGAAGAAAAATGTAGTAAAAAAATGGGAAATAGAATGTGGAACTCGATCAACTTGACCGTCGACGCGTTTTAAATTCTACTAACGTTCGATTAAAAGGACGTGGTATTGAATTTGGGACCGGTATTTATATATACAAGTTCCGTGAATCTCTCGGTTTTGAACTGCAAGGTTCGACGGAGAGAGATGCTGAAAGCTTGCAATGATCGGAATTCCTTTTATACAGTCACGACGTTTACCTCGTAATAATTTAACTCGAGCTCGAACTACAGAAAACCGTGACAACGCCCAAAACCACCCGTTAGTTTTCTCTCTGGTGTGCATCACATTTAATCTGCTTCCTTGATTATATATCGATCAACCACCCTCGACCTCTCCGCGTGTATCACAATATTCTTTTTCTTTTATCTCTTCATTAGGTATTTATATTTTCTCTTGAGATCAGAAATTATATATTTTCCGTGACGCAGGTGTAAATAAAGAGTAAATTAATTAAACGACGGATTGCATTTCCAATTTATCCACAATATAAAAAAAAGGTTCGAAAATTTTGTAAAAATCTCGATCTTAATGAACGAAATAAAAATGAAAGAATGTTGGTGTTATCATGATTCGTGATATTGTTTGTTATAAAGAAGTTATGCAGATTTTAAAAATATATATAAGTATATAAGAGAGAATCTAAAATGTAATGTTGTATATGGAATCCGGGTACATTTTGGGCCTGATTAACGTTATTTTTCAAATATTTGTAATTTTATTGCGCGTGCTTAATAATAAAAAATAAAATAAATCTTAATTACCGTAAATTCGCATCAATTGCAAATGTTTTTTTCAATTGAAAATCACGTGGGTGTCATTAGATTCGCGCAACACTTTGTAAACAATCTTACAAAACATTGTTGTAAGAAAATTTTCAAATTTAATAAAATCTAAATCTGAGAGACGTTGATTAAAATCGTCGTCGAGTAACCTGCATATTTTTAAATTTTATTACACAATCCCAATAAATCCGCGTAAATGACCGTGCACACTTAAAAACAATTTAATTTTAACATTTACAACGAATACTGCACGTAAATATATATATTAAAACGAAACTAATGTACGATTAGCTAATAATAGTACGCGTGGAAAAGAAGAGAATCTTGAACGAGACGCGAACTCAAATGAAATTCGAGATAACTTGACAAGAATGACCGTGTTTAACAGACACATAGACACAGTTAACAAAAATATACCCCTAATGACTTGGTTATTCATCGTGCTTATATACATTTTGACGTTCCGTGAAAATTCAACTCGGTTACATTTTCTCATTGTCGTAGGTATATATGTAGGTGTGTGTGTGTGTGTGTGTGTATATACCCTGTGAAAAATAAAAAAAAAATAAGTAGAGAGTGTTGAGCGCGTAGTCGTAATTTTAAAACTCGGTCATTCTCGGGATATCAGCTAATTGACCGGAAACTGTAGTGTACATGTATGTATACATTTTGACGGAATCTCGGAATTACGTAACTTCATGTATTACATGTATATGTAATGTACCGAAGAAGAATAAGAAGTTGATCAGTTTACGACCGTTTTCTCTTGAGATGATACATATATATATATGAGGAAATCCACGGCTAATTTCGGTTTTTACGTCCCCAAAAACCAGTAAAATTATATATATATATATATATGCGCGTGTAGTGCGTGTACCCTTCATTTGCCAGGTCGTTTCTCGCACACGTATATGCATGCGGGTGAAAAAGGAGAACCTCGCGAAATCTGAGAATGCGTATTCTTACCTCGATCATCTGGATTAGTAATGATGTTTCGTAACGATCGCTTGATGATATATAATCTTACTATATATCTTTACTCTCTTGAATCTTCATTTTTTATTCTCATGACTGTATCTACACGCGACACGCGTGTGCATAAATATTATATATTTGTTAACATTATTATTTTTCAGTATATTTTCAATTAGTTGAACCTGCGGCCATTGTTTGTTGTTTCCTTTATTTAAAATGGTAAACTGAAGTTGATCGTCAGATCCGGATTTTTCCAAATTTTACCACTGGATCGAAATTTTTGCGTGCACATCGGTCTTTTTATCCTTCAAATACATACATAATACTGTGGAACGCTTAATTCTGGCAAAAATATTAAATATTTGAATGATTACTTTAACTATGAACAAACGTTTCAATAATAAATATTTTCACCCTAATCGTTTAAAAAGTCTATTTTATTGACCTCTGTGAAGGGACTAAAATTTCATTTTATTCCTTCGATGATATTATTCACTGTAGATTCACTTTTTCGGCACGATCGTTGCACGAGAGTGCCTTATATTTCCACCATCGCGAAAAATGTAATACCATGAATAATTGTTTATTTATACATAAAAACATTTTTCGTACAGAAATTAAGTCATTTTAAATGTTTTTGAAATAGTACGTATGTGTGATGTAGTTAAGTTAATCGAATAACTCAGCCAATTTTCAATCGATTTGGCTGAAATTTTTATATCTTCTACATAAATAGAGAAGTAAATATTCCTATTTGAACCTAATTGGTCGAATAGGTCTTGAACGGTAGCACTTTTTAAAATGCCGCTAAAACGTTTTTCTACGACATTATACAAAAAATTAAATAATCTAAAATATACATATAGAAAATGTTTAAATATAAAACATGTGATAATTTTTGTATTGTAACTTTTCATATATACAATTAAATATTGGCAAGTTAAATGAAAAAAAGTGTCTAAATAGTGAAAAAAAAAACGTTTTCTGTACTTTATAAAGAAAAATATAAATTGTACTGTAAAAGTTTAAATGTAAAAAATGTATATCTTAATAAGATAAAACTTTTTTGTATACAACACTTTTTTCTTAGATGAATATTTTAAAAGTTAAATTAAAAAAAAACAATTGAAAAAGCCTAAAATGTACAATAAAAGAAACTTTTTTGACGTTAACTAAATAAATATTGATTTTACATACAACTTTTAAATGTAAGTAATGTTCATCACAATAAAAGAAAACTTTTTTCTATTAAACATTTCTTAATCACATTGATATTTTTCCCGATAAATGTAATATTGTAATAATTTTTAATATTTAACATAGTAATTTTTCTGACGACAAGATAAAGACGAAAAATAAATATTCTATTTTTTGCTACACGTTGGGGATAAGTTTATTATTGTATTATTTATATTTAAAGATTTAATAAATATATTTACGTTAGAAAAAAGCTGGAGATTCGCGGGATTCGAACCAGATGACCCTTTGGGGCAGTAGTCCTGTGCCTTACCGCTGCGCCATTTGAACACTTTTGGTTTGGTAAACTCGAATCGTGCTTATATGTTACACGAAACTTTTCAAAACAATAGCAGTTTGTTTGTATAACATTAACGTGTAATAAGTATATGTACGATTCACAAAAAATAAAATCAAATAGAATATATAGTTAGATTAACAAAATGATATGGAATCACGATTTATTAATTATAAGTATCAAAAGTTCCTAGTTTAAAGTATTTGAGGTTACGTACTCGCGACGTTGATTCTCCTCTGTTTTCATCTGTGAACAATTTTGTTTCTTTCAATATCAAATTTTACTATATTTTGTAGCAAACGTAACTTGTAAGAAAATTTACTATATTATATAGTAAAAGTTGTTGTACCGATAGGGAAAATTTGTTATGTTACGTAGTAAAAATTGTTATATAACATAATAAAAATTGTAAATCATTTAATTTTATCATATAATATAGTAATTTTTAAACGTATGAATAAGAATTTATACACGAAAATGGTAGTAAGTTTTATTATTCAAATTATAATTTTTGCTGAATATATTGTAAAAAATCTTCATCAATTGAGTATATTCCACTGTTATTGTAAAATATAATAATTTTCCCTTGAAGTTTAGTAATTTTTAATACACCATTTTTCTCAGTGTAAACTGTGCAAAAAGACGGATTTAGACCTTTTCTAAATAAATATCGATTATACGTACATATTTTAAAGGTAAGAAATGTTTATCACAAAAGAAAAATTCAGTCAATTTTTACCCATTTGGCTAAAGTTTATTTTCATAGTAACTTCTAAATATTATAGTCGTTTATGTTTTTTAAAGCACTTAATGATCGTGCCTGGCTATACGCTTTTACATATTTTGGGCCCTTCAGTTTTTTATCCATTATTTAACCCCTTTCCAATAAATAATAAATTATAGAACAATTTTATAAAATTGAAAAAAAATTTCGAAATTTCGAAATAAATTGTTATACAAAGTGACTTTTTTAAATGATCAGGGTGAACAATTGTATATACACTTCGGGAGTAAAGTAACCCTCTAACCTTCGGAGTAAACGCCTATTTTTTATTCCTTTGCTACATGCATAACTGATTAATCGTTTGATTATTTAATATTTACGTAAATTAGGACCCAGATCATACCCATATTAATTTACCGAGATGGGAGATTTATTTATTTAAATTTACGAAAATATAAAAAATCTGAGGGGTAACCCCTAGATTTTTTATATTTTCGTAAATTTAAAAAATAAATCTCCCATCTCGGTAAATTAATATGGGTATGATCTGGGTCTAATTTACGTAAATATTTAAATAATCAAACGATTAATCAGTTATGCATGTAGCAAAGGAATAAAAAATAGGCGTTTACTCCGAAGGTGAGGGTTACTTTACTCCCGAAGTGTATATACAATTGTTCACCCTGATCATTTAAAAAAGTCACTTTGTATAACAATTTATTTCGAAATTCGAAATTTTTTTCAATTTTATAAAATTGTTCTATAATTTTATTTATTGGAAAGGGGTTAAATAATGGATAAAAACTGAAGGGCCCAAAATATGTAAAAGCGTATAGCCAGGCACGATCGTTAAGTGCTTTAAAAAATATAAACGATATAATATTTAGAAGTTACTATGAAAATAAACTTTAGCCAAATGGGTAAAAAATTGACTGAATTTTCTTTTGTGATAAACATTTCTTACCTTTAAAATATGTACGTATAATCGATATTTATTTAGAAAAGGTCTAAATCCGTCTTTTTGCACAGTTTACACTGAGAAAAATGGTGTATTAAAAATTACTAAACTTCAAGAGAAAATTATTATTTTACAATAACAGTGGAATATACTCAATTGATGAAGATTTTTTACAATATATTCAGCAAAAATTATAATTTGAATAATAAAACTTACTACCATTTTCGTGTATAAATTCTTATTCATACGTTTAAATTACTATATATTATATGATAAAATTAAATGATTTACAATTTTTATTATGTTATATAACAATTTTTACTACGTAAATCACAACAACTTTTACTATATAATATAGTAAATTTTCCAAGTTACGTTTGCTAAAATATAGTAAAATTTGATATTGAAAGAAACAAAATTGTTCACAGATGAAAACGAGGAGAATCAACGTCGCGAGTAGTAACCTCAAATACTTTAAACTAGGAACTTTTGATACTTAAATTAATAATCGTGATTCCATATCATTTTGTTAATCTAACGATATTTATTTGATTTTATTTTTTGTGAATCGTACATATATATTACACGTTAATGTTATACAAACAAACTGCTATTGTTTTGAAAAGTTTCGTGTAAAATATAAGACGATTCGAGTTTACCAAACCAAAAGTGTTCAAATGCGCGCAGCGGTAAGGCACAGGACTACTGCCCCAAAGGGTCATCGGTTCGAATCCCGATCTCCAGCTTTTTCTAACGTAAATATATTTATTAAATCTTTAAATATAAATAATACAATAATAAACTTATCCCCAACGTGTAGCAAAAAATAGAATATTTATTTTTCGTCTTATCTTGTCGTCAGAAAAATTACTATGTTAAATATTAAAAATTATTACAATATTA
This sequence comes from Theocolax elegans, assembly GCA_026168455.1. Taxonomy (NCBI): domain Eukaryota; kingdom Metazoa; phylum Arthropoda; class Insecta; order Hymenoptera; family Cerocephalidae; genus Theocolax; species Theocolax elegans. Next base: position 1,770,014 of record CM047428.1, on the reverse strand, counting down.
CATTTATCGGGAAAAATATCAATGTGATTAAGAAATGTTTAATAGAAAAAAGTTTTCTTTATGTGATGAACATTACTTACATTTAAAAGTTGTATGTAAAATCAATATTATTTAGTTAACGTCAAAAAAGTTTCTTTTATTGTACCATTTTAGGCTTTTTCAATTGTTTTTTTTTAATTTAACTTTTAAAATATTCATCTAAGAAAAAAGTGTTGTATACAAAAAAGTTTTATCTTATTAAGATATACATTTTTTACATTTAAACTTTTACAGTACAATTTATATTTTCTTTATAAAGTACAGAAAACGTTTTTTTTTCACTATTTAGACACTTTTTCATTTAATTGCAATATTTAATTGTATATATGAAAAGTTACAATACAAAAATTATCACATGTTTTATATTTAAACATTTTCTATATGTATATTTTAGATTATTTAATTTTTTGTATAATGTCGTAGAAAAACGTTTTAGCGGCATTTTAAAAAGTGCTACCGTTCAAGACCTATTCGACCAATTAGGTTCAAATAGGAATATTTATCCTTCAAATACATACATAATACTGTGGAACGCTTAATTCTGGCAAAAATATTAAATATTTGAATGATTACTTTAACTATGAACAAACGTTTCAATAATAAATATTTTCACCCTAATCGTTTAAAAAGTCTATTTTATTGACCTCTGTGAAGGGACTAAAATTTCATTTTATTCCTTCGATGATATTATTCACTGTAGATTCACTTTTTCGGCACGATCGATGCACGAGAGTGCCTTATATTTCCACCATCGCGAAAAATGTAATACCATGAATAATTGTTTATTTATACATAAAAACATTTTTCGTACAGAAATTAAGTCATTTTAAATGTTTTTGAAATAGTACGTATGTGTGATGTAGTTAAGTTAATCGAATAACTCAGCCAATTTTCAATCGATTTGGCTGAAATTTTTATATCTTCTACATAAATAGAGAAGTAAATATTCCTATTTGAACCTAATTGGTCGAATAGGTCTTGAACGGTAGCACTTTTTAAAATGCCGCTAAAACGTTTTTCTACGACATTATACAAAAAATTAAATAATCTAAAATATACATATAGAAAATGTTTAAATATAAAACATGTGATAATTTTTGTATTGTAACTTTTCATATACAATTAAATATTGGCAAGTAAAATGCAAAAAAGTGTCTAAATAGTGAAAAAAAAACGTTTTTTGTACTTTATAAAGAAAAATATAAATTGCACTGTAAAAGTTTAAATGTAAAAAATGTATATCTTAATAAGATAAAACTTTTTTGTATACAACACTTTTTTCTTAGATGAATATTTTAAAAGTTAAATTAAAAAAAACAATTGAAAAAGCCTAAAATGTACAATAAAAGAAACTTTTTTGACGTTAACTAAATAATATTGATTTTACATACAACTTTTAAATGTAAGTAATGTTCATCACAATAAAAGAAAACTTTTTTCTATTAAACATTTCTTAATCACATTGATATTTTTCCCGATAAATGTAATATTGTAATAATTTTTAATATTTAACATAGTAATTTTTCTGACGACAAGATAAAGACGAAAAATAAATATTCTATTTTTTGCTACACGTTGGGGATAAGTTTATTATTGTATTATTTATATTTAAAGATTTAATAAATATATTTACGTTAGAAAAAAGCTGGAGATCCGCGGGATTCGAACCGATGACCCTTTGGGGCAGTAGTCCTGTGCCTTACCGCTGCGCCATTTGAACACTTTTGGTTTGGTAAACTCGAATCGTGCTTATATTTTACACGAAACTTTTCAAAACAATAGCAGTTTGTTTGTATAACATTAACGTGTAATATATATGTACGATTCACAAAAAATAAAATCAAATAAATATCGTTAGATTAACAAAATGATATGGAATCACGATTATTAATTTAAGTATCAAAAGTTCCTAGTTTAAAGTATTTGAGGTTACTACTCGCGACGTTGATTCTCCTCGTTTTCATCTGTGAACAATTTTGTTTCTTTCAATATCAAATTTTACTATATTTTAGCAAACGTAACTTGGAAAATTTACTATATTATATAGTAAAAGTTGTTGTGATTTACGTAGTAAAAATTGTTATATAACATAATAAAAATTGTAAATCATTTAATTTTATCATATAATATATAGTAATTTAAACGTATGAATAAGAATTTATACACGAAAATGGTAGTAAGTTTTATTATTCAAATTATAATTTTTGCTGAATATATTGTAAAAAATCTTCATCAATTGAGTATATTCCACTGTTATTGTAAAATAATAATTTTCTCTTGAAGTTTAGTAATTTTTAATACACCATTTTTCTCAGTGTAAACTGTGCAAAAAGACGGATTTAGACCTTTTCTAAATAAATATCGATTATACGTACATATTTTAAAGGTAAGAAATGTTTATCACAAAAAGAAAATTCAGTCAATTTTTTACCCATTTGGCTAAAGTTTATTTTCATAGTAACTTCTAAATATTATATCGTTTATATTTTTTAAAGCACTTAACGATCGTGCCTGGCTATACGCTTTTACATATTTTGGGCCCTTCAGTTTTTATCCATTATTTAACCCCTTTCCAATAAATAAAATTATAGAACAATTTTATAAAATTGAAAAAAATTTCGAATTTCGAAATAAATTGTTATACAAAGTGACTTTTTTAAATGATCAGGGTGAACAATTGTATATACACTTCGGGAGTAAAGTAACCCTCACCTTCGGAGTAAACGCCTATTTTTTATTCCTTTGCTACATGCATAACTGATTAATCGTTTGATTATTTAAATATTTACGTAAATTAGACCCAGATCATACCCATATTAATTTACCGAGATGGGAGATTTATTTTTTAAATTTACGAAAATATAAAAAATCTAGGGGTTACCCCTCAGATTTTTTATATTTTCGTAAATTTAAATAAATAAATCTCCCATCTCGGTAAATTAATATGGGTATGATCTGGGTCTAATTTACGTAAATATTAAATAATCAAACGATTAATCAGTTATGCATGTAGCAAAGGAATAAAAAATAGGCGTTTACTCCGAAGGTTGAGGGTTACTTTACTCCCGAAGTGTATATACAATTGTTCACCCTGATCATTTAAAAATCACTTTGTATAACAATTTATTTCGAAATTTCGAAATTTTTTTTCAATTTTATAAAATTGTTCTATAATTTATTATTTATTGGAAAGGGGTTAAATAATGGATAAAAAACTGAAGGGCCCAAAATATGTAAAAGCATATAGCCAGGCACGATCGTTAAGTGCTTTAAAAAATAAACGATATAATATTTAGAAGTTACTATGAAATAAACTTTAGCCAAATGGGTAAAAAATTGACTGAATTTTTCTTTTGTGATAAACATTTCTTACCTTTAAAATATGTACGTATAATCGATATTTATTTAGAAAAGGTCTAAATCCGTCTTTTGCACAGTTTACACTGAGAAAAATGGTGTATTAAAATTACTAAACTTCAAGGAAAATTATTATATTTTACAATAACAGTGGAATATACTCAATTGATGAAGATTTTTTACAATATATTCAGCAAAAATTATAATTTGAATAATAAAACTTACTACCATTTTCGTGTATAAATTCTATTCATACGTTTATAAATTACTATATATTATATGATAAAATTAAATGATTTACAATTTTTATTATGTTATATAACAATTTTTACTACGTAAACTACAACAACTTTTACTATATAATATAGTAAATTTTCTTACAAGTTACGTTTGCTACAAAATATAGTAAAATTTGATATTGAAAGAAACAAAATTGTTCACAGATGAAAAAGGAGGAGAATCAACGTCGCGAGTACGTAACCCAAATACTTTAAACTAGGAACTTTTGATACTTATAATTAATAAATCGTGATTCCATATCATTTTGTTAATCTAACGATATTTAATTTGATTTTATTTTTTGTGAATCGTACATATACTATTACACGTTATGTTATACAAACAAACTGCTATTGTTTTGAAAAGTTTCGTGTAAATATAAGGACGATTCGAGTTTACCAAACCAAAAGTGTTCAAATGGCGCAGCGGTAAGGCACAGGACTACTGCCCCAAAGGGTCATTGGTTCGAATCCCGCGAATCTCCAGCTTTTTTCTAACGTAAATATTTATTAAATCTTTAAATATAAATAATACAATAATAAACTTATCCCCAACGTGTAGCAAAAATAGAATATTTATTTTCGTCTTTATCTTGTCGTCAGAAAATTACTATGTTAAATATTAAAAATTATTACAATATTACATTTATCGGGAAAAATATCAATGTGATTAAGAAATGTTTAATAGAAAAAAGTTTTCTTTATTGTGATGAACATTACTACATTTAAAAGTTGTATGTAAAATCAATATTTATTTAGTTAACGTCAAAAAAGTTTCTTTTATTGTACATTTTAGGCTTTTTCAATTGTTTTTTTTAATTTAACTTTTAAAATATTCATCTAAGAAAAAAGTGTTGTATACAAAAAAGTTTTATCTTATTAAGATATACATTTTTTACATTTAAACTTTTACAGTACAATTTATATTTTTCTTTATAAAGTACAAAAACGTTTTTTTACTTTATAAAGAAAAATATAAATTGTACTGTAAAAGTTTAAATGTAAAAAATGTATATCTTAATAAGATAAAACTTTTTTGTATACAACACTTTTTTCTTAGATGAATATTTTAAAAGTTAAATTAAAAAAAACAATTGAAAAAGCCTAAAATGTACAATAAAAGAAACTTTTTTGACGTTAACTAAATAAATATTGATTTTACATACAACTTTTAAATGTAGTAATGTTCATCACAATAAAAGAAAACTTTTTTCTATTAAACATTTCTTAATCACATTGATATTTTTCCCGATAAATGTAATATTGTAATAATTTTTAATATTTAACATAGTAATTTTTCTGACGACAAGATAAAGACGAAAAATAAATATTCTATTTTTTGCTACACGTTGGGGATAAGTTTATTATTGTATTATTTATATTTAAAGATTTAATAAATATATTTACGTTAGAAAAAAGCTGGAGATTCGCGGGATTCGAACCAATGACCCTTTGGGGCAGTAGTCCTGTGCCTTACCGCTGCGCCATTTGAACACTTTTGGTTTGGTAAACTCGAATCGTCCTTATATGTTACACGAAACTTTTCAAAACAATAGCAGTTTGTTTGTATAACATTAACGTGTAATAGTATATGTACGATTCACAAAAAATAAAATCAAATAAATATCGTTAGATTAACAAAATGATATGGAATCACGATTTATTAATTATAAGTATCAAAAGTTCCTAGTTTAAACGTTGATTCTCCTCCGTTTTTATCTGTAAACAATTTTGTTTCTTTCAATATCAAATTTTACTATATTTTGTAGCAAACGTAACTTGTAAGAAAATTTACTATATTATATAGTAAAAGTTGTTGTAGTTTACGTAGTAAAAATTGTTATATAACATAATAAAAATTGTAAATCATTTAATTTTATCATATAATATATAGTAATTTATAAACGTATGAATAAGAATTTATACACGAAAATGGTAGTAAGTTTTATTATTCAAATTATAATTTTTGCTGAATATATTGTAAAAAATCTTCATCAATTGAGTATATTCCACTGTTATTGTAAAATATAATAATTTTCCTTGAAGTTTAGTAATTTTTAATACACCATTTTTCTCAGTGTAAACTGTGCAAAAAGACGGATTTAGACCTTTTCTAAATAAATATCGATTATACGTACATATTTTAAAGGTAAGAAATGTTTATCACAAAAGAAAAATTCAGTCAATTTTTTACCCATTTGGCTAAAGTTTATTTTCATAGTAACTTCTAAATATTATAGTCGTTTATGTTTTTTAAAGCACTTAATGATCGTGCCTGGCTATACGCTTTTACATATTTTGGGCCCTTCAGTTTTTTATCCATTATTTAACCCCTTTCCAATAAATAATAAATTATAGAACAATTTTATAAAATTGAAAAAAAAATTCGAAATTTCGAAATAAATTGTTATACAAAGTGATTTTTTAAATGATCAGGGTGAACAATTGTATATACACTTCGGGAGTAAAGTAACCCTCAACCTTCGGAGTAAACGCCTATTTTTTATTCCTTTGCTACATGCATAACTGATTAATCGTTTGATTATTTAAATATTTACGTAAATTAGGCCCAGATCATACCCATATTAATTTACCGAGATGGGAGATTTATTTATTTAAATTTACGAAAATATAAAAAATCTGAGGGGTAACCCCTAGATTTTTTATATTTTCGTAAATTTAAAAAATAAATCTCCCATCTCGGTAAATTAATATGGGTATGATCTGGGTCTAATTTACGTAAATATTTAAATAATCAAACGATTAATCAGTTATGCATGTAGCAAAGGAATAAAAAATAGGCGTTTACTCCGAAGGTGAGGGTTACTTTACTCCCGAAGTGTATATACAATTGTTCACCCTGATCATTTAAAAAAGTCACTTTGTATAACAATTTATTTCGAAATTCGAAATTTTTTTCAATTTTATAAAATTGAAAAAAAATTTCGAAATTTCGAAATAAATTGTTATACAAAGTGATTTTTAAATGATCAGGGTGAACAATTGTATATACACTTCGGGAGTAAAGTAACCCTCAACCTTCGGAGTAAACGCCTATTTTTTATTCCTTTGCTACATGCATAACTGAGTAATCGTTTGATTATTTAAATATCAAATTTTACTATACCTATTTTGTAGCAAACGTAACTTGTAAGAAAATTTACTATATTATATAGTAAAAGTTGTTGTACCGATAGGGAAAATTTGTTATGTTACGTAGTAAAAATTGTTATATAACATAATAAAAATTGTAAATCATTTAATTTTATCGTATAATATATAGTAATTTATAAACGTATGAATAAGAATTTATACACGAAAATGGTAGTAAGTTTTATTATTCAAATTATAATTTTTGCTGAATATATTGTAAAAAATCTTCATCAATTGAGTATATTCCACTGTTATTGTAAAATATAATAATTTTCCCTTGAAGTTTAGTAATTTTTAATACACCATTTTTCTCAGTGTAAACTGTGCAAAAAGACGGATTTAGACCTTTTCTAAATAAATATCGATTATACGTACATATTTTAAAGGTAAGAAATGTTTATCACAAAAGAGAAAAATTCAGTCAATTTTTTACCCATTTGGCTAAAGTTTATTTTCATAGTAACTTCTAAATATTATAGTCGTTTATGTTTTTTAAAGCACTTAATGATCGTGCCTGGCTATACGCTTTTACATATTTTGGGCCCTTCAGTTTTTTATCTATTATTTAACCCCTTTCCAATAAATAATAAATTATAGAACAATTTTATAAAATTGAAAAAAAGTTTCGAAATTTCAAAATAAATTGTTATACAAAGTGACTTTTTAAATGATCAGGGTGAACAATTGTATATACACTTCGGGAGTAAAGTAACTCTTAACCTTCGGAGTAAACGCCTATTTTTTATTCCTTTGCTACATGCATAACTGAGTAATCGTTTGATTATTTAAATATTTACGTAAATTAGACCCAGATCATACCCATATTAATTTACCGAGATGGGAGATTTATTTATTTAAATTTACGAAAATATAAAAAATCTGAGGGGTTAGTTAGCTGTATAATAAGGGCTTACGCGCCTGCATACTTGCATTCAGGCGCTATCGCGCCTTTTGATTCGTGCAATGTAATAATTATATGGAATATGTATTAGATATTTTATGAAACAGAATGCACATTATCGCCATAGGTTTTCATGTTTAGTGAGTTGGATCTTAACTTTGATCGGGTGCGAATTATTATACGGTCATGAAGTATTATATACATAATATAGTCCCTGGTAGAAATCATATTCCATTAAATAAGTATTAAATAGACTGTTTGAATAGAATGGGCAAAAAATAGGCGAAAAATGTGCCCATTTTTCTCCTATCGATGAAACGCTTTTTCTCACATTTTGTGACCATTTATTAATGGAAAATCCTATTTTTCTCCCATTTTGAGCTTGTAAATATAGATTATAGTTGAGTCTAGTTATGTCCTATTAAATATCTATTAAAAATGGACAAGTGAAAAATCTAATAAAACAGCTTTTATCTTCGTAAATACTGAAAATACAACAGAAATTAGTTGCAAATCAGACGAAAACGTTAAAAACCCATCCGAAACTATAGGAATTTTGAAGTTTACTCTTTCCGGAAAGCTGGAAGCATTATTCGAATGTTTTGAGGTTGTGGTCATTCTATTAAATGCTAATAAAATGGGAGAAAAAGCGTTTCATCACAAGGTACTTACTACCAATTTTTAATTCCTAGTTCTTAGTTTTAAATTTCTACTAGGGGTATTATGATTGCCAAATCAGGGCCGGTTTTTGATCTTATACGAAACTGGATTCGAAATGCGTTTTCGAGTTTAATTTCCAATCTCGGTATATTATTTTAATCCTGATCAGACTCGGATTGTTTACCCTGAAGTCCCGTAAATGTGTGTCCTCAGGTAAATCATGACTGGATCGGATGTACTGCGGTATATCAATTTCTCTACTCGACATAAAATTTCAGATTGATCAGGCGCAGCTTAAAGTTTACAGGATCTTAAAATGTTATTCCGGTGGTGGATCCGGATCGCATATAATAATACCGCACAATTCGAAATCCACTTATGCCACTTAAGACTATTACTTATAATATACATAATTACGGTTAGTTAATGAAATCCAAATCCGGTCCATATATAATCACCCTCTATATACTTTGACATAAACTTGGCGATAGGTCAATATAGAGGCCCGTGATCATGATTTCGATAACGAAGAACTTTATTTTAATTAATATAACACGTGTAGGTGTACGTGCACGTTCACTCTATTGATTAATATATAACCCATCTCTTTTATTCATAATATACATATATATGTATATTTTAATTTAAATAATGAAAACGCTCGTACAATAATTACCACCCATCGAACCCTCACCCTCTCTCCAAATACATCCACTTAACGTTAAAAGTTATCTCCGCGGACGCCCGCACGCATTGAATAAAAATTTATTTGAATATTCGAGTGATTTTTACACGCGCGGTATACCCTATTGTATATATTATATAATTCAAACACAACTCTCGCGGCGGGGAATAAAGAAAGAGAAAATTCGCACACTCGTATACGTACACATACCCTGGAACACGAAAAAAAACCCAAATTTCTTCAATAAAAAAAAATGTATAAATACAACGAAAAGAGAGAGAGAGAGAGAGAGAGACACGCGTGTTTAATCTAAATGGAAAATTATCCCGAGTGGATACAGCGTTAATTACACGCGTGGCTCGAAAGAAAGTAAAAAAGGTAAAAAGTGTATAAGGGAGGCATAGGCAAATCACCGTACACACACACACACACACACGCACACATATCTCGAGAGGGAGGAAAGGCTATTATGACAACTGTTGGCATAATAAACCGCGATTCCTAATTAAACGGGCGAATGGGGGTGGGGTTGGCGAGCGCGAAACTCGGTGCCAATTAGCGAGTTATTAAAATACGCATCTATACCACTCCTCTCGGTGGGTGGCGCGGCTCGGAGAGGGGAGCTAGGCCGGTACATCGGGAGGAAAGAGAGGGGGCACTTTCCATTATCGTTGCGTCCAAGCGAAATTGTATATATCGGGGAATTATTATTTTCGTTCGCCTCGACATATTTGACTGCCCCCCCCCCCTCCCCTACACAGAGACAATTACCATTAATTAGTTTATATATTTAAACCGTATATAACTCGATCGATGTATTAAATTGTATATATATCGGGGAATTATTATTTTCGTTCGCCTCGACATATTTGACTGCCCCCCCTACACGAGAGACAATACCCGAAATGAATTTCATTTTCATACATATATCTATATACACGCGGGTGTGCGTATCTATATCTATCTGTATAGATACATGTATCTATGTATGCATGCGTGCGTGTGCGCGTACAACAATAACGATTCTGTTTTATGGAAAATATGGAAATAATGTCTACGATCCATTATCGCGTTTTCCGTATCTTTTCACCGAGAGTGCGGGTGAAAGCGCACTGCGGCTCCGAAAACGGAGACCGATCAATTAATTAGTTTATATATTTAAACCGTATATAACTCGATCGATGTATTAAATTGTCTATATATCGGGGAATTATTATTTTCGTTCGCCTCGACATATTTGACTGCCCCCCCTACACGAGAGACAATACCCGATAATTGTCTATATATATATATCTATACACAAGTGTGTGCGCACCGTTTCACTTATCGCGAGTGCAGTTGTTACACAACAAAAAAAGGATTATTAATTGGAAATATATACATTTAAATAGTTATATATATATGACCGACTTGAGATCGAATTTTTATATCGGATGCGGGGTAACCCGAAAACCGTATAAATACACAGAGACGATGTATTGAAATCCTTAGAAATTTTATGGATTTTTGAGATTAACTTATTTTTTCGGTCGATTAGACGTACGTTATAATCACGTTACGTAACTAATTTAATCTTGTTTACATGTATAATTCTTAAAGGTTAATTTTGTTCTCGAATAACCGATTGTATAATACACATTTAATATTTATTTATTTATATTTTCTGGAAATTGTATTACAACAAATTTTTTTTTCACTAAAACCTTCATAAACGAATATTAATTAATCATTAACCTATAATCGTTAATAAGTGTTACTATAATTTTTAAGTCAATCTTTTTATCCGATTGTTGATACACGTACCTAATTTTTCATTCGATGTCACGGTAATATTTAAGTTAATTTTTACCGACAAAACCGATACCGACCCAAATTTACCGCACTGAAATGTGTAATTTTTACAGACACAAATTCCCTTTTATATATATAATATATAATATTTCCACTCGCATATATATATATATATGTATCACGGAAGCTCCAAAAAATTTATTCATCTCTTTGTAAACTTTTTTTTTCTTTTTTAATCCACCAAAATTAATTAAAAAATTCTCTCTTCAACCACGTGATTCTCCGATATTTTATAGGATCCTCCTTTCCCCCCTCTTGCAAATCCCAACAAAATTGTACGCACCAGTAGCACTTTTAATCAACGATCTTCATTTCGACCGAATTATCAAAAATCTTGCATAACCTCAAAGTCACTTAAATCGCCATGATACTTTATTTCATTGGATAATATATAAAGAAAAAAAGGAAAATGGTCGGGAACATAAAAAATATTGTACGGTTCGCTGTATATGTATATATATATATATATATATATATATATAGGTGTACACGTACTTTTTATATGTATATATCGATGTCGTTACGCGAAAAGATATATAAGATCGTTCGGAAAGGGCATAATAACAAGCGCTTCGTATAGGTATAGCGAGAAAGAGCGTAAACTGCTGGAATTACGTACGAACTGTAAATTTCTCGGTTTATACGCGCGAATCCATACCGAGGAGAAGAAAAAAAAAGAAAGATGAAACGAGTCGCATACACCATGCATAGGTATATATAATATCATGGAAAAAGAAATATTCAATATGCTTTGTTCGTATACCGTATATACTATACCAGATTCTTTTTCTTCATATTATTACTTATTATTATTATACTCACGTTGAAATATGTGTGGATTAATGAGGATCGATAAAATACTTTGGTACAATTTCGAACGTATTTGATAGTTTGAGGTTATGAGTACCTGTTTTATAGGTTATGTGCCAAGACTCTTTCAATGTAACTATTTTTTTTTTGGATTAGACTGAGAAAGAAAAGGTTGTTTGAATATTTATTAACCTTGATAGAACTCTGGAAGTAGCATTATGAAACGTGGTTTTTTTTCGTATTATTAATGGATGAAAGATGGTACTGTAAATTTTAAAATATCTTTATTTGTGTATTTACGTACTATTAAATCTCCAAATAAGTAATACGTAATAAAATTTACGAATACCTTTTATCTATTTTATGCATATATAGACGTATACATTTGAAACAAAAGTGTATACGTAAATATTTTACGTGTATTTTTTACGTAATGAAAATACGTATTTTTATTTTTATTAGGGTTCCTATGTTGTAAATATATATAAGGATCTACAACCTATAATTTACAAGGATTTGCAACCTAGGCTGACTACACTACTATATTGTGAAGAGACACGCAGCGAATGAACATTATGTATATAGTAAAAAATATATGCGATAATAATTTTACACATTTTTAAATAATAATTGTAATTTTTCACATTATTTTTAATTGAACGAAAGATAATATCATTAATTGGCCGTATTTCTTGTATTACTGAGATTTTTCATCGATTGTTATACTTTGGAGGTTATATATACCTACTTAGAATCGTGATAAATCAATCGTCATTAAATAGTTTGGGTATCTTTTATTCTTACGTTAAATTTAAACACTTGGTCCTTAGCATGCTAACAGACGAATAAAAAACAGAACTAACGTATAAAAAGAAGAAAAAGGTCGATCTTAACTGTGTCTATAACAAAAATGAAGATCTTTCTGTCTCCCATTTCATATCTTTCGTCTTCATTTGAAATGTGTAGAATAATCGTTCGCATCGTTAAAATGAAAATACGGAGATCGCTCAGTTGCAAAGTATATAACCCATATGGATCAAATAAACGCGACATCGATAATACAAGGTTATATACATACACAAAGAAAACATAGTGTATATAGTCACTCTCTCATCTCGAAGTAATCGAATCTAGATGGATGGTAATTGATTTGGAGCTTTTGCTTCCTCGGGGGAAAAAAACGAGGAGGAAGAGAGGGACGGTGGGGGTGGTGAAACGAAAAGAGAGAAATATAGAAAAGAGCACCAACGGATAAATCATTTCTCTGGGATCGAGAAGAGAGTAATTGGCTCGAGTGATGTACGTAATTCCTTCTACCTTCTCTCTTTCTCTCTTCTTCGGTTACACGCGACGCTCGTTAGTTTTCCCATTTTCATCCTATTTTTTTGTTACTCGGTGGAAATTAAAAATTGCTTACCACACGAGAATATTTCACTTTCCTATTTCGATGCGTTGTTCGTTCTTCGTTTTTCCATTTTTCATTTTAGAATCGGACGTACAATTCTAGTTTTTAATGGAACGCTATGGGTGTGTCATTATTTATTGATACCCGCACTAGTTGGATTTTTAGGTCCATCAGTGCAATCGAATTTTACTTTGATTTTTTACGGATACGCATAATCGCTAATCTCTCCCACCTGCAGATTTGGTAAGTAGTAAGTATTAGTTGGTCTGGAAAGAGTTTATAGGGAAACATGTTTAGACGATGTCTTGGAGAAATTTATACCAACGAACATTTCTAAACTGAATACCAGACTTTTACCGAGTTTTGTATACAAATTTAATTGATTCAAAAGGAAATAAATGGATTATTTTTCTCGTATTAAGATATTTTTCTTTTTCTAACATTACTTTTGTACGTCCACGTTGTAGTTTGCAAAACTTGTAACAACTGTTTATTACATTGTGATGTCCCATAAGACATCCATATATATAATTAGATAAGAGTTAGATTAAAGTGAAGAATAGAATAAATTTCTAAGTAGTATAAGAAATTTAAATTAAAGAAAATAAAGAAAAATTAATAAACTTATACAATATTTATTCGAACCTATAACACATAAAGTATCGACTAAATACAACGTTAAGAGTAACGTAAGGTAGGTATACATTAAGTTAACAGAAATACTCCGGAGCCGTATACGACTTTTCCGCCAAGAACACAAATATATTGTTTTGCAAACACACCCGCTGATACCGACTTTAAGTGTTGGGTTACAACACATTTAACCTGAATTTAACACCACGTCATAGATAGAAAAATATCTCCCTTTTTTCCCTCGAATGAATTTTTGTTTAATTATTTAAATTTTACAAATTGTGCTACACAGTCTGGAACTATAAAATACAAGCTTCAATAAATTGTGTGTAAGTTTGAATTGATGTTTGAATTGACGTTTGTTAAGATTCCTTCAAGATATTTAGATATTCGAGACTCTTTTCCCATACTGATTTTCTTTTACTTGTGAACCTCGGATTCCAAGCTTCAGATTGGAACAATAGGTTCTAGACATTCAGAAAATATGAGACGTCAACCCGAAGTACTTAAAATATTGATGCTAAATGTGAATACATTGAATTTGAATTCCAGGATGATCCTAGAAATATAAAAATTATACATCGAACCCATGCGAATATTCTCTAGTATAATTTGACCAACGATCAAGGAAATTCTTGACTATAAAAAATTATGCGGATCCCTTATGCTTGTGACCATTTTCCAGTAGAAACTTCATCACAATTTGGCCAGAGCTGAAAGATATTCTGGAAAAAAATATATTATTTATGATACGGTTGGCATCTCATATCCATATAAACATTACCTAGCACAAACTTCACTAGAATTTTATAAGAATTCTAAAATATTCATACGATATTATAGAGTCGTATACATCTTATGGTTATTAGCGATTTAAAATGGTATGTATGTATACACTGTTATATACAATGAATTTCGCTTACAACAAATGGTTCTTTTTTTGTATAATACATCTATTAACGAGTCTTTCATTTTTACAGAAGTGGAAGCAACTGAAGGAAGAGGAGGAAGTAGTAAATCGACACAACTAGCCTTCTTTAATACCTAAGTATACATATACATTTAAGACCATCTATCACTATTTACTATTTTCCGCATGTGTGCGCTAGATACTCTGATTTATATTCTTGGATTGTATTCAATAAATAAAGGAGATTGTACAATCGCAATATATATATATATTATTTTACATATACATTAATGTTATTGATGATGTTGCTGGAAGAATATTCAGATAAGGCATTGTATATATATATATAATGTTCCTTAGATATCATTGTATAGTCCAATTTTCTGGCGATACTATAAATTTTTCAGTCGTTTCTAGGTGCTGATGATTGCTTCCTTGATGTTGTATAGATACAGAGATAAATTTGTTCTTTACATCTGGGTCTAAAGAAACTAATACATTATATCGTTTAATTTAAAAAAAAAGTGTACTTATTACAAAATTTTTGGTAAATTGCTATTGGACATACTATATTGAGATGGAAAAAAATTTACATGTGTTCCCACATTTTTTGGATATCTCATTTTAATGTATATATATGTGTAATGTAGGTTACAACATAATCTGACCAATTCAAATTCTTTAAAAAAGATATTCTTTTTAAATTATTACCTGACGATGCGTCATACTCTATATAGAAGAGAATATGTTCTCAAAAAGAAGAGAAGAGAAAAGAAAAAAGAAAAAAGAAAAAAGAAATGTCGTTCATACATGTATTCGTTAAGATTAAAAGTATAATATCGCGTGTCGGCAGCCAGCTCTCGAGAGCAGCGACAGATTTAAAAGTTTTCCAAAGTCTGGGAGGTAGCTTTATACCTCTTCCCTCGTTTCTCGTCTAGAGGGAAAGAGAAGGGAAAAAGAGGACTCGATAAAGTCTCTTTCTACCACTACCACGAACAGTACCCGTACCACCATCACCACCAGCAGCAGCTTGTTATATACCTAGCTGGTTATTTTCATCCTCTTTCGACGAGGACGACGACGACGACGACGACGACAGGGAGTTTCACCGCCTCGGTAGGATCGATCGAGCGACTCTGTAGCTACACGGCGCAGCTGTATAAAATACCTTTTTCGAATCCGGTGGACCCGACGTAAAAACGCCTCTCCCGTTCTCTTTCTCCTCCTCCTCATTCTTCTTTTTATTCCGCTCTAGCACTTGGAATGAGTCGATCGAGACGCTTACCTCGTTCTCCTTTTTTTTTTCTTGTCTTCTCACCGCGAGCACCTATTTTGCGCGACGAGACCCTTGAGTGTTGCTTCTTCTCCTTCTTCTTCTTCTCCTTCTCCTTCTCCCTCTTTCTCTCTTTTTTATCACCAAGATTTTTTGGGGAATTCCGCGTATACAACTCATTAGGTTTTCGTGTACTGAACACCGAGAGTGTCTTCCTCATCTTCTCCTCCTTTTTTTTCTTCTAAACGAATTCGTAGAATCTTGTGTCGATTTCGTACGAGAGATTTATTGCAATACTCTTTTTCTCTTTTCTCTCTCTCTCTCTCTCTCTCTCTCTCTCTCTCTCTCTCTCTCCTGGAATATACGAGGTATCGTTTGCTTCTTCCACACGGCGGGAATGTACCTATAAAATTAACCGTGTCGATGCGGTAAAACTGGATGGTTCGAACCCTGTATAGCCTCCAAATTATGGAGATAGAAGGGTCAAAGTTGTTGCGGTTCGATTTATTTACTAATATTCTGGATTTTTTAGTTATTATTTTTGTTTTTCAAACTGCTGTTGCAACTGTTACAAGCTTAACGCAATCGACACGATGTTATTTTTTTATTGGAAAATTCTTTGTACGCCCTTAGCAGAAATGAAAGTATTAACAAAAATGTTTTTTTATTAGCCACTAATCGTTCGACCATAAATAGTCAATGATTAAATGTTTGCCTAATTAATGACCAATTCAAATGGATTTAACTAACTTGAAAATTCTCAATTTCTACTACTAGAGATAGCTGTTATTGATCATTTTAAGGTACTATGTATTAGTAATTATCTAATTTTGCCTTTTAGTTATATACCACATGTACGAATATTTCAGTTTTTTTTTGGAAAAATGGGATATTAAGCGCCCGTCGAATCGTAACGTGCTTTGAAACTTCTGACGTCATCCTCGGTAGTTACTATCCCAATTAAGACGAAACAAATCATAAAATTTGGAGGACTCCCTTGATCGGCACTTTATAACCTATAATATAAGGTAAACTACGACACGACGATCTCTTCGCAATTAAAGTAACACTCAATTCATTCGTAATGATGATAAATATAATTCTCCGAGTGGCACGGAGTTGCAGTTGACTAACTGACGAACAGGATGTAAGGTGAACACTCTCGAAACTTGAAGAAAAGAGATATAACGGTGGGGGAGGAAGCCTCGCCCAAGCTCGTCGATAAGGTTATTCAGCGACAAACCGAGATAGAGAGAGAGAGAGAGAGAGAGAGAGAGACAGGTAATCGATGAATGCTTATCCAATCGCGGCTAATGCGGAAACCATCCGTTTAATTACGTTTAGCGCGCACGCTGTGGGAGCGTGAGAGGTGGGTGAAGGGGGGGGGGGGTCGGTGAGGGTGCAGTGGCGGTGGAGGAGGTAGAGGGGCGTCTGCGGCGCTTGCGCGCGATTTCTCTTTCGCCCTCCCTCCCAGAATTGAGCCGCGAGCCCCTAACTGACGTAATCAAGTGCCGCTCGCCGGCGAGGACTCTAGCGAGAGCGACACCCCTACACCACCATCCACCACGAACCACCACCAGCCCAGCGTCAGCCATCATCAGCAACCCCTGTTGTTCTTGTCCTCCGAACCCTCGGATTTACTTCGATCCGATCGATTCCACGGTGTAGCAACTTTCTTCCAAGTATATATACCTCTCCTTATACCTATTGTATATTTGCTTTTCCTTACTTATCGAGGAAACACGCAATTTCTACCGAATAGAATAGAAGTGCTTAAGTCGGTCTTATCGTTTAGTATTATCCAAAAATTCGTTGAATACCGGGTTCGATTCCCGATCTTTGTCGATCGATTAAACGATTTACTTTCCGGCGATTATTTTGTCTGTATACATATATATAGACAGATCGTATATAGGTATATAATTCCACCGTAGTTCAATTAGCTTCCAAGTTAAAGTGGAAGCGAATGAAGAATGGATTGGCAGATCGGAGGTTCGTGGTTCGATTCCCAATCTCTAAACACAACCCACGTCTCTGTCGTTGTTTACCTTCGAAATGTACGGGTAAAAAGATAAAATTTAAGTATAATAAGAAACAGAAACAAATGCATATAACAAGACTGAAAAAAGCTACTCTCGTGTATCATCAATCCGTAACAAGTTCGCTTCCAAAAAGTCAATTAATACTCTCTTTTCGAAATACATATCCGGTATTTGATTGTCCATCGTATTCGTTTATCTATTGACTCCTATAAGTTGCGTATCCACATACACATGCACATGCACATACACACATAGACGACTTGGTGGCAAGAAAGAAATTGAAAATTTCCAGACGCATGGAGTTAGCGGGTAAAAAGTAGAGATTATCACCGAGACCAAACGACCTAGTGGGGCTGGGGAAGGGGGGGTGGGATAGGAAGAGCGTAAAGTGTGAAAAGCAAGCGTGCGCGCAAGGGGAAGATAAAGCGAGGTTTATACACAGCCGAGGGATCAGCTTAGGAACGAGGGGTCTTTTCTCCCCCCTTCCCCAACTGGAGTAAGAGTCGAGGCTCTATATATTCGTTAGAGGCACCTACAGAAGGGGGAAAACCCAGCGGCACCGAGATTACAGGTTATTAATTAAACCTGATTGTTACTGCCTCGACTCTTCCATGAAAGCTCAGACTTGCTCCATCTCTCTCTACCTCTCTCTACCTCTCGCGCTTTCACTCTCCCTCGTTGGTGAGCTTAATCGGGGTCGATCTACGCTCAGGTAACCGAAACCGTCAGTTAACAGAGTTTCTTCCTTTTTCGTTATTTCTACTACATACCAGAAAGCATCCGACAACTAATTACCTCGCATCTACTTAACGCGGTTAACTTCACTTACCAAAATCATTCAACCTTCATCGGTTGCGCACACCTTACCCCTATCTCAACACTTTTATTAAAAAAAAAGAGGGGAACTCTGTGTTTCATTTTTGGGTTCTGATATCGCGGAATAAAAAGGTTTAGAAACGAAAAAGAAAAAAAAGAAAGGAGGGAGAAACCGGGGAGTGGAAGTTCTTGGGTGAGATTAAAGGTGAGGTGAAGTTTTTCCAAAGTGACTCGTTATACACGAGCTCTGGAGCGTTCAAGAGCTCTTTCTCTCTATCTATCTCACTCTCTCCATCCCCTAACTAAGTGTGTCGCGTTAATTTCAAAGCCAAGAGAGCGCGAGCGCAAAAAAGAGGAAAAAAAAGAGAAAGAGGGAGGGAGGGGGGGGGGAGGAGAAAAAAAGAGTCAGAAGATTGTAACAGGGGTGGTGCGCTCTCGAGAGACTGCGAGCGAGGGGATGAGGATGGGAGAAGCTGCCTCGTTAGAGAGAAATCCAGGGGAAAGAAAAAATTGTTCGCCCGTCTAATCTACTTTGGCTTATCTTCGTTCCTCCTCGCCTTGAACTATTCTTATTTCTTCGCACAGAGATTCGAATCGAAAGCTACCTATCATCGATGTCGGTAGTTAGATTTTTCAATTTTAATATAAAGGCAATAACTTTGGGTTAGTCTCTTTTTTGGAATCTAACTTGTGAAATCATGGGTTCGATTCCATTGATGATCTAAGAAATCATTGTTTAACCATTCATCTATAATAATAATAGAATCAATAGGTAAGCTCAATTGATAAAATGATGGACATTTAGTGTGGAGGTTCTGGGTTAGATTCCTGGTTTTCGTAGATTTAAAAAATCACAATTCAATTATTGATTAAGAATCTTTAATATGTGCATAAATACTATATTAGAAAGGCGTACGCGATGGCATAATCGGTAAAATAATGGAATTATTAGTGGAACGCTCCAGGTTCGATTCCCGGTCTCTAGTGATTTAAAAAATCATTATTTACCTATTGATTGCGTATCTAGGTATATAATTTAATAATTGATTAATATTATGATTAATAGAATTAGGTGGTTGGCATGATTGGTAAATCGAGGACTTCTAATACGGAGGTCCCGGGTTCAATTCCTGGTTTTGTCGATTCGAGAAATCATTATTTAACCATTTATTAGGACTCTTAAAACTCTTATTAACTGTGAATAATATAATAAAGGGTACTCTATCATTACTCGAAAGTTCCACGTTCGATTCTCGGTCCACGATGATTGAAGAAAATGAATGCTCGACATTCGATAGAATTAACATTGATCGTTGATAATCTTCCAGTGTAAGAACAAAAAAGAACAAAAGGAAAAAAAAAAGAAGGAAAGAAGGAAAGAAGGAAAGAAGGAAAGAAGGAAAGAAGGAAAGAAGGAAAGAAGGAAAGAAGGAAAGAAGGAAAGAAGGAAAGAAGGAAAGAAGGAAAGAAGGAAAGAAGGAAAGAAGGAAAGAAGGAAAGAAGGAAAGAAGGAAAGAAGGAAAGAAGGAAAGAAGGAAAGAAGGAAAGAAGGAAAGAAGGAAAGAAGGAAAGAAGGAAAGAAGGAAAGAAGGAAAGAAGGAAAGAAGGAAAGAAGGAAAGAAGGAAAGAAGGAAAGAAGGAAAGAAGGAAAGAAGGAAAGAAGGAAAGAAGGAAAGAAGGAAAGAAGGAAAGAAGGAAAGAAGGAAAGAAGGAAAGAAGGAAAGATCCAAGTATATACCTCTCCTTATACCTATTGTATATTTGCTTTTCCTTACTTATCGAGGAAACACGCAATTTCTACCGAATAGAATAGAAGTGCTTAAGTCGGTCTTATCGTTTAGTATTATCCAAAATTCGTTGAATACCGGGTTCGATTCCCGATCTTTGTCGATCGATTAAACGATTACTTTCCGGCGATTATTTTGTCTGTATACTATATATAGACACATCGTCTATAGGTATATAATTCCACCGTAGTTCAATTAGCTTCCAAGTTAAAGTGGAAGCGAATGAAGAATGGATTGGGCAGATCGGAGGTTCGTGGTTCGATTCCCAATCTCTAAACACAACCCACGTCCTCTGTCGTTGTTTACCTTCGAAATGTACGGGTAAAAAGATAAAATTTAAGTATAATAAGAAACAGAAACAAATGCATATAACAAGACTGAAAAAAGCTACTCTCGTGTATCATCAATCCGTAACAAGTTCGCTTCCAAAAAGTCAATTAATACTCTCTTTTCGAAATACATATCCGGTATTTGATTGTCCATCGTATTCGTTTATCTATTGACTCCTATAAGTTGCGTATCCACATACACATGCACATGCACATACACACATAGACGACTTGGTGGCAAGAAAGAAATTGAAAATTTCCAGACGCATGGAGTTGGCGGGTAAAAAGTAGAGATTATCACCGAGACCAACGACCTAGTGGGGCTGGGGAAGGGGGGGTGGGATAGGAAGAGCGTAAGTGTGAAAAGCAAGCGTGCGCGCAAGGGGAAGATAAAGCGAGGTTTATACACAGCCGAGGGATCAGCTTAGGAACGAGGGGTCTTTTCTCCCCCCTTCCCCAACTGGAGTAAGAGTCGAGGCTCTATATATTCGTTAGAGGCACCTACAGAAGGGGGAAAACCCAGCGGCACCGAGATTACAGGTTATTAATTAAACCTGATTGTTACTGCCTCGACTCTTCCATGAAAGCTCAGACTTGCTCCATCTCTCTCTACCTCTCTCTACCTCTCGCGCTTTCACCTCTCCCTCGTTGGTGAGCTTAATCGGGGTCGATCTACGCTCAGGTAACCGAAACCGTCAGTTAACAGAGTTTCTTCCTTTTTCGTTATTTCTACTACATACCAGAAAGCATCCGACAACTAATTACCTCGCATCTACTTAACGCGGTTAACTTCATTTACCAAAATCATTCAACCTTCATCGGTTGCGCACACCTTACCTCTATCTCAACATTTTATAAAAAAAAAAGAGGGGAACTCTGTGTTTCATTTTTGGGTTGTGATATCGCGGAATAAAAAGGTATAGAAACGAAAAAGAAAAAAAAAAGGAGGGAGAAACCGGGGAGTGGAAGTTCTTGGGTGAGATTAAAGGTGAGGTGAAGTTTTTCCAAAGTGACTCGTTATACACGAGCTCTGGAGCGTTCAAGAGCTCTTTCTCTCTATCTATCTCACTCTCCTCCATCCCCTAACTAAGTGTGTCGCGTTAATTTCAAAGCCAAGAGAGCGCGAGCGCAAAAAAGAGGAAAAAAAAGAGAAAGAGGGAGGGAGGGGGGGGAGGAGAAAAAAAGAGTCAGAAGATTGTAACAGGGTGGTGCGCTTCTCGAGAGACTGCGAGCGAGGGGATGAGGATGGTGAGAAGCTGCCTCGTTAGAGAGAAATCCAGGGGAAAGAAAAAATCGTTCGGCCCGTCTAATCTACTTTGGCTTATCTTCGTTCCTCCCTCGTCTTGAACTATTCTTTATTTCTTCGCACAGAGATTCGAATCGAAGCTACCTATCATCGATGTCGGTAGTTAGATTTTTCAATTTTAATATAAGGCAATAACTTTGGGTTAGTCTCTTTTTGGAATCTAACTTGTGAAATCATGGTTCGATTCCATTGATGATCTAAGAAATCATTGTTTTAACCATTCATCTATAATAATAATAGAATCAATAGGTAAGCTCAATTGATAAAATGATGGACATTTAGTGTGGAGGTTCTGGGTTAGATTCCTGGTTTTCGTAAGTTTAAAAAATCACAATTCAATTATTGATTAGAATCTTTAATATGGCATAAATACTATATTAGAAAGGCGTACGCGATGGCATAATCGGTAAAATAATGGAATTATTAGTGGAACGCTCCAGGTTCGATTCCCGGTCTCTAGTGATTTAAAAAATCATTATTTACCTATTGATTGCGTATCTAGGTATATAATTTAATAATTGATTAATATTATGATTAATAGAATTAGGTGGTTGGCATGATTGGTAAATCGAGGACTTCTAATACGGAGGTCCCGGGTTCAATTCCTGGTTTTTGTCGATTCGAGAAATCATTATTTAACCATTTATTAGGACTCTTAAAACTCTTATTAACTGTGAATAATATAATAAAGGGTACTCTATCATTACTCGAAAGTTCCACGTTCGATTCTCGGTCCACGATGATTGAAGAAAATGAATGCTCGACATTCGATAGAATTAACATTGATCGTTGATAATCTTCCAAGTGTAAGAACAAAAAGAGCAAAAGGAAAAAAAAAAAGAAGGAAAGAAGGAAAGAAGGAAAGAAGGAAAGAAGGAAAGAAAGAAAGTAAAAAATAAACGATTGAAAGGTAAAAGTAAAGAAGCGAAAAGTATGAATAACCCGAGGTGGCAATTACAAATTGATGGTCCCTAAAGAAGATTAAGATTAGCTCATAGCTCTCTTTCTCTGGGTCGAAGAGCGATCGTCCGGTCTCTAGAGAGATTCGAGAGACGAGGAACCTATATATCGCTCGTCGTTGTTCTCTTTCTCTCTATGGAGAGCTCGGGGTATATAAATAGGCGTACTCGAGAATGCATTTCCGTAGTAGTAGTACCCTCGATTCGTCCGCGTTCCCTTTTCAACCGAGAGACAGAGAGAGGGAGCGATAGCGAGAGCAAGAGGGAGAGGGAGAGTATTGAAATAAACAAACGTATATACAGAGGGGAGACGAGCACATCGGGAGCAATATCCTCGGTCAGGTCATATTTGCTCGACGGTTAGCGTACCGTAGCCTTCCGAGCCTTTTTCTTCGGCAACATCGGTACGAGACGCGGGAAAGTAAACGGCCCTACCGGAGCGGACGTTTACGTTTGCGTGTTTGCCCCCGAGCGAGCAACTCAAATATTTCGATGTTTGGCCTCTGGGTACGCGCGGCCGGCTCGAACGAGCACACGACATACACTTATACGTATATGTCCCGCGTAACCTCGCAGACTATACCCGCCCGATACCATATTTTTCCAGACTACATTTTCTATATCTTACGCATTTCAAGTATTCACGACTATTCGACTTTTTACCAACGATGCGGGAATGTCGATCTTTCAGATCAATTCGATCTAAATATTAGGTTTTTTCACTAGTTTGTATTTTCATCGATTATCGTTCTTTTTCGATCGACCATAAGTATATATAGACTCGCCACTCTTTGATCGAACGAGTTCTTTTCATTTACGTCTAGAAACAAATTTTCATTATTTCAAGATCGAACGCAAAAAGTAAATGTATGTATCGATTGTTGTTCAACTTCATTCCCCTCGGGCCACTGCAGTTATTCTAACAACGGCGTGTGGCGGAAACTCTTAAATATAATACCTTTTCATTAAGTGCATTTGGTGGCAATCGGTGCTGTCGCATTAGGTACTTTAATTTCAAATAATCAGATCCTCGAAGCTCGATCAATTCAATGCAAAACTCGGATTCTCCCGTATTGTTCGAGTAGCGAGGCCGTACCATATATTCGAGCGATATCGATCCAACGTATGAATAATTTTAAAAAAAAAACGAGGGGAACTCTGTGTTTCATTTTTGGGTTGTGATATCGCGGAATAAAAAGGTATAGAAACGAAAAAGAAAAAAAAAGGAGGGAGAAACCGGGGAGTGGAAGTTCTTGGGTGAGATTAAAGGTGAGGTGAAGTTTTTCCAAAGTGACTCGTTATACACGAGCTCTGGAGCGTTCAAGAGCTCTTTCTCTCTATCTATCTCACTCTCTCCATCCCCTAACTAAGTGTGTCGCGTTAATTTCAAAGCCAAGAGAGCGCGAGCGCAAAAAAGAGGAAAAAAAAGAGAAAGAGGGAGGGAGGGGGGGGGAGGAGAAAAAAAGAGTCCAGAAGATTGGTAACAGGGGGGTGTGACGCTCTCGAGAGACTGCGAGCGAGGGGATGAGAGTAGGGAGAAGCTGCCTCGTTAGAGAGAAATCCAGGGGAAAGAAAAAATCGTTCGCCCCGTCTAATCTACTTGGCTTATCTTCGTTCCTCCTCGTCTTGAACTATTCTTTAATTCTTCGCACAGAGATTCGAATCGAAAGCTACCTATCATCGATGTCGGTAGTTAGATTTTCAATTTTAATATAAGGCAATAACTTTGGGTTAGTCCTCTTTTTTGGAATCTAACTTGTGAAATCATGGGTTCGATTCCATTATGATCTAAGAAATCATTGTTTAACCCTTCATCTATAATAATAATAGAATCAATAGGTAAGCTCAATTGATAAAATGATGGACATTTAGTGTGGAGGTTCTGGGTTAGATTCCTGGTTTTCGTAGATTTAAAAATCACAATTTAATTATGATTAGAATCTTTAATAGTGCATAAATACTATATTAGAAAGGCGTACGCGATGGCATAATCGGTAAAATAATGGAATTATTAGTGGAACGCTCCAGGTTCGATTCCCGGTCTCTAGTGATTTAAAAAATCATTATTTACCTATTGATTGCGTATCAAGGTATATAATTTAATAATTGATTAATATTATGATTAATAGAATTAGGTGGTTGGCATGATTGGTAAATCGAGGACTTCTAATACGGAGGTCCGGTTCAATTCCTGGTTTTTGGTCGATTCGAGAAATCATTATTTAACCATTTATTAGGACTCTTAAAACTCTTATAACTGTGAATAATATAATAAAGGTACTCTATCATTACCTCGAAAGTTCCACGTTCGATTCTCGGTCCACGATGATTGAAGAAAATGAATGCTCGAACATTCGATAGAATTAACATTGATCGTTGATAATCTTCCAAGTGTAAGAACAAAAAGAGCAAAAGGAAAAAAAAAAAGAAGGAAGAAGGAAAGAAGGAAAGAAGGAAAGAAAGAAAGAAAAGAAAGTAAAAAATAAACGATTGAAAGGTAAAAGTAAAGAAGCGAAAAGTATGAATAACCCGAGGTGGCAATTACAAATTGATGGTCCCTAAAGAAGATTAAGATTAGCTCATAGCTCTCTTTCTCTGGGTCGAAGAGCGATCGTCCGGTCTCTAGAGAGATTCGAGAGACGAGGAACCTATATATCGCTCGTCGTTGTTCTCTTTCTCTCTATGGAGAGCTCGGGGTATATAAATAGGCGTACTCGAGAATGCATTTCCGTAGTAGTAGTACCCTCGATTCGTCCGCGTTCCCTTTTCAACCGAGAGACAGAGAGAGGGAGCGATAGCGAGAGCAAGAGGGAGAGGGAGAGTATTGAAATAAACAAACGTATATACAGAGGGGAGACGAGCACATCGGGAGCAATATCCTCGGTCAGTCAATATTTGCTCGACGGTTAGCGTACCGTAGCCTTCCGAGCCTTTTCTTCGGCACATCGTACGAGACGCGGGAAAGTAAACGGCCCTACCGGAGCGGACGTTTACGTTTGCGTGTTTGCCCCCGACGAGCAACTCAAATATTTCGATGTTTGGCTCTGGGTACGCGCGGCCGGCTCGAACGAGCACACGACATACACGTTATACGTATATGTCCCGCGTAACCTCGCAAGACTATACACGCGCGATACCATATTTTTCCAGACTACATTTTCTATATCTTACGCATTTCAAGTATTCACGACTATTCGACTTTTTACCAACGATGCGGGAATGTCGATCTTTCAGATCAATTCGATCTAAATATTAGGTTTTTTTCACTAGTTTGTATTTTCATCGATTATCGATCTTTTTCGATCGACCATAAGTATATATAGACTCGCCACTCTTTGATCGAACGAGTTCTTTTCATTACGTCTAGAAACAAATTTTCATTATTTCAAGATCGAAACGCAAAAAGTAAATGTATGTATCGATTGTTGTTCAACATCATTCCCCTCGGCACTGCAGTTATTCTAACAACGGCGTTGCGGAAACTCTTTAAATATAATACCTTTTCATTAAGTGCATTTGGTGCAATCGGTGCTTCGCATTAGTTACTTTAATTTCAAATAATCATTCTCGAAGCTCGATCAATTCATGCAAAACTCGGGATTCTCCCGTATTTTCGAGCACCCGTACCATATATGTCGATCGATATCGATCCAAACGTATATATAATTTTAAAAAAACGGGAAGAGAACGATCAAAGTAATTGGCCTATCAATTATTTCCTTTTTAATAAATCGATCATCGGCACTTGAAGAATATTTTCGAGGATGAGTTTAATCGATCGATAGATCGCTAGCTCGTAAAAATGAAAAAAAAAAACATTTCTCTCCTCCACTTATCGGTGGAAAATTCCTGCAACAGAAGCGCTTCTCGGTTGGCGGTAACTTATTATTTCTCGTCAATCTCGACTTTATAACGTTTGCGCAAGATTTCTCACCGACCGAGAGAAAGAGGATTCTAGGATATATTTTTTTTTCTTTTTTAAACAGCTTATCTCTTGGAAGTTGGTTGATTAATTTATTCTTTTACGTGTTAATTGGTTTACGAAATCTTCTGCTCGTTTTACGGCTTTTCATTTTTAATTCAAGCGTACTTCATCTTCAACTATTTCGAGTTATTTAGAATTAATTAATCATACACGTTATTTATATATTTTCGTTAAATCAAATTTTAACATTGCAGATTATTGAGGGAATTTTAAAATTAATAATTAAGTAAAATTAAATCGTAGCACCTGAATGATAATTAAAAGAGGATAGACGAAGAAAAGATTTATCATCTGGTCGTAGATCAAAATGTTTTAAAACATGTAATCAATTTTATTTCGTATAAGTACTGGTCAAAATTGTTCAATGCTTGTTATTTCTGTGTTCAAAAGAACATTTTATACAATTTTTTTTATAAACTTTGACAATAATGATGATCTCTATAATAACTAAGCCAAAAATTATAAAGTTTAGATTCTTTTTATAATAGGGGACGTTATTTTCGGGTAGGGTCATATGAAAATAGCAGTTTTTTTTTCAAGTTTTATCAAGGATTAAAAAAGTTTTTGTAGATTTTGACAGTAGAACCGAATTCTGCATATATATAGTATTATGTAAGTAATTTGTGAAACCGCGATTCTCGTATAACGTAATCGATGGAAAAGCCTTTATAAGGTTCATCGTTATTCTTTATGGAAACAAAATTCGGTCGATATCACAAATCTATATGGTTTTGATGCCGAAAAATCGTCCAAAACCGCATTCGTAATAATCAAAAAAACAAATTAAAAAATGTCGAACACCCTTGGTAAAATACAATATTATAGGTGTAAATCAGAGGCATATAAGCTTATACGTTTTTTTTCCGCGTAAAAACCACCTGTATTAAGGTAAAAGTACCTATAGCGGAATGTGCCCTATTGTCGAAAATACAGTTAAATTATTATAATCCAACAAACCTTAAAGTCTTTCTTAATTGAAAAAATAAATCAAATTTCAAATAAGTTTAAAAAAATGTAGATTAATAAATATAAGCAGGTAAAAAATATTAATCAACAAAAACATAATAAAAGATCAACAGGTACTAATTTTTAAGACTATGGTAACAAATGTACTATTTCCAAAGCCTTGTTCAAGCTATTTAAACATATTTCGTTAGGCTTTAATAAAACATATAATAGGTATAAAAATGCTACATTTTTATATATGATTTACATTAAAAACATCAAATTTCTATATATTATTTATAACTTATACTGTTCCGGAATACGTACACCATTTTCACATGTCCTTAAAGATCGGAATCAAGAAACAATACTTCACTATTGGTATACATATTTCTATATATTTTGTCCGTTTCGTGGAACGCACTTTATAACATATTTTTCCAGACTACATTTTCTATATCTTACGCATTTCAAGTATTCACGACTATTCGACTTTTTACCAACGATGCGGGAATGTCGATCTTTCAGATCAATTCGATCTAAATATTAGGTTTTTTTCACTAGTTTGTATTTTCATCGATTATCGATCTTTTTCGATCGACCATAAGTATATATAGACTCGCCACTCTTTGATCGAACGAGTTCTTTTCATTACGTCTAGAAACAAATTTTCATTATTTCAAGATCGAAACGCAAAAAGTAAATGTATGTATCGATTGTTGTTCAACTCATTCCCTCGGCACTGCAGTTATTCTAACAACGGCGTTGCGGAAACTCTTAAATATAATACCTTTTCATTAAGTGCATTTGGTGCAATCGGTGCTTCGCATTAGTTACTTTAATTTCAAATAATCATTCTCGAAGCTCGATCAATTCATGCAAAACTCGGGATTCTCCCGTATTTTCGAGCACCCGTACCATATATGTCGATCGATATCGATCCAAACGTATATATAATTTTAAAAAAAACGGGAAGAGAACGATCAAAGTAATTGGCCTATCAATTATTTCCTTTTTAATAAATCGATCATCGGCACTTGAAGAATATTTTCGAGGATGAGTTTAATCGATCGATAGATCGCTAGCTCGTAAAAATGAAAAAAAAAACATTTCTCTCCTCCACTTATCGGTGGAAAATTCCTGCAACAGAAGCGCTTCTCGGTTGGCGGTAACTTAATTATTTCTCGTCAATCTCGACTTTATAACGTTTGCGCAAGATTTCTCACCGACCGAGAGAAAGAGGATTCTAGGATATATTTTGTTTTCTTTTTTAAACAGCTTATCTCTTGGAAGTTGGTTGATTAATTTATTCTTTTACGTGTTAATTGGTTTACGAAATCTTCTGCTCGTTTTACGGCTTTTCTTTTTTAATTCAAGCGTACTTCATCTTCAACTATTTCGAGTTATTTAGAATTAATTAATCATACACGTTATTTATATATTTTCGTTAAATCAAATTTTAACATTGCAAATTATTGAGGGAATTTTAAAATTAATAATTAAGTAAAATTAAATCGTAGCACCTGAATGATAATTAAAAGAGGATAGACGAAGAAAAGATTTTATCATCGGTCGTAGATCAAAATGTTTTAAAACATGTAATCAATTTTTATTTCGTATAAGTACAGGTCAAAATTGTTGAATGCTTGTTATTTCTGTGTTCAAAAGAACATTTTATACAATTTTTTTTTATAAACTTTGACAATAATGATGATCTCTATAATAACTAAGCCAAAAATTATAAAGTTTAGATTCTTTTTATAATAGGGGACGTTATTTTCGGGTAGGGTCATATGAAAATAGCAGTTTTTTTTTCAAGTTTTATCAAGATTAAAAAAGTTTTTGTAGATTTTGACAGTAGAACCGAATTCTGCATATATATAGTATTATGTAAGTAATTTGTGAAACCGCGATTCTCGTATAACGTAATCGATGGAAAAGCCTTTATAAGGTGTTCATCGTTATTCTTTATGGAAACAAAATTCGGTCGATATCACAAATCTATATGGTTTTGATGCTGAAAAATCGTCCGAAACCGCATTCGTAATAATCAAAATAACAATAATTAAAAAATGTCGAACACCCTTGGTAAAATACAATATCATAGGTGTAAATCAGAGGCATATAAGTTTATACGTTTTTTTTCCGCGTAAAAACCACCTGTATTAAGGTAAAAGTACCTATAGCGGAACGTGCCCTATTGTGGAAAATACAGTTAAATTATTATAATCCAACAAACCTTAAAGTCTTTCTTAATTGAAAAAAGTAAATCAAATTTCAAATAAGTTAAAAAATGTAGATTAATAAATATAAGCAGGTAAAAAATAATTAATTAGCAAAAAAAATAATAAAAGATCAACAGCTAACTAATTTTTAAGGCTATGGTAACGAATGGTACTAATTTCCAAAGCCTTTTTTCAAGCTATTTAAATATATTTCGTTGTGCTTTACAAACATATAATAGGTATAAATGCTACATTTTTATATATGATTTACATTAAAAATCAAATTTCTATCTAATTTATTTATAACTTATACTGTTCCGGAATACGTACACCATTTTCACATGTCCTTAAAGATCGGAATATCAAGAAACAATACTTCACTATTGGTATACATATTTCTATATATTTTGTCCGTTTCGTGGAACGCACTTTATAACATATTTTACATTTACTCACATTTTTTAATTGCCTTTTGGCGAGTTATTATAATAAACTAATAACTATTTAAAGATTTTATTTCATGTTTAAAGAATCAACTATGTGTTGTAAATAAATTATATAAAAAACAAGATTATAATACCTAAAAAATTATTTTCAATGTTCCAGTTAACGTACAAATTTACATTATCAGTTTTTTATCACATATTTAATATTAAGAGTGCAAAATAGGCATAAAAAATACAATTAATAAGAACAAATAATAATTTATCATAAAAGAAACAAAAACTAATACTATAATTCTTTATTTCGCGCTAAAATAAATAAAATACGTATACCTACCCGAAAACTGTTCCAGTACTGGTACTTTTACCTTATAGTAATTTTATATTACCATATATTTCTGACAATAAACCTACAAATTAAACAATTTTTTACTAAGTGATATATACCGTTCGTAAAACCGCTAATACCGACGTCCTCGTTAAACTTCTATACAACAAAACAAGTATCCCCGCGTAAAAAAAGTACATGTAATACACATATAAAAAACGTGTGTACGACATGTTGTTTAAAACATGTATCATGCATGTATCTTGTGACCGAATCCCATATTAGAAATGCATGTACATTCGTGTTTGGTTCGTGTGGGATTGATGTTTTATACATGTGATATCTGCCAAATGTATAACGAATATGTATATTATAAGCGTGTGGATACTTTTTATAATAGGGGACGTTATTTTCGGGTAGGGTCATATGAAAATAGCAGTTTTTTTTTCAAGTTTTATCAAGGATTAAAAAAGTTTTTGTAGATTTTGACAGTAGAACCGAATTCTGCATATATATAGTATTATGTAAGTAATTTGTGAAACCGCGATTCTCGTATAACGTAATCGATGGAAAAGCCTTTATAAGGTGTTCATCGTTATTCTTTATGGAAACAAAATTCGGTCGATATCACAAATCTATATGGTTTTGATGCCGAAAAATCGTCCGAAACCGCATTCGTAATAATCAAAAAACAAAATTAAAAAATGTCGAACACCCTTGGTAAAATACAATATCATAGGTGTAAATCAGAGGCATATAAGTTTATACGTTTTTTTTCCGCGTAAAAACCACCTGTATTAAGGTAAAAGTACCTATAGCGGAACGTGCCCTATTGTGGAAAATACAGTTAAATTATTATAATCCAACAAACCTTAAAGTCTTTCTTAATTGAAAAAATAAATCAAATTTCAAATAAGTTAAAAAATGTAGATTATAAATATAAGCAGGTAAAAAATAATTAATAGCAAAAAAAATAATAAAAGATCAACAGTAACTAATTTTTAAGGCTATGGTAACGAATGGTACTAATTTCCAAAGCCTTTTTCAAGCTATTTAAATATATTTCGTTGTGCTTTATAAACATATAATAGGTATAAATGCTACATTTTTATATATGATTTACATTAAAAATCAAATTTCTATCTAATTTATTTATAACTTATACTGTTCCGGAATACGTACACCATTTTCACATGTCCTTAAAGATCGGAATATCAAGAAACAATACTTCACTATTGGTATACATATTTCTATATATTTTGTCCGTTTCGTGGAACGCACTTTATAACATTTTACATTTACTCACATTTTTAATTGCCTTTTGGCGAGTTATTATAATAAACTAATAACTATTTAAAGATTTTATTTCATGTTTAAAGAATCAACTATGTGTTGTAAATAAATTATATAAAAAACAAGATTATAATACCTAAAAAATTATTTTTCAATGTTCCAGTTAACGTACAAATTTACATTATCAGTTTTTTTATCACATATTTAATATTAAGAGTGCAAAATAGGCATAAAAAATACAATTAATAAGAACAAATAATAATTTATCATAAAAGAAACAAAAACTAATACTATAATTCTTTATTTCGCGCTAAATAATAAAATACGTATACCTACCCGAAAACTGTTCCAGTACTGGTACTTTTACCTTATAGTAATTTTATATTACCATATATTTCTGACAATAAAACCTACAAATTAAACAATTTTTTACTAAGTGATATATACCGTTCGTAAAACCGCTAATACCGACGTCCTCGTTAAACTTCTATACAACAAAACAAGTATCCCCGCGTAAAAAAAAGTACATGTAATACACATATAAAAACGTGTGTACGACATGTTGTTTAAAACATGTATCATGCATGTATCTTGTGACCGAATCCCATATTAGAAATGCATGTACATTCGTGTTTGGTTCGTGTGGGATTGATGTTTTATACATGTGATATCTGCCAAATGTATAACGAATATGTATATTATAAGCGTGTGGATACTTTCTTTTTTCTACCTCAACACTCATGTAGCTTATGTGTAGATATTATAAATATTTAGTGTATTTGAGATGTTTATAGAGTGCAATCCATAAATATCTCAGGTACACTAAATATATTTACAATATCTACATGGAAGCTACACATAGGCGACACGTACAAAATGTAGAAATTTTCATAATGTACATGTAGGCTACATGTACCTGAATACATGTAGTGTACATGTTTATAACATGTGTGACACATGACATCATTTTTTCACGGGAATTAATAGATCGCTGCGTCTTTTGATCTCGTACACTGCAGCATTTTCTTGCACAGCCCCTACTTAAAAAATTCGCTCCTTCTCCGATTGTGCGTATCTGGAAAAAAAGCAAAACACAAAGTATCGAAATATTTTTTTTTATACTTAAAAAAGTAAGAAAATGTGTAAGATATCGAAAAAGAATTTATGGCAGCAAGAAAATTTTCGATACAGAAAATTTAAGGTTAATAGGTTATCAGACCTATAACCAAGTCGTATTATTAAAACTGAGACTTTCATATTTTTAAAAACTTATCTGAGTAATCTGGTATTGATCATCTTCATAATTTAGACCTGGTGCGATCACTCCGACGAAGATTTTATTGGCATCCGCAGCGGCAGCGCAAACAAATTCTCAAAGTCCGTCACACTGAAGTTGCATCGATGCGAAGTTGCATAAACATATCCTTGCATCTTTAGTTTAACGTTTGACTTCGCATCGATGCAACTTCAGTGTGACGGACTTTGAGAATTTGTTTGCGCTGCCGCTGCGGATGCCAATAAAATCTTCGTCGGAGTGATCGCACCAGGTCTAAATTATGAAGATGATCAATACCAGATTACTCAGATAAGTTTTTAAAAATATGAAAGTCTCAGTTTAATAATACGACTTGGTTATAGGTCTGATAACCTATTAACCTTAAATTTTCTGTATCGAAAATTTTCTTGCTGCCATAAATTCTTTTCCGATATCTTACACATTTTCTTACTTTTTTAAGTATAAAAAAAATATTTCGATACTTTGTGTTTTGCTTTTTTTCAGGATACGCACAATCGGAGAAGGAGCGAATTTTTTAAGTAGGGGCTGTGCAGAAAATGCTTGCCGTGTACGAGATCAAAGACGCAGCGATCTATTAATTTCCCGTGAAAAATGATGTCATGTGTCACACATGTTATAAACATGTACACTACATGTATTAGGTACATGTAGCCTACATGTACATTATGAAATCTCATTTTGCTACATAACCTTCATTTTAAACGAACCAATCGAGCAATCAAACCAGTCCACATTAAAACTTAAATCATTTGCCGATTTACATGATCTGGTAACATAAGACCTTAATGAATACTTTGACGGATTAACATTCACGACAAAAGTAGCATTCGTTCCGCGCAACACTCTACCCGGAACTCGCAATCCAACTAAAGATAATAAGGACGGAGAATCCACTAATCCTCTTAAAATTTTAAATAAAAACAATAAGTCCTGATAACTCCTTATGGATCGCAACGACGCAACACAATAACGCTGTGCTATATCTATATAGTCATGTGAAAATCTCGGCATGGGTACTCCGGCCTTATAAGAAAGAGTACGTAAAAATCTATGCTGGACAGATTCAATCCTATCGGAATATACATCAAATATAGGTGACCAAACTACCGAAGCATAACACAAAATAGGTCTAACAAAAGAGTTATACAAAGTTAAATAAGTATGAGGGTTTTTAAAGTCTCTAGAAAATCTCAATATAAACGATAACCTAAAATTATAAGATTATAACCTAAAAAATTATTTTCAATGTTCCAGTTAACGTACAAATTTACATTATCAGTTTTTTATCTCATATTTAATATTAAGAGTCAAAATAGGCATAAAAAATACAATTAATAAGAACAAATAATAATTTAACATAAAAGAAACAAAAACTAATTCTTTATTTCGCGCTAAAATAAATAAAATACGTATACCTACTCAAAAACTGTTCCAGTACTGGTACTTTTACCTTATAGTAATTTTATATTACCATATATTTCTGACAATAAACCTACAAATTAAAAAATTTTTTACTAAGTGATATATACCGTTCGTAAAACCGCTAATACCGACGTCCTCGTTAAACTTCTATACAACAAAACAAGTATCCTCCCCCTAAAAAAAACAAAAAGATAATTCTAATCACCTTTAAAATATTTCCATTGATTCGTATAAATCCAATAATAATCCAATACGACCAAATGATCCGGGTAAAAATAAATTGTTATTCGTGTAAAAAGTGTAGCTTATAGAAAATATGGTTGATCCGTATTCAGGAGTCAGGGCATCGATTGGGCAAACATACACGCGAGAAACTCTCGTGATTTATTAATCGAAAAATCAAACTTGTCCTTGACTGCGCAGCACAACATCACGAGAGAAAGAGAGATAGGAAAAAAAAGTGTATATATATAAAGGACGCACCCTAAATATTGGAAATAACGAAATCGGATAATTGTATTATACGAGTATAAGGGGCTCTCGGAGAACAGAAATTTTCACGATCGAGTTTAATTGGCCGGTTGCGGCAAAAAAAAAGAAAGAGGGTGCGATCCTGAGAATCGAAGGGACGGAAAGAAGATTAAATGGAAACTCGGTGGGTCTACTGCGAATATATATGTATATGTGTTTCTATCTCTGTCTATCTCAACACTCTTCGTATTGAATTTATACTAATCTGTCGTGAAGAGGCGCGTGTTTGCGCTTCTACCCCCGGGGTCGGACACAATGTAGCGTTGGGCTGCTGGTACTGGTTTGGACTAATGCGAGCTTAGGGGCGGCTCGGGGCGGGTGAGCGAACGACGACGATGCCACCGTAAATAAAGAGCCAACTGCCGACGACGACCTATGCTGGT
The DNA here is from genome assembly GCA_026168455.1 of Theocolax elegans. NCBI lineage: Eukaryota > Metazoa > Arthropoda > Insecta > Hymenoptera > Cerocephalidae > Theocolax > Theocolax elegans. The sequence continues at coordinate 1,733,968 of CM047428.1, read as the reverse complement.
TTTTACGACCCGATGCTGGAGGGATCTCGCCCGAGAGAAGGAAAAAAAAGAAGGAATTTCGAGCCTTGCGCGGGCTTGAGGCTTATTTTGGTAGAAAAAAGATTGAAATCGCACCGGTGATGAAAAAAAAAAAAAGAAAAACAAAAATATCTTATTCCAAAGAATAACCGATCGTATATGAAATGTTAACAAGGTATATATAGCGATGTTCGAGGGATTTGTCGATAGCCGCGTTGGCATTATAATTAAAATCTCCATATTCACCGTGAACGGGAGGGGTGATTTCTCTCTCTCTCTCTCTCTGTCTCTCTCTGTCTATCGCGCAGTGCATTTCGTTCTCATTATAAATGCCGTAAATGAAAATTATTACCTTCACCCGCGAATTCGCGTTAAAATCAATTAATCGGAATATCGATGCTGCAACGGAGAGGGTGGGTGCTAAAAGAAAAAAAACGCGAGCTGAACGTAATCGGAAGTGGAATATCCGATGGGTATAAATTTTTCAATATCACAATCGGAGTTACTCGTGGTTATATATATATGTACCAACTGATTTTTTTTTTCCTCGCGATTTACCAGAATTATTTATGCACATTATATAACTTTTTTTTATTATTACTTTTTATCCTATCCGCTCTTGTAATTATCGTATAATTATTTTTTTATACATATATAATTATTTACGACTTTTATTCTGTAATACTTTTGGCAATCTTATTATCATATTATATCAAGTAAATATATATTATTATTATTACTATTACTGTACTTTAACATCGTTTTTTTCGTGATTCCTTTTCTTTTATATTAATGATGGAATGATCTGCGTCTTCAGAGTTACGAACCCATCGCTATTTTCTTTATGGGTAATTATACATGTAGACTCTCTAAAAGCCCATCAATTTATCGAATGAACCATTGACTATATAATTATGTATTCAAATTCTTAATTAATTGTTTAGCAATAATTTTTTAAATTAGTAGGGACATCGGGAATCGAACTAGGAGCTTCGTTTTGCAAGGATATCGCAATATCGATTGCGATTAATTACTAAACAATGTTTCCGTTAATTCATTAAAAACAGGGAATTGAACTCGGGAACTCTAACTTGGTACTTAATCGCTCTATCATTGGAGGCTTTGCAATCAACTAATAATATAATTCTACTATTGGTTAACCATTTGAATCAATCAGTTGAATATAGCTTCAGATTCTTGTTCAAGTCTTAAATAATCATTTCCTAAACTGGAGAATATCGATAATTCAATCCATGAATTTCAAGCATTTGATTTTCTAGAAGTTATTTAATAATTATTTTTCTCTTAACTGGCGAATCTCGAGTTATGAACCCGCGAGCTTAAATTCAAAACTCGATACTTAACAATTTGAGTAATACTAATTGAGTAATATCTTTCTCTTTCAATTAACAAATGTAAACTAATATTCAAGTTTATTGTAAAAGAATTTATATAAATATGCATATAAATATATTATTTATTAGTTAACAGATTTCACTATCGCTTTTAACTAGAAAAGCCAATCGATTTAGTTTTTCCCCAGTTTTCTGTTCTCGTATTAGATTTTAATCCTCGCAAGAGATCGATAAAGTCTTACACACCTGATACAAAGAAAAAAAATCCTGACTTATCGATAAGACAATTTACAACCATATAAAAAAACCATGAAAATATGTAAATTGAATATTGAAAAAATTGGATTCTATTAGACAATCTTCAAAAAAAAAACACAGAAAACTGCTGATCATCGTGCTCGGTAGGTAAAATATTTAGACAAGGTATACGTGTCTCGCCGCGGTCACCCTCTTGGTGCTCGGGTATATATGTATATATACATCTCCGTTCAACCCTCGCGTGCAAGTCAAGTGTGTTAGTTAGAAACCACCTTCCGGTCGCTTAGGGTTCAACGCCCCGGTTTTAAATTGAAACTTTCGATTGAACATTCTATAGCGAATAGGGCAGAATGAAAAAAAACCCTGTATGTACATGGGTGTACACGTGTTAATTCAAATGTACGATTCTTGTCGATAGAATAATATTTTATTCATACGTATTTGTGAGGTAAGATAGGCTATTATCTTATATAAAGATACCCTCGCACGAATACGTAATTATAAGAAAGCTTTACCCCACGGTCATTCGAAAATAAGAATCTCGCGTAATCGCAAAGATTATTTTAAATTGTTAATTATTATGTTCCGTTAAAGATACGTGTGACGAATTTTAATGTTTTTCAGGCAATTAACGATTTTATTTTATAGATTTACAACTATACAGTCATGGCTAATTAACACCTAAAAAAATGTAGCATCAAATTTCCATCCGGGATATTTATTTTGATTAGAATACTGAAAAGCTACGACACCTCGTTAACGAATCGATTGCCCCCAGATACGAACGGAAGCCTAGAGAAGACTCACACGTCCCGAAGTATGAAAAAAAAGAAACTGAAAGAAGGAAGAAATCGATGCGGAGTTACTGCGGGGGAGAAACGAGCCGAGAATATTGAGTTCGAGGGGATGGGGGATGAAGAGGAGGAGGAGGAGGAGTGGTCTCGTGAGCGCTCGCGCGCGCGGCGTCGTAAAACCGCACACTTAGTTTGCCTTGCAAAATTCATCCCCTGTACCTATATACCTACGATCCCAAAGGATTCAAGGAAGTAAGGGAGGTTTTTAACCCAACACGAAGGCTTGGGCTGCGGAACGAGCGAGCGAACGTACGTACGAACGAACGAAGAAGAAAAGTGTGCTTAAAATATTAACGCCAGAGGGTTCGCTTTTGTGCGAAACCCGCGCAAAATAATATATGAAATATGCGCGAGAGTTGCTCCGCGCTAAACTTTTCCCTTGCTCGGGGTGAAGGAAGGAAGGAAGGAAGGAGAGAAGGAAAAAAAGAGAGAGACAGAGCGAGAGAAGCTCTGTATAACAAACTGCCGCGCTGGGAGGGTTGCGACTTCTCCAGGTGCTAATGAAAAACCTTGAATTTTCCATGAAGGAATTACGTTGGCTTGGTCTTTCGCTCTTGTGGATGGTATCACGGGATAAATATACGCGGGGAGTTTGGGAAAAAAAACCGAGTGCTCATCCCAAAGCTTTATTATATTCTCGTTAGATTATAGAATGGGAATTTCATTGGGTTGTAAACGAGATGTTGAGCTTTCTGATTTATCGTACGGTGAGGGATGGAAGAGTCGAGAGTTCGATGTTGCTCTTCACATGTGACTACCTTCTGATCTAATGAGAAAACTGTATATATGTAAAAACAAAAGAGTTTACTTTTTTTATTTAAAAAATGTAATTTTCATTTTAAAAAGTAATTAACGCGATAACGCATTAGGACTCGAAGCGCCATTTACACTGGGCAATATTTTGTAAAATCAGAAAAAATGAAAGAAAGACTTTACTTGATTGTTAAATATCGTAATTTATATTCCAAATGTTGATCTGCTCGAAATTTTACCATTTTTGGTAATTTATGACATTTTTTACCAAGTTTTCACCTGAACAAATTGAAGTTAACTTCAACTTACTCTTACATTCTTACCAACACATAACATAACGTTATGGGTACGTTATTTCAGAAATTCTAAATAATACTAATTGGAGTGAGCTAAATCCTTTTAAGCCCATAACTGTAGTCGAAACATTGTTTTGTCGATTTTCTACCGTTGATATCGTTCAAATCTCGCATAATCATCGATACAACATAGAATATATCGACTTACATTATTCTAAGATATATATTGTGCGGAAATAACGTTACATTCACGTTTGAGAATTATTAAATGTTTATTCGTAAAATGTGTCGGAGGTTGCGCACATAACCCAGGTTTCTGCAACGTTCATTTCTCGTAGAAAGTATTGTATTTACGAAAAAAAATGCAACGTTGTAAAAACGTTTTAGATACATCCAAAATGTGAGCAATAAGCAATATTCGTTGTATTGCAGAATATATAATATGCATGGTAACAAAAAAGTGTGATGCTCAGAATATCGATACGGATTTGGCAGAAACGTTTATCAGGTTAAATACGGTATTAACAAACCTTCGGCGATAATAACTTGGTTATGGAAAAGAGTAATCGGTCGCTTTTACAAATAGCCTGGGATAGTCGGAAGGTCGCACATATATCGTTAGAATTTCAATCTAATTCAATACCAAATAGATAATAATATACGGTGGGAAAGCAAACGGTGAATACAACTTCCAGTAACGTAAAGCAGAGTAAATCCCAACCTACTCGGATTGCCAACCTAATTAAGATATGTATATATATATATATATATATATATATATAGACATCGATATATATACCATACGACGAATTACACGAACAAAGAGACCATAATTTTCCGTGATAACGCGAATGCGCCGAAGCTCCATCCAGATTTTGCGCAAAATTATTCCCAGCATTATGAAATAATTACGAGCGTAATTACTCGGTAACAGGTTTAACTCCCCAACCGTATGAAAAATGTATAAAGAAAAATATTCTACGAGGGAAGTGAGTGGATGGAAGAAACAGTTCGTTGTATATATATCGTTTGGCGATTTTACGGCTCATCGTCATTCTTTTTTCCTTCGCCTCTTTTTTTCCAGCCAAAGTATCTCACGGATTTTCTTTTTTTTTTTTATTTCTTCCAAAACCTCTGGCTGTTACTAATATTTCACTCGTAAAAGGAGCGAGAAAGAAGGATTTTTTTAAAACTCGCGTACTTCGTGCGTATATAGTTTTCTCGCTTTACGCGTAAAAATATACAGTTTTGGATGTGTATAGAAAGCTCGCTCGGAAAGTTTACAGACTGCAGGCGTGCAATTTTAAAAGGTCGAGGAGAGACCGTGTATACGCTATCTTTGTTCAGCTCAGTTCAATTTTTTAATTTTTCTTTCTTTTTTTTTCGAGTGGTGGAAGATACGCGAGGATCGATTCCTGTGGTACGTGTGTCTCTACCTATACGAACGAATGGATTTTCGACTTTTAATTGGATATTGATAAAGCGATAGCATATTTTTAACAATTTTTTTCTTTATTTCATTATTTCATCATTCTATCGTCTTTTTGTCCGATTTTGTGGGTTGATATAGAAAGAGAGAGAGAGAGAGATGAGAAAAGTTAGAAAAAATTAGAAAAATTTTAATTTTAAAACGGTTTTGTGCGATGTGGAAAAAAGGTAACGATGGCTTATAATACGTAAATTGGAGGTCTCGGGTTTGATTCCCGGTTTGTCTCCTTTGTTTATAAAAAAAGTCGCATATATTATATGAATACTATACGTTAATTGTTTTCTATATGCAAGATAAATATATCGATGGTAAATAATATAATAAAAGGTCTTGGGTATAATACTTGTTCTACAATATTGTTGATAAACATGTCGCATGATGTCATGTTTTCTTCGTTGATTATTTTCTAATAAACGTAAAATTTATCAATGTTAAATAATACCTGAAGTTCGAATGCTGATTTTTATAGATCGAAGAAAATATTAGTTAATAATCGATTGAAGTATTGCAATTTGAAGTTCTAGCTATAATAATTAAACTTTTTTAAATACAATGAACTTTGAAGTTAAAGGACCCAGGTTCGATTCTCGATTCAAAATATTATTTGTGAGTACTTTATTTACAAACATATGTATCACGTGTTTAATATGACGATTATTAATAATATATAAAATAAATTTTGGGTTTCATTCCTAGTCTCCTTATCGATTAATGAAATCGTCACGTCATAATGAATTAACAATCGATCGATATTCAATATATATATATATATATATATATAGTTAATACGATATAGTTAAAGTAAATTGGAGAATAAAAAAGTGCCAAAAAACCTTCCACGGTGGTTCAATTAGTCATCTCCAACGGATATTCCTAACCTACAAGTCCTGAATTCGATTCTCAATATATTCGAAATATTACTTTTAATTTCCACTATGTTCGTACATCACTTACCTTGATCAATTTGTAACTGTACAAGCATAATCTGATCTGAATGACGCAACATAGTGAAAATTCAGTAATTTTAACGTTCTTTTGGAATTAAATAAAACTAATTGTAATAAAAATTTGAACGAAACCAGGAATTGAACCTTCGACCTTCGAATTGAGATATACTGCGATATATCATTAAGGTTTTATAAAAAGTAAAATTGTACACGCAAAGCCTATTGTAGTATTTAATTTAAAATAAATGCTTGGGCCAAATGAATACGTCTTACCTTATAAGTCACTATATGTATAACTCCTAATAAAAGAAAAATTTCGTGTATACGAAAAATATATAGTAACATATGATATAGTTAAGACATATTCATTTGGCGCAGATTTATTTTTCTCAGTTTATTACCGATTCAGCCCAAAGTTTTAGAAGGGATCGCAGAAGAGTTTATCAATAATATGAACATCATAATTCCCCGTATGTATGTATATTATCGATAGAATAATTACATAAGAATTCCCAAAGAATAGCCCTGAAATAATAAAAAAAAAGCACTGAAATAATATTGTTAACAAATCCGTTGAATAGTAAGTAAGTACAAGAGGCACTCTAGGACGATCTCAAAGGTTCTTACGGGTTTTATAGGTTGTAAAACTTTGGGTTTCTCGTTACCGCGTCGTCAACTTGCTCGACACGGAACCGAGAAAAAAAACGGAAGGAGAGATGGAGAGAGTGAGAGAGAGAGAGAGAGAGAGAGAGAGAGAGAGAGAGAGAGTGCGAAAGAGAGATAAAACGCGTAACGTTGAAAATAAAGATACGTATACACGTACACATAGACAGGCACACGCACACCCATACGAACATTTGGCGAGCGTAAAGAACCACCTAAGCGAAAACGTCGTAACGAAAATGAAAAGGCTACGTGTGTGTATGTATATATACATATATATGTATATATGTATAATGCTAACGGAGGGTAAGCTTCTCGTTCCAGCATATATACAGGTTTTCTCGTCACGGCTTTGATCTTTGCGCTCTTTGCGTTCTCTCTCTCCCGTGCGCGAGATGGAAGCGAACGCCAACAAAAAATATATATACATATATTATAGACCAAAACCGATGTCTGCCGATATATCTTCAAAGCTAATTTTACGAGTACACACACACACACACACATATATATATATATATATATATATACGTAAGCTTCGAATGTGAAAAAATAAAGTTCATTTTTTTTCATTCCTGAAATTAGTCGATCGGGATATGGATTACAGCTGCAAGTCAAAAAAAAGAAAAAGAGAAGGCGAAGTGTGGATTAAAAATAAGTGGGTGCAATAACGAGGAGGTAAAATGCACGTGTAGAGCGTAAGCGGAAGACTGTATACGTATATGTGCGTGGGGTATGTAGATATATATATATATATACAACGACACGTAGGTATATAGGAAAGCTCTTGCAACGGTGGTGGCGTCGGCGGCACTTTGTCGCGCGAGACACCGAGGTGCTTTACCTACCACCCTTTCGAATTAACAACGCTGAGCGCGTTTCCTCTTTGGTCTATACGGATACACACACACACACACACACACACATATGTATATATGTATACAACCCGGAGAAGAGGGTGATATCGAGGACTCGACTCGACTCGACTCGACTCGACGCCAAGTGCAACCACTCGCATCTACCCGCATTTCCGCACCCTTGGTGCTATATAATGTTTACCCGCGCAAAGGGTTCGAATCTTCTAAAACCGTTGTGTAAGATGAACTTGGTCTATATCGATTTGTATATACATATACATGTACACGTACGGAACCTCCAACTCAATCCTCTCTCCCCACTAGATAAATATATACGTCACCCGGATCCGGGCCTGATTTCGATGTTGCCAGCTCTCTATTACTTTCACCAGCTAGGTCTTTCCATAACTTCATTCTCGTTTCTTTAGATCACCCACTTAATTTTGAGTAGAAATATATCTGGTACTATACACGGCGATATTCTCGCCCACATCCGAGCCTTTTAATCTTTTTCTGGAATTTTTAACGATTCGATCGTAATTTGTTTGACCTGATTCTACCCTTAAGAGAATGATACTCAATATTTACCGACCGATAGAGATGAAAAATTTATTTTGGGTAAATAAGTAAAGCAATTGAGGCCTGCGATGGCTCGGTCGGTAGGGCGTCGGGCTCGTAATCTGGAGGTCCCAGGTTCGATTCCCGGCCCCGACCTACTGATACAAGCACCACTGGGGAATGTATTTTCAACAAGTGCTTTCTTCACCAAGACATCGTATGCTGCCTCCGTCGCTGATTACCACCGATTTGGGAACATAGAAAAAGCGATGTTAAAATATAAAAAAAATAAAGCAAATTGTGCAAAATATTAAAGACATCATTGTTCTTCCTTTAACTATAATCTATCAGTGTGTGACAATTTCAAACAAACATCATGTTGCGTTAAAAAATGGCATTGGAAGGAAATTTGACTGTTTGTCTGCTTCGAATCCTTCCAATGCCATTTTTTAACGTAACATTATTTTTATTTGAAATTGTCACACAGTGATAGATAATAGTCAAAGGAAGGGCAATGATGTCTCTAATATTTTGCGCAATTTGCTTTATTTATTTAATCAGAATCATTTTTTCATCTCTATTTACTCGGTCGGTAAATATTGAGTGTCACATCTCCTTAAAGGAACAAGCCTGAGTTAAAAACAATTATACATTTTTTAAACAAATTATATCATTATTAACTTTTATTTAAAATTGGTGGCCAATTTATTTCTAACATATCTATTTTAATTAATTATGAGACTCCGTATTATACTCTGATTTTTTCCCTTAACTGGATTTCGGACCCAATTTACAGGAATCTGCATCTTTCAACAAAAAAGATTATACCTAAAATTACCTGAGACGCATGAATTCATAAATTACGATTTTGTCAGTAAAATATTTTTTGACTTCATAATAATATTTAGAATTGAAAAATCGAAAAAAATCAAACTTTTATCACTTTTAGGTGTAACACCGCTTTAAAGGACCTACCGCAGAATATCTCAGGAACCACTTGATCGAATAGACTGAAATTTTAACAGTAACTTTTAAATATGATATTTTAATCCACTTGAACGTCACAGACAGAAAAAATTATACTTATCAAATTATTTAAAAAAATGTGTAAAAAATCATCTACATATTTTTTTAAATAAACATTTATCGAAAATCTTTTTCATTCAAGTGGATTAAAATCATATTTAAAAGTTACTGTTAAAATTTCAGCCTTTTCGATGAAGTGGTGTCTTGAGGTATCCTGCGGTACATCCATTATGAAAAAAGTCACAGTATGGAGTCTCATATATTAATTAATATAGTTTTGTTTCATATTAATTAGCTAAAGAATTCAATGTAAAAATTAATAGTAATACAAATATGTTCAAAAAATATAAAGATATGTTTAAAATCATTATGAGAAAAGTTATTAATTGTTAATGTTGAATAGTTTTTTATTGATACTTTATTCATCGGATTTTGAGGGAATGAACAAATTTATATAATATATGTCAATTTTTGGAATAGTTTATACAAATTGTAATTAATTGTTATTTATGAAATTAAAAGATTAATGTAACCGGGAATCGAATCTGAGACTTCCTGAATTGAATAGTGGGACGCATCTTTTAGTCTTCTATTTGTAGAAAAATGTCGAAACACTGCGGTATAATAATTAGAATGTTAACAATATTTCAATAACTCCGTCGAGCTGTGTAATAAAATTCAAGACGAAATTATAGGTAATTTTTAAATGTATTTCGATTACAGTAGATGAAAGAAAACGTGCAGTGAAGTTAAACAGATTGATAATCCAGAGTCGATGAATGTAAGATTACAAATTTTGTAGAAGAGGGTGAAGGATAAAGGAGCCCGATTGATCAATCTATGAAATGTGACATGTACAGTGAGAAAGGGAGAGAGCGAACATGCGTCTCATTAGATGCATTATCGAGGAGAGCTGCATATAGAGGGGTAGATGGTAGGCACGCGATGTCGATCGTATAGGGTGACCGGTCCCAAGCGCAACAGTACTATTATATAGAAGAGTAGCGGGAGGAACGGGAGCAGTACCACCACAACCACCCGTATTGGGGTAGGGGGTGCAAAATGTTTAGCCCTGATTGTAAGAGGCTCCACGATCCGCTCTCGCTCGTTCGGTCTAACAACCCTTGTTTACGTTTATGGCCTTGGCTTTAACGAGCCTGCGTTACACACCACTGTTGACGCACCTTCCCCCCCCCCCCCTCTCCTCCCTCGCTCATTCTCTCTCTCTCTCTCTCTCTCTCTCTTTTCAACCCCCACAGTCGACCCTCGGTTTATACGAGTGTATCTTACTGTGCTTTTTCTCCCTCGATGAATTACAATAAATACAAAATCGAATGAGCATAAGAGCCTTCTCTTTCTTTACGATTGTAATTTTGAATCGATTTGAACGCGGATGGGTTCCCTTACGATTGATCGAACAATCGGTATGTGGTTGTACGACGTGCGTCAACAGAAAAGAAAGCTCGTCGACGATTCCGCGCTTACCCTCCTCATTCTCCAACTCCTCTCCACCCCCATATGCAAGGATAGGAAAGAACGCATCATGGGTTTCGCGCGATGGCTATCGGCATTTATTGCCAATTTGCTAAATGAAAACCCACCCGCCCGCAGGCTCTCTCTCTCGCTCTATCTCTTTCTCTCTTCGGTTTTACGACCATCATTACCACGCCGGGTGGTGTGTCTCTGTATGTGCGTTGTGTCGAGACCTCGAACGTTTCCCATTCGGGAAATTTAATTTTCTTACTACGGTTAATTGCGTATACAGAGTTTCCAGTTGACTTTGTATATACTTTTCTTTTCCTTACAGTACTTTTATTCGTTCAGCTTTTATTTCTTTAGCATAGGCGGAAACGTTTTCCACCGCCGATGAGAATTTGTTGGGGCTCGACTGTTCACACTTTTCAATTTCTTGTTTTTCAATTACAGGATTTTCCTCGTTTTGGTTGGAGTACAGGATATATATGTATGGCAGTTGATAAATTTAATATTTAGGTTAACTTTATAATATTTTAGGTTTAGTTAGATAGGTTATAAAATTCAACGGTATGTCGGATTCGAAGTACAGGAATCTGAACCTTTCAACCCAAAAATTATATCTAAATATTGAACTAAAAATCTGAAAAAATTCATACGGATAGCTTAAATAATAAGGAAGGATTTGACGTTTTGATTTTTTAAAAAAAAATAATCACTTTTTAAACAATAATTGAATAATCAATTTTTGGTCGGTACTTCTTAATCAGAAGAGGTTTAAACTTTCAACCCTAATATCGTAATCAAATTATGAATTTAAAAATCTGGAATAATTTGGGTATATTATTTAAATCTTGCCCAAGGGTCTGACGCTCGGTTTTTTAAAACATTTATTAATTTGTTTATAAAAAAAGTAAGAAATGACCATTTTCTGAGTTCGTTATACCCTTAATACGATATATGTATAAGCGTTCTAATGGGCTAATTAACTGTAATGGTTTAGAGGTTGATAATCATCTTTTAAGATGCTGAGTTACCGTTTAACATCGATAATACTACGAAATTTTCAATGGTTTCGTCATTTGAAGTTGCTGTAAGTATTGATGGACGTTGACTTCTGCTATTCAACACCAATATTTCGAAGAATCCTGATATAGTTTAATTAATTATCGTGAATGATTACATTTCGAATTGTTTTGACGGTTGACTGCAACAAATGGGGTTGTTCAGAGGTTGACTTTCGAATCTTTTCGTTTGAAGTGACTAGCTGTTAGGAGTATTTGAAACAATCTGACAAATTGAGAACGTAATCGCGTAATTCGGTACACCAAAATCTACAGGTGTTGACAGAGGTTGAGTAACCACTTGACAATGGCAATAATGACACTTCTAAGCGGATGATTATTCGTAGCTACATATATATACAGGAGCAATATTTTATTACAATATTAATACGTGTAATCTCCTGGTTCAAATTTATACATACTGTATATATACGTATGTTTATGTATTTTCGTTTGATTAAGTTTCATTGACGATAACACAAATACATAGACGTCGATCAACCGTGATACGCGAAATCCGAGAATATACATCGAGTAAGTAGTTCGATGAACAAAAAGAAGAAAAAGAAGAAGAAAAAAGTAGCCGAATAGTTGGAGATACAGTGACGTACGTCGTGAGATGATGATCAGGAGTTAGGTATAGAGATGGCCGGGTACACGGAGAGAGTGGAGAATTTAAGTCAATGTCTATACAGAGTGTATATACAGATAGATAGTTGGTGTGTAATCGTAGATTTGCATAGAATGGTCTGCGGTCGCGAGGCCATTTTGTCAGTTTGGATGGGTAGGGCATATATATCGCACGGCGTTGCATCCACATTCCACACCGAGAGAAGTGCAGAGAGGTTGGAAGTGAGGTAGAAAGTGGTGGTGGCTGTCGACGGGGCGGGGGCTGTATTGTACGCCACAGCAAATTAGAGATATCGATGTCCGCTTTGCGCGCTCCGGGGCTGTGTAATCGCGGTGTAGTGCCAAGCTTTCAAATCAATCATCAGATTCATTGCTCATTACTAAAACAATTGAAGGTTTCAATGAGATAGATTGCGATTTCTCGTACCTCCTGCCTTTTACTCACGATGATGTTCATGATCATCATCATCGTGATCATGATCGTCCAACCGTTCAATCGTTTTCCTACTATACACACACACACGCACACGCACACTCACACATATATATACACACACACACACGTATATATTTCCATACATCTGTCTCGTTTTGCGAACCTGGAGATTCTTCGAAATTACGCAATGTGGTTTATCGAATTACTTTATCTATATATACATGAATGTAGTTCTAAAAAAATCTGGCGTTTCGAGGAACGAAGGTCGTAGAGCAGGTATAGGATTTTGAATATACATACACCTATGTTGAATTGTCCAACTTGGGAAGGTTTGCTTTTGTGGAGTAGAAAAAGGGTACAGGCAGGACAAAAGTGTTTTATAAGTTAAATTAGATTTATACGCTAAACCCTTTAGTATAAAAATTGACGGTAGGACAAATAATTTAACAATTTCTCACAATTGAAAATGTGAGATTTCCACTGGACACAACTGCAATACTCTTATTTAACTCTTATGAAAAATGTTAACTGGTCGATTTACATAATCTACCGTTTATTTGTATACTTTAGGATTTCCAATGTATTTTTAACTAATATATTGAAATAACAAAATGTAACATTTTTTTAAACATCTACTTTTACCTTGTTTTATTAAATACTGCTGGAAAAGTTTTTCAAGCTAATAATGATGAAATAGTTATTTATGCGTCAAGGGAGTAAAATACACGTTTATTCCCACGGATGGGGGTTCTGCTTCTTCGCTACTGCTTCGCCTCGGGACCAACTTCACGCTATGGCAGGCCTTCAATTTTCGTCTCGAGCACCTATATATACTATTTTCTTGATTCCCGGTCGAAAGTACGTTTTCATTCACACTGATATGGCATTATGGCCACAACATTGTTGTAACTTAAATATAACTTCTTGTCCATCAGGTGAACTTTACATTTTTTGGTTTCAGCACATTTTTGTCGAAGCTCGGCTGGCCATCGAAATCGATGACGAGACTACGTACATTCGACCAGAGGATCAAGAAAGTACTTTTACTCTCTCGAGGATAAAATACAATTTTACTCCCTCGTTTGAAGTCTATAAAGTGGATTTCTTGGGTGGTTTGGATGAAATAGTTATTTACGTAACAAGGGCGTAAAATGCGACTTTTCGCATTATATACAACCCTTATTTTATGTCAACTGTGACATAAAGTAATTTATTCCACGCTCTACTAAAATGACCACTTTTCGACCCTGAAAATTGGGTCGAAAATAAAATTAGAGAAATAAGAAGAGCTTGGAGTTTACTTGCGGGATATAAAATTTGAAAGGCTTATTGGTCCTTCTTTTCAAGGTCTAAATCGAATATATTCATAATCGAATATGGAATAAAATACTATGTGCAACGTGTGGCGGAAGTAGATTTATCTCTCGGTTGATTACTGCTCTCGCGAGAATATATTTCCCTTGTATCACTCGTTTGCAGTTAACCTACCCGCAGAAAAAATCTTTCGCTCTTCTTTGAAAATATGCTAATAATTTACTTAAATTTATAACTGCAGAAATTTTTTTCTTCATTTTTTTTAAATATTCATCTTCATCGTGTTTACGTTTTGAATTTTTGTATCCTCTCTAAACTCTTTTTTATCATTGCACGTTCCAGTACCATCCTACTAATCTATATCCATGATTTTTAGACTGGTGTAAATTACAAATGTATTCTTGACATCCGATTTACAATATAGGTTATGTAGTTCATTAAACTCTATACCGGATTTCCATAATTGTATTAAATATTGGTTAGGCATTACCATAAAATGTTAAACGAACGAGTTAATTCAATTTAATAATTTATATGAGCTGATTCGTTAAATAAAAATCCAAACAATAGACGTTTTTTTAAATTTTATTTGAATTTAATTTATTTCCCTAGTAGAAATTTGAATCTAAGAAATAGGAATTAAACATTGGTATTAAATACCTTGTGATGAAACGCTTTTTCACCCATTTTTTTAACACTTAATAGAATGACCATAACCTCAAGACATTCGAATAATGTTTCCAGCTTTCCGGTAACAGTAAACTTCAAAATTCCTATAGTTTCGGATGGATTTTTAATGTTTTCGTCTGATTTACAACTAATTTCTGTGATATTTCCAGTATTTACGAAAATAAATGTGATTTTATTATATTTTTCACTCATTAGCTCAAAACAGAATATAATTTATATTTTAGTTTGTTTAATGGTTAAAAATTGGGAGAAAAAGCGTTTCACCGGGAGGATAAAAATGGGCACATTTTTCGCCTATTTTTCACCCATTTTTCGACCATTCTATTTAGAATATCTATTTATTACCTATTTAATGGAATACGATTTCTGCTAGGGTTCTTTTGGTATACATTAACTACTAATCTCAGGTCGGTTCATACATGTGTACGCAGAGAAATATTCACAGGGGTTCGATAGGGTTGATGACGTTAGTTGTAATTATTTTGTTGACCATTAATTACGGGCGCAGTCACTTATTGGTCAATTTTTTTAACGCAATATAACATTTTGCGTTCTAACGAGTATATTAAAAATCTCGGAAACGTTTAAAGGTTACGCATTCAACTTTCCCAAGCGCACCACAACAATTTGTTGACGCGCGACAATTCACCAACAAATAAAATAGTCCACTCGCTAAAATTTGTCCGGTAAAAATGAACGTTTTGGTCCATTTCCTATAGCCACCGAGAAACATATATGGATTTTATCACAAAGGATATTTCTCCAAGGTTCGTGATAAATGGAAGAAAAAGGGAGAGAAAGAAAAAAAATGTATCTATATATACGTATCCGTGAGTTAAAACGAGCGTAAACGAGTAAACAACTACCGCACCGAGGCGAAGAAACTTGGTGAAAAGACGTTCTTTGGATCAAGCGTGAGATGACGCGAGAAAAATCCGCAAGCATTTTTTTTCTGTTCTTCCTTTTTCTATATACACACACACACACACACACACACACGGATCGACTATACGTGATCGCGCGTGCGAAACCAGACGAGGATAATAAAAAGATTTATTTGGGATGTATATATATATATATATATATATATATATATAGAAAGAGAGGGAGAGAGAGTTATTCGTTTATTCTTTTCATCTGACCGGGAGACCAGAATTCTTCTTCTTACTCCGTTTCCACGAGGAAGAAAGTCAACTGTGCGCCAAACGTTACAGGAGAAAAAGAGTATATCAGAACAAAAAGGAGGGAGGGTTTTACAATTAAAATGTCGAGGGAGAAAGAAAGATATTTCTCGTTCGGGGAATTCGAAATTGGAGTATCCCATGGATGAAGAAACGATTTTTCGTGTATCGGTGTCGGATGTCCACTTATTCAAGAGGGAGAAAGAGAGAGAGAGAGAGATAGATTTATACCAACGGGGGGGGGGAATGAATTGGATCAAGGACATTTCACCACCTTTATAATCGTATATATGTATATATATGTAACGTTGAATTTGTAGTCGTTGGGATGAGATTGGAATTTCCGTTTGATTTTTGATACTTTACCAAGATTGGATAACTTCAAACCAATCGATATATGTCATATCCAATAATTGCAAAGGTAACGATTATATACTTACTCTATAGCGTGGCGATCGCTCTTTCGCAAGCGTATAAAGGATAGTGCAATTTAGAGGTTAATATACATAAGATATCTTTTTTTTTATTTTTATTATAAAATTTGATTTATCAAAAAATCAAAAAATATCGTGTGTGTGTGTGTGTGTGTGTATATATTATACATCGTTGATCACACGTGAGAAGGCATTATATATTTTTTACATGTTTGACATATGGTGCAAAGGATAAAATTAAAATTTGTAATGATTATTCTACGTACGTCTTAGAAAACTACATATTTCATAAATTATAACGATATACCCATTTTGTAAAATCTAGTCGTCTTACATTGTTTACATATACGTTTCAATTTCTATCTAGGATAAATATATATAGCTGTAGCGTAATGTGTACAAGGATTACATATCGAGTTTAAATAATTTAATACGTTTCAAAAATTGTAAATATAAAAAAATTTTTTGCTCGTCGGATTTAAATAATCCTAGCGCACATACCATCGATCGACAAGTTTACCCTTTACTAATTTCGTATGTTTTCGTTTTAGATGTTTCAAAGTTGACACATCGGGCAGACTGAGTTCAAGAAGCGCATAAAAAAGACATATTTAAAAACAAAGTTTGAGATAAGAAAACAAATGTTACTATGAAAAAAAAAACGTTTACCAGGACTACTTAATCGATATAATCATCGAGTCTCCCAGTTTCGTTATTAAAATAGAATTTGTAAGCTCATTTTGCGAACATTGAACACACATTTCAATATATTCGATAGATTTGTATCCCCTAAAAATAGAAAAGGTTGAGCATATACATATATACAGATGGTGTATTATAGGTGTATATATATACAGTACACATCATGATTATTAGTCTGAGTTTATTCAGTTTCAATAACGTACACACTGTGAAACCTGTTCGGGTATCATTTTACAAAATTTCATCTACTCGTTCATGTAAATTACAGCATGGTAAATTGATAGTACCCATTTATCCGCGTGCACACATAACATAGATTGGTTTAGCGGGCTGGGTTTTCCCTAAAACCTTTTGGAAAATTCACTCGAACTCTACATCCAAGAAATATAAACGAGACCCTCGGAATATTCAATAATGATAAATATAAAAGAGAATAATAGATATAAAACTCGATTAGGTTGATTTTTCAAAAATGTGTGTACATGCGATCGATGACCGTGATTTTGAAGGTAACCACCTCAGTCATTTATCGACTGAAAAGTACCTTTTTCCATAATTAATGTTTCACCTTAAAATTTAAGGAAAATCACGAGAACATTGCCTTTTATTATGAATCAATCTGTGATTGTGCAAAGTTTCAATGTGATTGATTAAATAGAATATGAGATTAATTGTTTTTTTTTAAATTTTGTGGATATCGGTACGCATCGCAGTTCGCATTTTTTAAAACAATCGTAAACTGCTTAATCAATCGACTTGAAACTTGGCATAATTATTAATCTCGCCGTAAAGAAGCCCAATATTCTCGTGAAAACTTATTAAATTTGTAAAAAAAATTACTATACTCAGTCGGTAAATAACTTCGATGGTAACATAACGAGTTTGACATACCCTTATGCCCACTCTCGATAGCTATTATTCAATTTACGAATTTTTTAAATTACAGCTTTATTGTATGTAGATGTGTATAATATTTAATTTTTATCAAAAATATATAATGCAAGCTTTTTTTTTGTATTACATACTAATTCGCAATGTTAACATTATATCTCACATTTTTGTACCGGAATTTCCACTACGATCAGAGCTTCTCTATTTTTTCTACTTTTTTTCTTTGCGAAGGAATAATTATCAATAATATTCTTTCAAAATGCGATAATATTTGTTTTATACATTTCGTAAAAAGTTCGTTGGTATAAAAAAATTTATAACAAATAAATTATAAATTATAAAAATTATAAGAATTAAAGGTATGCCGAACTCTTAATATTTCAAATTGCCCGCGCTTAAAGTGAAGTAGTATATTCTAAATGCATCATATGTAGACGTCGAATTTTACATTTTCATTTTTATAATAAGTTTAAATTGTTGATCGTAACGACTCTATTAGTATAAAAAATTAATTTTTTCTCGTTTTAATGTTTATTTTAATCGATGTATATTTATGTTATAAACATTTACTTTGTTAGATATAATTTCATTTTGAACTGTTTTTATTATTTTTTTTTATTTTATCTTTCTAAAAGTCTTAATAATAGTTTTAAAATTATTTATTATTTTTTAATAATTGCTGTCAATGGAATTCATGAAATATTATACAAACACTTACTGATTACAATTACATTAATATTTCAAATATTTGTTAAAATTTATATCCAAAAGTGATTACTTTCTAATTATCTTATAATACGTGAAGAAAAATGTACGAAAATATTATAAAGAAAAGAATTTTTTCATAAGTTTCCTGTAATAATTTTGTATTTTAAATAAAGTCTTTTACAGTTCTTATAAAATTTTTTAAGAAAATTCAATGCTTACTCGGTAGGTCATAAGTATTCTTGATTATTCACATCGTAAAACTAGCGAGGGACGAAAATTTTGTCGGTGAAGCCGAATAGATGAAAAATTAGTTCTCGAAGAACGTCATAGTATAAATATCAAATAAATGAATTATCAATCGCCTCTTTTATTTATTATAAACCCCATTTCTTTAAATTATTTTTTTTTTCGAGAAAACTCCAGCCAGTAGTGAGTTTGAATTTAGATAATGAAGATGCGTCAAAGGTGAAAGGAAAGCCAGATTTGAAAGAAACGAATGTTCTTACTAAAACAAGGTAAAAGGAAAATATTCTGGATAATTATAAAGACTTCAATGTGATGCGAACGTTCTTACAGTTAAATTACAGGGATCTACTTAAAAAACGTCTTAATGTATACAACTAAAAATTCGACCAAAATTTGTACGCAATGCCTATATAAATTATACAGTAAAAGGCTTAAAAAGCGAATTTGTCGAAACAATAATTAATGTTATGTAAGTGATTGTTTAAATAATAATGAATGACCTTTCGTCGATAACGATATATACCTATTATTAAAAAGTATTGTAGATGATTTAGAGAGGAAATAGAAAAAAAGGAATGCAAATTTGTTATGTGCAGGAGATATTAATTACCGAATTATCGTTAATTCTTGGTAAAATGTGTAAAAAGTTACTGGGTAAAAAATGTTTTCTACTATAAATTCCCTTAAAATAGGTAAGAAGAAGCAGAAGAAGTGTCTGTGGTGCGGCCGTATATATATATATATATATAGGAAAGATGAAGGATGCAGGTAAGTTAGTTGTTTTAATTTTTTTTTTTTCGTTAGGTTGACGAATCCGTGAATCAGTATGTATTTATAGTAGTGGGGGGTATATAATTGAGAATCTCACGTGGTAATAGGTGTAACACAGTAAAGAGTCTCGGGTAAATGTAATTCGTCTCGTCAGTCGATAACAAGTATATAAAATAACAAGATTACCTCTCTCGAGACAAAAGCGAGATGTCGGAGTGTAACGGGCGCGCACAGACAGACACAGAGAGACAGTAGTGATCGCGCGGATGTAGGGGTGTTAGGAGGTTAGGGTTCCTTGTGCTCGTTTTAACCGTCTATATAGGAATAGAAGGAGCTGAGAGAGAGGAGATGGGTTGCGCAGAGCGCTTGCGCCCAACGAACAAGGGCTCGCTCGAGCGAGTCCGTTAATTGGACTAATTACGGTAATTACCGAAAGTTTCACCAGGTTGGGAGCGCGAGAGACAGGATATAGGAGGAGAGATAAACCGAGAGTTGGAGTTCGGTGCGGACGAACCAAGGAGTCTCCTCCTCCCCTCTCCTCTTTCCACTCGCTCCCTTAGCATCCGAGTCCAAACACTCGAGCGCTCGGTACGGTCGTACCATCCTCATCCTCATCCTCACCCTCCCCGAGCGCGCGACCTCTGCATTTTCACCGTCACCCGGATGCACTGCGTTGCGCTCACCCTTCCTCTCCTCCTCCTCCTCCTCCTTCCTCGCTAGCGCGTTATCGCTTCGAGATATTAGCCCCGACGTGGATTACGGATTACTCCGGCCAACCGAATCCCTAATTTGTTATACCGCTTCTCCTTCGTTTAATCTCTATCCGTTCTTGATATTCCTTTCGGGCAACCGAACACGAACTCTTTCTTTTTTCTTTCTTATTATTATTTATCCTTTATCCTTTCTTTCTTATTCTTCTTCTTCTCAATTCGACGATGGATTTTTTTTAAACATTTCCGTTTACGCGAAAATTCTTTTCGTTGTTACTCGCGTTATTCGACTACTTTTCGATACGTATACGATTAACTCGTAAATTTATGGATATTTAGGCCTGTTACGTTTAATATATATATATAGATAGATTTTACAATAAAAATTTACTCCTACTTAATTTTGTAATATTTTTAGGGCATTAAAGTTCGAAAGGTCCAAATTTGATTTGAGCCTCCAATCGTTTTAACTTTCTCTCTTTATATACCTTAGAAATTAACCGAAATTTATTAAAAATTTTGTTCAATCCATACGGTCTATTGTAAAACGTTAGAGAGAAAGAAAATTGCAAAAGTATTGTTGATACACATTCAATTCGTTAATCAGCATTATTATTCTTATATTTAATCTTTATCATTCTTCCCTCAAGTTGCTCAGTCAAAAATAAGTATACAAAGGGTTTCAATTTTCGTTTGACTTTTAAAACCAAACAACGTTCCACGATCGTATTCAAAGAAATGCCACACGATTACGACACGATATTTATATACAAGAATTCGAGTTTGAATCAACTTAATATCATAATCGTATAGTGTACGTAAGAAAAACCAATTTTCGTAATTTAAAATGTAAAAAATGTGTGGTACGAGTTCGTATCGTCGATTCGTCGATAAAAATTTGGAAAAAATAAAATGAAAAAGATTATTTTGCGTGAAAGGAAAAAGACGTAACGATTAATATTTATCAACCACCGGTTTAAAAATCCAAGAAACTTTGGAGGATAGTATGAGAATTATCGCAATGTCACTCTCCTTATCTCGCGGTAACGCTTGGGCAAAATCTTCATCGACCTCGATCGTCCGAGTTTGATCGAATTACCGATTACGTTCCTGCTACCGAGCAACAGAGAGAGAGAGAGAGAGAGAGGGCGATGCGAGCGCAACAACGGGGGGTCCCCACCCCGCCCCCAATGTGCACACACCAGCGGAAAAGAGCGGGGGCGGGGTGGCGAGGGTACACATCCATACATAGAGGAAATTGGCGAGATTCGCCGCGTGTCCGTTCAAACACGGGTGCAGGGGTTTCGTTCACTCGAGGTGGCGTTCCGTGTGTTCCGGCACTCTGGAATCAGAGAGAGAGAGAGAGAGAGACTGACTATCCATGTGTGTAAATCTTAATAAACCCATCGAGTGCCGCGTAAGCCTTCGTAATTGGATCCGACCTGTCGTTTTCTATTCTCCCTGGGTAATCGCAAACTCTCTCTTCGATTCTTCTCTCGAGTCCTTATGTCTGCCCCAAGGTCCATTATTGCTTCTCTGAAATTCATCAGGGACGATCGGCTCGTATGCCGAATGAAAAATTTAATCTCTTGTACCCTATCGGTTCGAGAATCTCATTTTTCTTTTTAACCTCGAACTTGCGGACACGACTGATCCCACCAATTTTCGATATTGTTGTTATACCTATATTGTAATTATTTCATTAGATTACATTTGTGTATACGATGCACTTTACAAATCAATTACTCACCTAGAATTATTATTGTATTTTTTACCTTTGAAATAACATTTTGAACGTCGTTGATAAAGCTTGCTCTTCTCGTTTCCGTTTCCTTGATAAAAGACACTTTCGGAACGTAGGAGAAAAGGATTTTTCATCGCAAGAAAAAAGTTACTATTGTATTGGAAAAAAATGAAGTGAATTGTCGGTAGGGTGGATGTTTCTTTCGAACGTTCTTAAAACTAGTGTGGTTTACTGGGTGATGGTAATCCTAGACTTTATATTTTCAAGTATTAATGTCTTGGATAATTTGTCGAGACTATACGACGATCGATAAACACTTTCATTCCAAGATCGTCCAGATTTTTTTAAATAGCCATGTTTCAGATGTTCCCAAACTGCATGACTGCGTCATAAAAATTTGATCGATATACTGAGGATGATTTGTCGTAACACAAGTTTTTCACTTACTCGACCAAACGCTCCGACAATGCCATCTCCAAAAATTTTGAATCCCATTTTATTTACGATTGAAAAGTTTCGACGGGTACAGGAAATTTCATCGGTACTTCCTTAATTTTTTAATTAACCAAAAAAAATAATAAAATGATAGAAGACGTAAGCTAGTTTCATCCAGAATTATAGCGACAGCCGAAATAAAATTGTAATGAAAATTTGACCAATAATTGTCCAACAATTGTCGAAATACGACGTATTCGTTATTGCCGAAATGACTACTTAGTAAACAAGAGCAACCATTTGATTTAACGAAAAACGAAATTCACCATTACAACGCCCGGATTAATTAAAAACCGATGAAACTCTCTAGTACGATTAAAAGGAAAAATAGGTGTATCATAACGAGGCGTGTTATCAACCTCCACTCTCTGCAGACTGATATACAAAAGACGCAAAAGAAGAATAAGAAGAAAAGAAATCTACCCCTTGCAATTTCGTAATATTCCCGAGGATCTCCCGAAATCCCTGGAGGTTTTGCCGAAATAAAAGTCGCGAAAGAGCTGCTGCTGGTGATGCTGGTGGTGGTAGTGGTGGCGGTGGTGGCGGTGGTGGTGAGGAGGAGGAGGAGGGAGGTAGGGAAAAAGCCGCGGGGTCGATTCATTCAAAAGAGCCGGTTGCGCATGTGCGTGGAACCTTTTTCTTTCCCCTCTGTCTCTCTCTCTCTCTCTCTCTCTCTCTCTCTCTCACTTTCAGTGGGTAAGCATCACGCTTACTCTGGAAACGTCGATTTTTCCACTACCACGAATGTCTTCAGCGCAAGCGTGTACTATACACCCTTCTCTCTCTCTCTCTCTCTCTCTCTTTCGGTAGGAACGTATTTTTCTTTATCACGCGCGGTAGAGGGAGTGGGTAGGGTAGGTTTTAGCGGAATTTGCACGGCGCAACGTCCGGAATATCGATTCGATAAGGGTGGTGGGATAACCGGAGACACCTACCTCTCACTCAGGACTCGACGACTCGAATCGTTCTCTCGGTTTCCCAAGCGATCTCTCTAATTATTCCGTGTTATTCCGACCGAAATCACCGGTTAAGCCCGTATGGAACGACGAATCTCGAAAACCAGAACCACCTTACCTATATATACAACTTTTCAACTTTTCGTTTATATATGTGCCCACTCCAAAACGAATATCCCGTCAACGCCTAATCTCGTGCTTTGATGTTCACTTTTTATTTTCCTACATTATATACTTAGTTCGATTGTACTTTTTTTCTACGTTTAAAGTTGCATTTTACAATCTGATTGATCCATTCCTAATATTCAACGGTTATTTTGTAATTTCCAACATTACAGACTGATTATACATTTTTGATTTTTACCACCGTCAAATCAATATCCTTTCAACGCCTACTCTAATCTTTCAAGTTGACTTTTCACATCGGTGCTACAGTTACTCTCGTCTTCGAAATTGACTTTTAATTTTGATGCAGTAAAGTTCGATTATGCTTTTTGATATGTACTAACGAATATATCGTTTCAACATCTACGATGACTTTATTTAATTCCATCAGAGTTGGATGATTATACTTTTGGTTTATGCAAAGAAATATTGCTACAACACCTATACACTCATCATTCAAGTTGACAACAAATCAACAAGTTTGTTTCGTTACATTAAACTTTTAACCCTTTGACGCTGACTATTTGAATGTGATCTTTCACATCCGATTCAGATATTATATCAATCAATCAATCTCTTAGAGCAATCAAATCTGTTTTATTAAAGAATAATATGACCCCCAGAAGATTTTTATATTTCCGTAGAGATACACATCTTTGATCAAAAAGTTGATCGGTTAGTCGAGGATCAACGTGCCTTGTAGAAATAACACCCGGATAGAAAGCTCTGCACGGTTAAAGCGAAAAGCGAACAAAGTAGTGAACGCCATCTGTGGTGGGTTCTACGTAAGCTTTTTTCCCTTGATTCGTTATACACACACACACACACACATACACACATACATGGAAAAAATAGAAAGAGATAAGCATTTTCCGAGTGGAAAGAGAATTAATGGGAAACTGTGCTCGTACGTTATATGTATAATATGTATGTGTATGTGTATACCGCGCTTGCAATCGAATCAAAGTTAAGGATGGCAAGAATAAAAGAAAGAGACTGGCTTCGCTGCCTAGCCGCAAGATAAATATTTAAAGCACGCGCGAAATTCTCCACTCGAGGAGATTCGCGAAACCATTGTCGTCGTAGCCAAGAATTTGAAATGGAGAGAGAGAGAGATACATATATATGTAGGAAAGGAAAAAGGAAATGCAAATAGAGCGTCTGATTGCAGGAAAGAGCGGGCGAGAAAAACCTGAGGAGGAGGAGGAGGTGGAGAAAAAAAAGAGGGCGAGCAGATTGGACGAGGGTGGGTTGCTGGTGCTACTGCTGCCATGGCACCGTCGAGATAAAAAGTAAATGAGGAACAAAGGTCCCAGCCAGAAAGAGTAGAGAGAGAGAGAGAGAGGGAGAGAGAAAGAGAAAGAGCGAAAGAGAGCGAGAGAGAGGTGTGCTCGAGAAATATAGGGGGAGGCTTCCAGACGTGCCGAGAATAATGCAGCAGGAATAACGCGGTCGTCGCGAAAGCGCTGAGCTTCGAGGAGGTAAAACGAGAACTAGAACGGAGAGAAAGAGAGGGAGAGAGAAAGAGAGGGTGGGAGGAAAGGGAGAGAGAAATGGAGGGAAAATTGAGGAAAATTAATTAATGGAGCCTACACAGGTAATTAAGTTTTCAAAACGTCTGGCTTCATTTATACTCGACCGCCTCTCTCAAGATTCTCGACACCGACGAAACAGGAGGGGACAGGAACTTCTATCTCTTTCTCTCTTTTATACGATTTTCACCCTACTCTCTATAAATGCTTCTTTTTCTGTCTCTTCCTCTCTTCATATATATATCTCGTCCAGTTGTTCATATACATGGTGTATGGGTGTGTGTGTGTGTGTGCTTACATCTCTACTACTTTTTTTTCTCTCTTTCTTATTTTCTACGATGTTTCGACACGCATTTTTGACGCGTCAGGAAATTTTTCTGACGAAAAAGACTGACGTTTTCATTTCCGCCAGTCGATATTTATTTTGCAAACTTTTTAAATGGGACTTTCGGTCGTGAGACCTGCACAAAGTGGTATGCATTTTCGTCCAATTTTCTTTTAAGGGAGGTGTACATTTTTTATAAAGAAACAATTGTTCTTCATTTGTAAATTAATCAATTATTTATAATATAATCTTTCAAACGACAGACGTTGTATAGGTATATGTATGTAGCTTCTATGCTTTGGTCACCAATAAATAAAAAAAATCTATCAGCAGAAATTTAAGTTAAGTACATAAATTTACAGACCATTCAACCTATCGAAACAGTTAATATTTTTCTAATGAAAATTGGTAAAAACATTTTGTTTCGACTGGCGGCTTAAAATTTTCATAACACGTAACCAAAGTTTTCAAATAGGAATTGAACTGATTCCCAAACGAAAATTAAATGAGCTTTGTTAGGATTATTACCACATTTTCATCAATCAAGATGTTACGATACGACTCTGAAAAAAGATACGATTTTCATTCGTTGATATAAATGAGATTGAGAGAGAGAGAGAGAGAGAGAGAACGACGATGTAGGTAACAACAATAGCAATAACAACAACAACAACAAGAACGAGTGTTGTATTTGCATAGATCGATAGGTGCTAGTAATGGCCGCAGATTACCATTATAAAGAGCAATAACGTACCACTGAACAGTCCGGTGAGCGTCTATCTCCCGCGGGCAAGCCAGACATTAATGTTCGTCCGGCAGTCGTCGGCGCAAACGAGTTATACCAATTTCCCAATAATTGTTGCAGTTATGTTAATTCTCAATCAGCGTCACACACCATGCGCGCATCTCCCATCCTTCCTCGTTTTATGCAAATTTTACCGAACTACATACCGATGGAGAGAAAACAACCAGTAGTGTCTTCGTGTCTGTACCCGCCATCAATTTCGCACCGTCAATTTTTAGGTTCTTTTCGAATCTGTATTCAGCTACAATCAATTGGTCTTCAAAATAAATATTACAATGTGAATTTACTGAGAAATTCACGTGTATATTGGGGTATATTGAAAATTTTTATATTGAAAATTCGTGGAATATGTATGTTTTCTGAACGGTTGTTTATGCAATCGCGTATTATTTACGTTCAGTTTTTCAGAAATTTTAATAATCGATTCGAAGAAATACAGCAATGAAATAATATTTTGTAAAAGAATTTGTAAACTTTGTTGGGATTTTGAACGTGGAATCCCTAGTAGAAATCAAAGCAAGTTATGAAACGATGTTTTGGCCAAAGAAGGGCTTCACCTAACCTCGAAATACTTAATTTCCTACGATGTGAAAATCAAACACGTTACCCATCTGTACTATCGAGATTGTTATATTATTTTCCTATAATACATCATTATGTTTATTAATTGACAACTAATTTAATTTTTTTCTAATAAACATATCAATAAAGAATAAATTTGTAATAATAACACATAGACACAAACGTAACTTTTTCCTTTTTTTTCCAAAATTAAATATTTTATATCTTACTTTTTTTATGTAAAATGTAACTGTTTTTAAGTAACAAAGGTATAGCCTGATGTGGTATAATTCTATATTTTACATTGCAGAGTATTAAAAATTTGTATTTTTTTGTATAGGTATGCTAATATGATCGCAAGTTTCAAATATATTTCTATGAGACCATTAAAATCACACTTATACTGTATTTAAGGATTTTTCGCCTTATTACAATAAAATTATTAATTGATCTTTTTACATAGTCACTATTACTCTTGGCTCTTATTAGACAATACAAAACATTTAATTTTAAGATACGTTAATTGAAAGAAAGAAGGTAAGTACCAAACTTGAAATGATGATACGAGTGTACCTACTGTCGACTCGAAGTACCAAATAACATATGTAATTAACAAAACGAATATGAAATAGAACGATTTGTAAAGCAATAGGTTAAACATTTCTAGCAATCTATAGTGCAATATATAGATATATAGGGGAATGTATAGATTTCTATAGAAAAGGGAGAGGAAACGGTGACGTAGACGTTCGACCACGAACTCTCGAGGGAGAGAGAGGTTGGGTTGGGGAGGTTTGGTAAAGCCAAAGCCACGTGTCAATTTCGAGGAAACAGGTGCTCGACACATTTTGCTTTCGCGACAGCGTGTTCGAGGGCTACTCTTGCTTCAGACCTGATAGCTCGGGAAATCAGAGTATGAGAGAGAGAGAGAGAGAGAGAGAGAGAGGTCGTACACGTCCAACACCTCCTTGTTGATGTGTGTGCACGCGTATATATATATATATATACACGTACATAGGTTATTACGCGGGAGACAGTCGTTCAAAATTTCTCACACTCACTAGTATAAAATGTCTATTTTTTGTTTAACATTACGATATATAGTATGTAGGTATATATATATATGTTTATGGATTAGGATGGAGGTATATAAAATCAGTGGGTGTTGGATTACATAGAGGAGGTGACGGGTAACCGATGTCGAGAAGGGTTGGTAATAGCCCGTCTGGCACATTGCACATTCTGCCTATCTTGCTTTCCTTCATCTCTCGGTTGCTCGTTGTACAACCCTCTCTTGGTTCTATCAACAGCCTTGTTGGATTCGAGACAACCCTGGTTCCCTTCTCCCTTCCCTCTCCCTCCATTTTGGTATTCATACCGAGTGCATCGATTATGGACAAGAGGGAGAGGTATAACGATATAACGTTATAGAGATTACATAGAAATGAACGGAGGACAACGATCTATATCCTCTCTAATCGTATCTTTCTTCTTTTACTTTCTTATTTCTCCTCCAATTGTTATCCTTCTTTATTACATTCACTAGGTATTATATTCTAACTTAATCTAACGTGGAAAAATTGGATTTTTTTAAAAGTGTAAGTATATAATTTTGTACTTTTAAGCACTAAATATCACAGTTTTTTATACTTTTACAGCTTATGAAAATTCAAATGATTTTATGAAAATATGAACTTCCCATTTTTTAAGGTTCGATAGAAAATTTTAATAGGAATAATGGTGAAATTAACGGTTTTTATGTACGTTTAAAATATTGATATAAACATATTATATTCTTCTCGAAAGTAGAAATTTGAAACTTTAGACTCTTTGTAAGTATATAACATTTTTAAAAAAATAGAAACATAGGACGAGCATATTTTTATTTGTGACAGATAAATATGTATGGTAAGTACATGAATTCTTAAATTTTTGAAAAATAAATACATGTAACACGTGGACACACCTACTTTTTATGTAAAGTTTGAAACGTTGGAGTGAACATTTGTATTTTGTAAAAGATAAAAGTATTCTTGATTTACATACTTAGAAATGTATATTTTTATGAAAAAGTAGGTGCACCATAAATGAATTTTTACTTTTTTAAAAACTAATAAATTATGTATAAAAAACATAAGTAAATTTTATATACCTAATTATCAAAAAATAGAAATATTCGATTTTACATTCCGAGAATTATAACAAGTATTATCATATAGATTTTTTTATTTTATTCGATCTTCATAGGTCACAAACAATTCTTCGAACAATTTTACAATTTTTATAAATGAAAATATAAAATATTTAAAAAAGTTGAATTATACCTTTTTCATAATTGGAACATTGTATACATCACTCTTTTATATTCAATTTTATAAGTAAGAATGCACCTCAATTGATACAATAATTTTTAATATAGAAACTAGACATTTTTCATTTCAAAAGTATTAAAAACCTTCAAAACATTAAAAATCTATAAAATATACATTACTGACCTCAAGAAATAAAAAATTTTTAAAATACCTACCTATTTCGAACTTTAAAACATTGAAAATATATAAAATATTTATACTCGTAACATAAAAAAATTTAGTCATTTTCATTAGAACAAAAGACACTTTCACTATATTATTATAAAATAAAATAATAATAACGTATTATCCGAAGACACATAATTCAAAATAACCTAATAAACAATATATTCAAATGAAAGATAATAAAATCGGCTTTAATAAGACGTATGTTCTACAGAACATACACACACAGAGATAATACACGAATAAAATTAGTCGAGCGTTTATATATATATAAAGAGAAAATAGAGAATTTGTCGGTGTAGGATCGGTCGATAACGAAGGTCGCTTTCGATATATTCTAATCAGTTAGAATCGAGTTTGTCTCGGTGTTTATCGGTCTCCTCTAAGTTCACGTCTCTCATCCCTTCTCAACGGTTTAATCGACCGATAGAGAGAGAGAGAGAGAGAGAGAGAGAGAGAGGATTGGCTCGATACCTATATGTACATGGGTATAAATGTGTACGAAGATGGTCTGTATATATCGTGGTGGTAGTGAATCTACGTCAAAATTGAATTTTTAATTGGCATCACCCGTAGGGAAGCTCCATTCCATCTGAGAGAGAGAGGGAGAGAGGGAGGGACTGGATTGCATAGCGTCAAATTAATTAGGGACTCTAATGGACCGCGTATGATGAATCGCGTAGTTTGGGATTCCACTCTCCCTTCCTCTCTCTCTCTCTCTCACCTCTCTCACCTCTCTCATCTCCTTCCATCTATCCCTCTGCTTCAATGTATATGTATATATATCTATGTAGCGATTCCTACTTAATGAAGATAATTGTTATCCTGTTGCTCGTTTCGACAACACACCCCACGTGTGTGTGTGTGTGTGTGTGTGTATACCTATACACGCACATTAAAATATACTTGATTTTTTCTTTTTCATTATCAAAATTCAATCGTTCATTGCTTTTTCTTCTTTTTCCAGTAACCAAGACATGTAAGTGTACACGTACCGATCGAAAATTGTTTCGATCAAGAAGTTTTGGCTCTCGTTCACCTATATATCTATGTATATATATACACTTACGTATTGTTATATAAGACACTTGTCAAATAATTCGAATTCTAAGAATGAACGGGCGATCAGACCGAAACAACAAGTTCTGTTTTTGTACCAAAGCAAATGTATGTACAGTGTCGCTTGGTGTACGAAACGATCCGTTCATCTTTCGTGTATCTCTCTCCCTATATATATATATGTATATACTGTCTCTTACGCGCTCGTCAACAATGTCTTATTTTTATTCGTTATCAACTTTTTGATCCAGTGTGCGCGAGTGCGCGCGAGTGTGCTCAACCGGTTCCTTATATATATACGAGCATTAGGTTCAATCGGCAATTATGGAGGATCCGGGTGATCAAAATAAGCAGGTGAATCTGCATCAGGATTTGGTAAGTGTTTTTCGCTTTTTCTTTACCTTTTTTCCTTTCAAATTTTATCGCGAGATGATATAAGTCGAGAGGTATTAAAATATATCCCTAGGATTAATTTGTTGATTAACGTACGTAACGACGTTCGTTTTTAATCGAAGAAAATCTTTTTTTTTTAATTTTTTGTTGGTTAGACTTTTATCTTGACATCACGCTAGAGTCGCGTATATTAGGATAAAGCGAGTTTATATATAAATAATTATACGACGATTCGGCATTTTTTTATTATTATCGTATATTTTTATACATACGTAATTACGTGTAGACAATTTTTTTTACGTAAACTCTATGGAAAGTAAATCGTAGTGGATATTTATTTTTTAAGGTGGACAAGATTAATTTACGAGCAATTCGTACCAGACACCGCAAGATAAGCCAATTGAACGACGATTGTATAGTCCTTGTCTTGGCATTATTATCGTTCAGAGAGAGGATTCGAATAGAAAAAGGTAAGAAAAATTCAAAATTCGATTAATAATCGTGGGTCGTTAAAGTATCCATATTATAATGTTGCAGTGTGTAAAAGATGGAAAATATTGGCAAGGCTGAGTTGGCGAAAAACTCGAAAACTTTACAAGAACAATGATATGTGGGGTGTTGATCTCGCGACAAAGTCACCCTCTCGAGTCGCCGAAATTTTCTATCAAGTGCTGGACCGATGTGGCCATTACGTGACTCGCGTCGATTTCACCGATTTCGACGTAAACAGAGTGTGCTTGAATCAGGTAGTCCAAATGTGTCCTAACCTCCGATACCTCGACGCTGGTAATTTGACACTTACCTCACTCGTGTCAAGAGCAATTGGTAACAATTGTCGGAATCTTCGGGAATTGAGTATAGGTCCGTCATCGGAGATATGTCGCGATCGTCATTTGAAACGATTGTTTCAACGTTGCCAGAGGATCAGATATTTTAAGATGAGCAACAACTTAACACTCACCGGTCAAAGTTTCGAAAGTCTGCCTAACCACACGATGGAAGTCCTCATTTTGATCAACTGTCCAAATGTGTCTTCTCAACTTTTGTGTTCTGTAAGGAAGGAACATATAGTCACATATTTATATGTCGCAGCTAATGGTAGGTGTTTTTTGTTTCAGGCTTTCCACAGGTTTGAAAAACTCGAGACTTTTATCATCGACAACAGCGATGTGGACATTGCGATCAGGAGAATGGTTCGACCTAGGATATACCAACTACCACCGACACTCAAAGTGTTGAAAATCGTTCACGTCAATCACATTTACATGGATATTGTCACTATGTTGGAGCATCTCGAACGTTTGGACATTCCGGGATCTAATATCAACGACGACTTTCTACTCAATTTGGCTATAACTTGCAAACGGTTGATCAGTTTGAACATCAATAGTAAGAAATTCTCGTCAACTCGAGAAGTTAAAAATGTTTGATCCAAGCGGAACGTTGCATTAAATTTCAGATTGCACGCGGATAACGAACACGGGTATAATGGATCTGATACACATCCCCAAACTCGAGGAATTGAGCATACGACACATGAATCTAATCACGGATGAGCCATTCAAATACGTGAAAACTTTGCGTAAATTATTTTGCATCAATTGTGAAAACGTGAGGGATCCGGGTTTGTGCACGTTGGTCGAAAGATGCGACCGACTCGATACCCTCGATGTCACCAGATGTAGAAACGTAACGCAGGCGTTACTCGATCACGCTGTCATCGTAACCAGTCGGCGTACCAACGGTATTATTTTGGATTTGAATTTGAGAGGCACCTTTGTTTTCGATCACGGTGAGGAAATACATTCGCGATACATAAGCGTGCAATTTTCAACACCCGATGATTTGGAAGCCGAGGACAGCGAAACTACCGAAGATGAAAATGATCCGGTAGTTCCTATTCCTGGTCCTGCTGGTCCTGCTGTCGATCCTATCGCTCCTGGTGTTGGTCCTGCTAGAGGTCCGATTAATCCTGAAGAGGATGATTAGTTACCACAAATTTCTTAATTTTTCGTTTTTTTTTTAACTTTTTAATCGCTATTAATCATTTTCCTTTTACATTTATATTTATCGTAATATTTATTCCGCGTGTAGTATTTATTAAAAATGTTGTTTAATAATATATATATATTTACACATATGTAATGTGAAGTGTCGATTAGTGAAAATACTATCAAACTTTTTTGTAAGGATAATAAAAGTATTCTTTTTATCGAAATTGTTACTTTCATCTTCAGAAAGAGTAACAGATTATATTGACTTTGGACAAAATACTAAGACACATAAATTTATATTATTATTTTTTTTTATAGATTTCGTTTAACTAAGAAATAATAATAATTGAGTACATTTTTAAAAAGAAGGGGTATACGACTAAAAATTAAAATTTTCGTATCAACGATATTACGAATTGTCTTGAAAGGAAAATTAAAAAAAGATGTATCGAGTAGGGAAGCGTTCTTGTCTAGTATAGTCATATCGGAGCATCGATTCCGTACCCCCTGGTTCGTCGGGCATTTTTCGCGCGAACGCCCATCACACGTACACTTTTTTTTCTCCCCCTTTCTTTTCGCGCTAGAGGGCTCGTGCGAATCTCGTTAGCGGGAAAAATAATTAAAGCTCGAGCGCTCTCGAGACTCGAGGAGCAGCAACGCGAAGCACAGAGAGAGAGAGAGCGCGATGACGCGACACTCGATCCTAACGCGAACGAATTTTCACAGCGGCGCGAAAATAAAATTAAAAAAAAATACTACAGAAAAGAAGAGAGAGAGAGATGGTTTTGCGAGCGATTCACCTTCGATATCGTCAGTGTTCGAAAATGTTTTTTTTTTTTATTTTGTCTACGGCGTTTTAATATTAGGATATGCACTGCTGTTTCCGTATTATCCACGATTGCTCGGATTGACGAACTGAATAATTTTTTAATTGCCTAATATTTCATCTCGCTTCTATTTCTCTATGCGTGGCGTCAATCAAACGGCATTTATAGGATACGAGTGATAATATTAAAACTGTATTGTTTTCCCTGGATTTTATATTGAATATGGTTTTCGGTGGTCGGATTTTTAACGTTACCCTCAAAATTAATTTCTTCGCATATAAGTTTTGTGTAAATGCATCTTTTTCTTAATACAACAATGTAGATGAAATATATTTGCCACTTATAAAAATATAGACAGTTTTTGCTTCGTGATCGGCTATATCTTACATTTAAACTAACCAAGAATTGGGCATCTTTAATTTAACTTTAGGAATCTTAATATATAATATTACCTTTCAGTTTTAAATATAGTTTTCTAATCTAAGGTAACGGACTAGTTTTTGGTTATAAAAATAATTTCTGCACAATATGTGTCAATATACCGCATAGTGATAAATAAAGTGTTTATGCAACGTTCCTCGTATTACAAGAATTTGCCAATATTTTTAATAATACACTGAGAAAAATGAAATAAGAAAAATTACTATATTTTACAGTAATGGTGAGACAAACTTCGACTATCGTAATTTTTGTTATATTTTATAGCAATTTTTCCTATGTACATAGTAACTTTTATAAAAATTATAATAAAAATTACGATAATTGAAGTATGTCCCACCATTACTATGAAATATAGTAATTTTTATTATTTCATTTTTCTCAGTGTGCATATATATATATATATATATATGTGTGTGTCAAGCGACGTTTTATATTTGGAGGTAAAAATATTTATTTTTTCGTATTACATACAATTATCTTTCTACTAATTTTTACATCTTAATAATTGAGTCAATTCCTAGTGCGAGAATTTTTTTATGTAATAAAAATTTACCGTGAAAAAAAAACGGTAAACCGGGCAAAGAAACTATAATGATTATATTACAAATATCATGACCTGTTAATTTTTATTATAGATTTGCAACGACGAGTTTAACACGGTAATCAATTAATAATTTGTATATATTATACTATTACACGAGTCAATACCAATATTTAGAGGTTATGTCCGTCCCAGCAGATGCTTCTCGTTGCAATATTAAAAAAAACCCGTTCTATTCATCAGGCATATTTTACAATTTGGTTATCCGCAAATGATAAAAAAAAAAGAAAAGATATAAATGTGCGGATGAGCGTATAATAAGGAACGCGAGCGATTAGAAAAAATAAAAATGAAATCTGTTATTCCATAAATGTAATCGTTGGAGATACGAGGTGAGGGATCCCCGAGTCTAATCACAAATCGATCGATCGTTCATCGGATCGTAAACGATAGAGAAACTGCTTGTGAAGCTTGTCAGCATCCACATGTACGCGCGTACGTGTGTGTGTGTGTGTATACCTATAGATGTATGTAAAGGAAATGGGAATAGAGTCGAGGTAATAAGTGCTCTCCCTTTAAGCAATCAGGTTAATTGTCGCCGGCACCTTGGCAAGAGAGCTAACTCCGCATGTTAACGAAGAGGTAGAGACATCTCCCTCTCTCTCTCCCTCTCTCTCCCTCGTAGAGAGCGTACATCAGAGTTCCGTTTTCCGTAGATATTCGTGACGCGAATGTTAAAATAATAATTCATCAGGGAGTTAACGTTCCGGGTGCGATCTTCCTCAACGTACCGCGCAGCTATCTTATAATTACCGGGTTTGCATATATAGCCACCTACCGCCACCTCTTCACCCACTCTGTAATAACACTAGCCGATTAATACCGGCGCCTCCTCGGCTGTATAAGACCTCAGCTACTGCAGGCTATAGAACGATAGAACGATAGAACGATCACCCTCGTACAACGAGTCGTCGCATCTCAACTCAACGTGCAACCCGTTTCCTCTTTTCCCTCGATATCTTGGAATATTCTTACAAAGATTGTCGATCCTCACCTTTTTATTATACTGCACACCTCTTTTCTTTTCACTAACATCGATCGACATTCATATATCTATTCATTTTTAACGATTAATCTTATTCGTTTTCTCGTTCGTTTTCCAATCGTTCGCAAAGGATTCCAGTCTCAATTCGATCGATCGAAAAAAATATGACCGTCATCGCGATTGTTTATGTATACAAGTATAAAGTGCACCCACGAAAAATCGCGGGATTATCAACAACGAATCCAGGAAATCGATGCATTTATATATATATAAATACAAATATTCGGTTCGTTTCTATGTTTGCCGAATGACCGGAATGAATAATATCTCTCTAGAACCGCAACAAAATAACAACAAAATTAATCAATATAATTGTTCTCCTAACGCCGTTGAAATGATATCGAGGTACGTTCAATTGTGCGTTGAAATGAAACTCTATCGTAGTTTAAAACGCATAGCTCGCCTCAAAATACCCGACTATACTTTACCGTTCCAAATTTCAACGATTACAATTATAAAAGTGAGTGAGGGAACTATAATGGAACGATATAATTATACCGCAGACACGATTAATAAAAATAATTAAT
Source organism: Theocolax elegans (assembly GCA_026168455.1). Classification (NCBI taxonomy): domain Eukaryota; kingdom Metazoa; phylum Arthropoda; class Insecta; order Hymenoptera; family Cerocephalidae; genus Theocolax; species Theocolax elegans. The sequence goes on along the minus strand of CM047428.1, from coordinate 1,697,637 downwards.
ACGCGAACACGCGAATCATCTCGCATATAACCGTGCATTTCCTTTATTTTAATAGTTACAAAAGATAAATTAACCAATTTACATTATCGGCGGAACAATGACTTTTTTAATAATAAAAATAAATAATTATTGTGTCGCTATCTTGCATTTCTACTAGGGATGAATGGTCCGATAAATATTGAACGACATACGGAATAACAAAAAAGAAACTAGTGAAAAATGAAAGAGTGGAGAAATTTCATTAATGTAGGTGAATCAACCGATAGATAATACGTTGTTAAAGATAAGTACACACAATCACCGTAGAGTGCAGCCACGGTTATACATGTACATATTATATATATATATATATATATATATATATATATATATATATATATGCAATTTATCCACACACACACACACACACCCACGCACGCGTATACAGTGTCGATGAGAGTGGTGATGGTGACGCACGTGGGAGCTATCAAGAGCATGCACACTTGGCTGTTCAAGGGCTGGTCATTCATGAGCTATGCACTTGCGCGAAAGAGACATTCAATTCCCATGCAACACTGTTGCTTCGATCGATATATCCCGTAAAAAAATTTACGTTCTTTTTTTTTTATACACACATATATATATCAGGATTGCTTCCAATAAATACATTTATAATTTTACGCAATTAGGTATATCAAATGGTTGGCGAGGATGAAAGAGAGAGTACGCGCGCGCGCGCGCGTGTGTGTGTGTGTGTGTGTGTGGAGAAGGAAAAGAGGAAAAAAAGAGGCGGAGAAGGGAAAAGAAAGGAAAGTGGCTATTGGCGTTAGCGTTGGCTCAGCGGCTGGCATTGTCGCGTGTAGGACCCTCCTGAGCGAGAACGGAGAGAGTACTTACCATTGTGCGAGCCCTGTGGGTATATAGTCGTCCTCATCGTCCTCGTCGTCCTCGTCGTCGTAGTTCCAGCACCACCCTCTAGCGGCCTACTCCATCTTCCGGTGTCGAGGAGAGGGAGGAGGAGAGGGGGGGGGGGGGCGTTGAGAGACCGGGGCCACTCGACGATTCGTTAGCGCGGAAAAAATTCATTTGCCATCCGCCAACGAAAGCTTCTCTTTCTCTCTCTAATTTTTTATTTTTTCTCCTCCTCCTTTTTCGTCGGCACATTCTCATTTTCATCTTTCGCGGAGATTTAAATCAATCGAATACACGCTCTTTCGGAAATTTCGGTATAAATCCATTATATATATGTATATACTCGAATACATTTTGTATCCTTCGTGTTTGGCGCAATAAAGTGTTTGGGTGACTAACGAAACGTGACTGTACCTATAAACCCAATTGTACGAGTAGCCAATGAATCAGCAATTACCAGATTTATTCTATGTGTGTATATATATATATGTGCGCTATCCTTACTCGAAAGTGTAAATCTTTTAAAGCCGTTGTAAAGATCAGGTTCGGGGAGAGACGCACGGAATGAAAGAGGTATAGAGAACGAGCCACAAGTCGCAAGGCATTAACGTACCAATTATCGCGTTTTAATAACAGACCGTAATCCCAAAACCCAACTCCCCGAGAAAATCGGTTAATGCTCGAATCGCGGGCTCTTCCCAATCCCCATTCCCTCTTTCTACACGTTTATCGCTCTTTTACCGGTCATCCAAGCTGTATCATGCGGTCAACGTTATTAAACCATCTGTGTCTACTGTACATATATGTAACTCGTAGCTTTGCTTTTCGAGCTAATCAACGATCGACCGGTCGCTTTTTCCACTCTCAACTGTGTCACTAACAATCGATGGTTGTGTAAACCGAATATGTATATATAAGTGTTTTTGTGGGTTTGTGTGCAAAATTTGTTAATATAAGAGACTTTTTAATGGTAAAAGGAGGACAAACTCACACAATTGAAAAAGTTGCTATTAATAATGGCAATTTTTACCATTAGCATAGTAATTTTTACTAAAAAATTTTCTCAATGTAGCTTTGAGACAAAACCTTCTTTTTTTTTATATTACGCCTCTTGCAGTAAACCAAGTTCTTCTTCTTCTTCTTCTTCTTCTTCTTCGTAGTGCTGCCTGGGTGGGAGAGTAAAAAAATTAATTGGATGTAGATGGGCCGGTAAAGCAGCCTCGAGACAACGTCGTAAAACTGGCTGTTAGAGAGTAAGAGCCAGGAGGGAAAGATTATCGCTAAGAGTGAACGGATAAATTCGTTACCGAACGATCTTAACATGCGTGTATGTATATATAGACAGATTCTGCAGCAGATTTACGTTTAGTGCTTTTTTTTTCTTTTTTTTAAATTATATTACCGAAATTCGGTGTCGATTCCAAATGACGCTAAATCGTAGAATATTATAAAGCCTTAACGATGCGTGCATCATGCAAATTTTATATTTATCAATATTTTTTAAAGAAAAGTCTGTGAATTTCTGAAAAACGTACAAGTCTGCCCTACAAATTTTTAAAATTACTAGAAAAAAATTTGGTTTATAAAAATTACTAATACTCGCGTTTCAGTAAAATTTTAATCGTCGCTAAGAAATAGACAGAAAATTTGGATAAGAGCTAATTCGAATTTGCTTCGTTCGAATAGTTCAAACGGTTCAACAAATTTACTTCACTTTTCAAATGTTAGCTATTTAAAAAAAATCATAGTGCAAAGCCAAGCTCTTCATTTCAACTTTCAATACCATTATATCTAGTGATATTTTAACCTATCTTTTTCAAGAATTACAAAAATGTCAAAATTACGATTCTCGGGTTCAATTTTTTGTTTATTTTAATACTTAGATCAATACTTAAAGTAATTTTTTAAATTATTCATCGTCATCCGTGATTGAACAGTAGCTACAAGGTGGAGTAAATATTTAAAGTTTTATTTCTACTGATTTTCAAACCTATTTTTTTTCTAATTTTTTGGACGAAAAGTAACATTTAACCCATTTGAGCTACATAGACAAATCAAAATTCAAATGGTATCGAATTTTTATAAATTACTTTACTAAATGAAAAATGTAAGTTGTTTCAAACTGTATGTATTTTAATATTATCTGAAATCCTCTAGACGTTTCCAAAAATTAAATCCATCGGTTTTCTGCAAAAATCAAATCCTTTAACTCACAATTCCTTATTAAATGTTTCAAAAGAAAAGTTTCTAAATGCGAACAAGCTCCACATCCTAAATGCCACTTTCGTAACAAGCAACAATGAATGAAACGTCTACACTAATATCAACAAAAAATAAAAGAATCACATCTTACAAAAATATAAAAACGAATCTATACATCGATCAAATAATACCTATCGCGAGTTTCCCTCAGAAAATTGAAATATTCATATGCACCGTATGCTCGGTGTCTCGTACGTAGTTTACACGCAAGACACGAGCGAGCACACGTGTGTTTCATTTTTGGAAATGCGAACGCAGCTGAGACACCGGCTGCTTCCGAGCTTGTAAAGATGCTGTACCAAGTCTGAGAAAATGTGCCGATCGATCGAAAAAGAACAAAAAAAAAGAAAACAAGAAAAGTTCTGCAATATCCTTTCATCTCTCTTCTGTTGTTGTAAAAATTTTGTAGAAATATTCTTATAATTATGGTTAATTGCATTGAATTACGAGGTTAAATATACCTCAGGATTGAAAACCGTGTTTCACAATCGACACTCGTCCATTTTCGACCAATAATAAAATTGTAAAAGATAAAAAGAAAAAGGATAATCCCACGCAATCTCGTACTTCCCTTCGACAACGATACACTTTGCATAAAATCACGAATATGTAAAAGTGTCGCGAGAAACAAAGTATAGGTAACAAGACCATTCCCATTCCCTAACGAGATCCAAAAATCTCAATACCTTGTGGAGTTAGCGAGAAATGATGTAGAATCGTCATAAACCGCAGAATAACCGCGTGGTGATGCCGAAAATACGAGGTAGGCCGATCAAAAAGAAATTGAGCGTAAAAAGAGTCTTGTCTTGGGAAGACAGTGAAACTTCGTGGAAAACGTGTAGATGTAAACGACCAGTCACTGTCTCACTCACTCGCTCCCTCACTGCGGAGAAGGAAGGGGGAAACGGGTGAAGAGTAGGCAGTCAACCGTACATCGTCGTCGTACGGTGGATTTGCATGTTATTTCCAAGTCTAGGATATACCGCGGGAACCCGCACCGACGAGCGAAACTCGCGATTTTCATGCGGCAACGCATCGGGTGTCTCTCGCATCAAAAGCTCACACTCTCACACACGCGAGGATAGGGTATATAAACCGAGGACGCCATATCTCTCTGTAACAGTGCGCATATTCCACGCTTTATACCCACACCGAAATTCTCACTGTCGATCTGTCTATACGACGATTTACAGATATAAATACTTTTTCACCACAAAATTCATTGTTGTTTACGGAAAGAGAGAATAACATGAGATACTAGTTTTTTCTAAACGGAAGGGAGAAATTTATTCCGAGATTGTCGGTATCGAAATTACGGGATCTGAATTTACCGAGTTTATTTAACGTAAACCATATTTTCACTGAGCAACTATGGTCAATTAGGTAATTCGACATATTTATTTAACTGTATTATAGTGTTTAACCTCATAATTTATTCTATCGATAACAGGTGAATATCCCTTCAAAGAAAGTACATAAACTTGAGGGAAAGAACTGCACATTTAAAAAATATTCTTTTTAATATTCATACATTAAATATAGATGAAACAAATATAAATTTTTTAATTTATTCTAGTACGACGTATCAGTGTCAGAAATTTACCTCTTTAATTTATAATTTCTGACAATAATTGTATGTCTATAATCTTTATTTGTAAAATATGATGTCAATATAACATTAATGAAAAGGTTTAACCGGATAACGATGGAGGAAATCCATCGAAACGTTACCAATCAACAAATATTTTTTGGTTTGTTCATCAACATCGAATATAATATCCCACGTTTGAAAACTAATTTTAGGGTTTAATATGATGGAAGTATTCAACACAAATTACAGGGATCTACCTTTAGCTATTTTATTGCAAATTAGTAATTTAAAAATCAGTCGTAATACCTATATATTAATTTACCATTTATCAATATACTTTTCAAGAAAGACTCACCTATTTTATTAGAAAATTAATGAACAACATTTCGTCAGTAAGTAATTTATTATCAGCTTAAACCGGGGCAGTACCGATAATTCCTAAATTTAATAGCAATAATAATGAAACAATAATAATTATTGGAATAACTAATAAACATCAGTTTCATATTGTTAAGAGAGTACCAAAAACAATTTGGCTGCCATACCGACAAACGTGATAATTTGCAATAAATTTGTAAATAAAAGAGAAATAAGTCTTACCAACAAACCTGAACCTAATCTCAACAAGCTTCACAAACATGATATTTGTTGGTAAGGGATAGTTCTCAAAAATACAATAATATTTTAGACTGAAATTCAGTATACAGTTAGATTATCGACAAGCAAAAGCGCCTCGTTTCTTATTTATTCATATGTTTTAATTTTTTATTCATTAATTAACAAAAATTGAGTACGAGACTCCCTTAAGGTAGCTCTATAGTTACTCACTAGTCAACTGAGAGATTAGCCAAAATTTTTTATTCAATACATTTAAAATGTAATTTTTAGTAACTAAACATGATTTTAAAATATTTTAACGACTTTTGGTACAATAAATAATATGTTTTATTTAAATTTTTGTGAATAAAAATTTGTAAGTAAAGGTTACCCTCATTAATTTAGAACATTTAACCTTAAATTTTCGAGGTTTTTTAAGGATATATAAAAATTTTACACGATAATCCCTATATATTTTTGTATTTCTTAATTGTATATATTAAAATATGATTAAATGTTGTTTTTTGTACCGATGGTGGATTATTATCAACTAAAATAACTTAGTTTCAACGGCATCGAAAGAGTACCGATATATGAACTTATGTTATAAAACAGTAAATTTTGAATCAATTTCACGGAAAAAATTACAGGATAACGTATATTGAAATTTTGCAGGGACGTTAAGAAAAGTTCAATTTAACTATTCCATTTACTATATTAAACAATTTTTAGAACATTCGTGTAACTATAGAGCTACCTTAAAATCAAATTTAAATATCTGCAACAAAATATGTCTTATTAAAAAAAATCATAAAAAAGCAAACATTGATTATCTAACAAATAAATCCGCATCGTTGCAGATCTCTAATTGTACAATCAAAATGTTAAAAATCAATTAAAAAAGTAATGATGCTAATTACACAAAATGATTACCAATATATTGTATACGAGATATACGTCAGTATAATATTATTACAATTCACTTTTTCGAATCTCGATATCAATAAAAAAGAACAGTTCGCATTCACTCGCGTGTATATATATATATATCGATTTATATTATTCACGTGAAATATTTCACGAGTACATATGAGTTATTATATACCTAAGGAAAATACCCATAGGGAAATACGATCAAAAGTTGTACTATCGATACGATCGAAGGTAAAGACGTATGTAACGTGTATTTATTTCCTCGTTGCCGTAACTCATCCTAAACTTGCGGAATAAATATCCAAAAGATTCAAAAGAACAGAATTTTGTAATCCATATATCCAAGAGATATTGTACGTGGTTTATAGAAAAAAGAACGGTTTTATTCCGTTGGTCAACATCGGGTTAGATCGTCCGTTCATAAATCGTTAATCGAAACACTACCGTGTGTGTGTGTGTGTGTGATATGTTGTCCCCGTAATCGGTTCCACAAACATTATTGTCATCCGTGTGAAAATTTCCTTCTTCGATATAATTTCTAAACCCAAGATTATCACCTGTTTCCCTTAAATCGGCGTTCCTCGAATAATTGCTATGTAGGTTAGCTTTAATTTTGATGGCGAAACAACGAATAGCGTGAGTTTTATCCTTTTCTATCGCGTTCTACAACGTGTATACGTGTATATATGCGCGTATATGCGTGCGTGCGTGTATGCGTGTACGTATAGGACTAGAGTGGACATTTACGGTAATGCCTAAAAATTTACGATAGGAGAATACCATTTAGTCACAAAGTCGTTTTGGCTTACCTCTTAAGAAATTGACTTTAGCCCTCGGATTTTTATTCACCCCTCTATTCCCGTTATTCCTTATATCACGGTATGTTTATATACGTAAGCTGGGGTAAACGATAACTACCTCGTCGGATTATCTCTCTCTCTCTTTTACGGATTAAACGGGAAGAAACATTTTTAATTACTTCCCCCCTCTCCCCCTACTCCTCGAGTTACCGAACTAACAGTCGAATTTTTCGTTTACCTGCAGGGTACGTTGAAACGTAGATTCGAATCAATATTTTCCAAGTTTTCGAAATAACCAAAGTTTATTAAAGAAAAGCTTTTATGGGGTTTCACGTTTGAGTTATGTGGTTTATTATTATTATTCAGGAAATCGCTAATTAAGGTGATACGTTAAAGCCAGTTGATACCACGAGATTCCGACGGAGAATGAATCATTTAGTTAAACATTAATTTTTAGACTAGAATCAAGGGAAATCATGACAACACTGCGTCTTCGTGCATCTATATCATCACATTTTCACAATATTATATATCCGTCCACGAATTTTTGAGAAAAATTCTTTTTAAATTTATACTATAATCGTATCAAACCCGTTATCTTACTGTTTTTACACATTAAAAGTTTTACTTAATTGGGCTAAGTATCAAGTAGGTTATGATAAAGTAATTTAAATAATTATTTGTTTATAAATATAACTACGCTTTACTAATATCCAAAATTTTTTTAATCTTATAGACTATTGCTCCAACAACATTGAAACTTTGCACAATTATAGATTGAATCGTAGCGAAAGGCTTTCAGATGAGTATCCTTAAATTGTAATCTAAAACATTGATTATTAAAAAGACAGTTATTCTCGATTGGTAAATAACTCGGGTGGTAACATAACGAATTCGTCGTCCCCTTAAAATATACAATTAACTAATAATCTAATAAAAATATAATGCAATGGCAGTATTGGTGTATAAATATATGGGAGTCGAAGTTTCGAGGTTTTGAGTTCGATTCTCGATCTCCGACAATCATATAATTCGTTATTAAATATAATTAATATTGATAATCTTGAAATACAAATAATTCATCGAAATTCGAATGTTATCGAACCCAATGGATCGGTCGAGAAAGCAATCAATACGAAATTTGGGGGTTCCGCGGGTTCGACGATTGAAAAAAAAAACTAACCAATCGGTCAAGAATCTTAAAACAAATATCAAAATTGAATTAAACTGTTAAATAATAAAAAAATTTAACGAAACGTCCGGTTAAATCCGAAGCCCGAATTCGATTCTCGATCTCCATACAGCCCTCGAAAAATTCTCGGTATATCACAGCTTACCACCAAAAAAGAAAAGGAAAACAAATGTTTTTGTTTAAAAACACTAGAAAAAGTGTTTACGTACCTGCAGTATATATAGAGATTACAATATAGACACTCATCCATATATGCGCCCTACAGCCACAAACAATTTCAATTAACCAAAGTACTATTTTCCCAAAATCGCAAACACATCGTTCCCTAGGAAAAGAGAGAGAGAGAGAGCGGGATAGAAAGAAAGGGAGTAACGTCATCCCAATAAATCATTGAGGTAAAAAAATAAACGTATAATACGCAGACGAGAAAAAGTAATTCACTCGGCGAGAGAGCGTAACGTTTTTCGTGCGGTGATATAAAACACCGAGCCGAACCGAAAATAGGGGGGAGGGGAAGGAAAATCTCTCTTTGGTTTTTACGAACGCGATGTTGGTGTGCACGAAGGGATCGAAAACTGGGTACAGGAAAGTCAAACTGTACCGCATCGTGTGTACAAATGCACGAATAAATCGTCGAATTCTTGGTTCGAATCGACGTGCACACACGTATATATAATTAAGGAAACTGTAAAAACAAGATGTATTTTAATTTACGCAATTGTTACCTCTTTTTTTTTTTTTTATGTTATTTAACGTCGCTCTATTTATGCTGCCAGGGCTAATCAGCGACGGAGGTGAACGGTGTGTCTGTAAACAAAGCACATGTAGTTGAAACAGTGGTGCTTGTGTCCATCGGAAGATATCATCGGTCACTGTAATTAGTCTAATAATTACAGTTTCCTGTCCTCCCGATGGAACCACCGCGATCCTCTTTACATCTTCGCGTCCCTAACGTTCCCTATAGTTCAGATGCCCGTGCCTCTTATGCACTGAAAAATGCACGAAACGCACGTGCACCTGAACTGGCGTCACATTATAGTGACACGCCGAGCCACTGAGTCGCGGTGTTCGAAAAATGCACATGAAAAAAAATTTTCAGAGGTACACACGTCTGGGATCGAACCCACGACCCTCGGTGTGAGAGTCGGGAGCTCTACCCATGAGCCACCGCGGCTCCCATTTGGTTGTTGGAGCCACCGCGGCTCCCAACAGGATTGTTACCTCTGTTTGTATAAGTAAATAAAGGATTTACTGCGAAATTTATTCATATTTCGTATTATACAGTGTATATATATATACACACAAAAGAAAACAATAGGTTTTCTCTTTAAGAGTCTTTGGGTTCAGTTATCGCTTGGCGATTCGAACTCGCGGGTTATACGGTTCGCTCACTCGATGACGTAATAAATCGTTTCGCCGAATCGCTCGACCGGAAATGCATTTGGTGTGTATATATATATATATATGTCTATAAGCGAGTTCGCAAGCCGTTTCGTTTATATAGGCCACCGAGCACCTTCTTCCGAGACGAGTTTTCCGCTCCTATATATACCGATTACTACGTTACGCGTTTACATTTGTCCTGTAGATAGCGTCAAGTACATCCAAATATTTATTGATAAAAATTAATTAATTGTTATTCTTACACAAAAGAGAAACCGAACGTCGAAAGTAATTAAGGGGATGTCGATCAACTCAATTAGTAATTTAAATTTCCCGCGCTTACAGTATTATTGACTAAGAAATAACGTAATTACACAAATTAATATTTTTATCAAAATTTAGAAATAATATAAGATTGTTGTTCTTTGTATTGATATAAATTACAATTGCGCAATTGAGTGATTGTATAGTGAAATTAATTGTTTTAAAAAGTTTTAGATATCAAGTGGTGTAAGGTATTTTACATATTTTAAAACAATTGTACACACCAACTGCTCCATCAATCGTTTTGAAAGTTTGCAGAATTGTAATTGACATCATTGCAAAGGGCAATCTTTTCGTGATTTTCCTACAATTTTAATACATAATATGAATTATTGTAAAAAGAGTATTTCTCAGTCGGTAAATGACTCCGATGGTAAGATAACGAGTTTGACGTCCCCTTAAGGGGGTTCCAAAGTCAATTTTTATCCTCCCTACCTTATCGACTGAGTAAATCAAATAATCGATTATAATTAGATAATTATATTATTTTATGGAGAAATAAGAGTTCATTGCCCTTCGTATATGGATTATTTAAGTGTGTGCAAAATTTGGGACAGCAAAATTATCACGTTTTTGTTTAAACCCTTACCAAAAATTTTGAGTATGCTGCGCCCGTCTCACATTTTTGGTAAGGGATTAAATACAAACGAAATAATATTTTTGTCTCAAACTTTGTACATAGTTAACTTATTCATATACGAAGGGAAGTGTACTCATAAATATATTCAGTACATTAAAAAAAATAGTAGACTTTGATACCGCAACAGTAACAAAATAAAATCTTACGCCATAAATTACCGTTCGGTGGCGCTAGCGGTAGAAAGATACGAAGGTTACGCGAGCGCAGCAGCCGCCATCTTAGACTGTCGGCTGCATGGCAAACAGTCAACTTTTTTCAAAGTTGTCGATTGGACGTGCAAACATATTGATATGCACACACAGGGATCATGAAACAAAACTTTTATGTTTATAGGTTAAACATTTAAGCAAATTAAATAACAGGCTCATTTGAGTACGCAGGAGTAACCAGAATACTGAATGTCTATTATTAGTTGGAGAGTGGGGACTTCGTGGTGCGTGCGCTCCGTCGATCGCCTGCGTACACGCACCACGAAGTCATTTTACCGCTCGATTCAACCCGTTTGATTATTATAAAAAAAATCTTTCAGTATTCAATGCCGTCTTATTATTTTGAATAAGTTAAACATTTAAGTAAATTAATTAACAGGCGCATTTGAGTACGTAGGAGTAACCAGAATACTGAATGTCTATTATTATTTGGATTGTGGGGACTTCGTGGTGCGTGCGCTCCGTCGATCGCCTGCGTACACGCACCACGAAGTCATTTTTACCGCTCAATTCAACCAGTTTGATTATTATAAAAAAATCTTTCAGTATTCAATGCCGTCTTATTATTTTGAATAAGTTAAACATTTAAGTAAATTAATTAACAGGCGCATTTGAGTACGTAGGAGTAACCAGAATACTGAATGTCTATTATTATTTGGATTGTGGGGACTTCGTGGTGCGTGCGCTCCGTCGATCGTCTGCGTACACGCACCACGAAGTCATTTTTACCGCTCAATTCAACCAGTTTGATTATTATAAAAAATCTTTCAGTATTCAATGCCGTCTTATTATTTTGAATAAGTTAAACATTTAAGTAAATTAATTAACAGGCGCATTTGAGTACGTAGGAGTAACCAGAATACTGAATGTCTATTATTATTTGGATTGTGGGGACTTCGTGGTGCGTGCGCTCCGTCGATCGTCTGCGTACACGCACCACGAAGTCATTTTTACCGCTCGATTCAACCCGTTTGATTATTATAAAAAAAATCTTTCGGTATTCAATGTCGTCATATTATTCTGAATAAGTTAAACATTCAAGTAAAATAATTAACAGGCGCACTCGAGTACGAAGAGAATAACCAAAATACTGAATGTCTATTATTAGTTGGAGAGTGGGGACTTCGTGGTGCGTGCGCTCCGTCAATCGCCTGCGTACACGCACCACGAAGTCATTTTTACCGCTCGATTCAACCCGTTTGATTATTATAAAAAAAATCTTTCGGTATTCAATGTCGTCTTATTTTCTGATTACTTTAAATATTAAAGTAAATTAATTAACAGGCGCATTTTAGTACGCAGGAATAACTAAAATACTGAATGTCTATTATTAGATGGAGAGTGGGGACTTCGTGGTGCGTGCGCTCCGTCGATCGCCTGCGTACACGCACCACGAACTCGCATTTGTTGCTCAATTCGCGTGTGTCACGTCAATCTAGAAAAATTAAAAATATTGCTGCTACGTTTATAAGATTTGAAATAAACAAATTTTTCCGTTATAAACTAACAATATATATAATGATAAAACGTTTCTTAACGAAGTTCACGAGTGTCTCATCTCGGTCGTGATCCGACCCGTCTAGTCCGTGCGCGCATGCGCATTGCGTTGGAATCGATATGATGCGCGCGTACGTCGTACGCCCGTGCGGTCATCTATCGATATACGCGTACATTCGCGCTTCTTGCCGATCTGTCAACGAGTTCTACATTGTATTGCTGATGACATAGTGCTTTTTATTCAACACCGGCTCCCTATATGATTAAAGTGGAGTTGTGGATTTTGTTTAGAGGTAAGTTGTTTAGCCGTAGAGGAACTTTGTTATTTATATAGTTATATTACAAGCGAAAAGGTTGGTGTTCCCCTAACCTCTCAATTGATATCAGAAGGCAATTGTATACCTTTTTATGCATCCTTTCTTCCTGTTTCCCAGTATACCATTATTTAGTAGTTTGCTTTGTCTAATTTTTTAATATATTCTCAGAAAACCGTGCACTGGGCGTCAACAATCATCGGAGCCAATCTGTGTACGTGTTGCTGTTCCTCAGACTTGGACGTGGTGCGACGGGCTGATTCTTCATTGTATTGCTTTTTCTTCAATACCGGCTCGCTATAGGATTAACGTGTAGTTCCGGGTTTAATTTACAGGTAAGTTGCTTATCCGTAGGAGCACTTCATTATTTATATAGTTATATTACAAAGGAGAAGGTTGGTGTTCCCCTAACCTCTCAATTGATATTAACAGGCCATTGTATACCTTTTTATGCGTCCTTTCTTCCTGTTTCCCATTATACCATTATTTAATAGTTTGCTTGTAGTTTGCTTTGTCTGATTTTTAATATATTCACAGAAAATCCTGCACTGGGCGTCAACAATCATCGGAGCCTATCTGAGTACGTGTTGCTGTTCCTCAGACTTGGACGTGGTGCAACGGGCGGATTCTTCATTGTGTTGCTTTTTCTTCAATACCGGCTCGCTATAGGATTAACGTGTAGTTCCGGGTTTTATTTACAGGTAAGTTGCTTATCCGTAGGAGCACTTCGTTATTATATAGTTATATTACAGAGGAGAAGGTTGGTGTTCCCCTAACCTCTCAATTGATATCAACAGGCCATTGTATACCTTTTTATGCGTCCTTTCTTCCTGTTTCCCATTATACCATTATTTAGTAGTTTGCTTTGTCTGATTTTTTAATATATTCACAGAAAATCCTGCACTGGGCGTCAACAATCATCGGAGCCTATCTGAGTACGTGTTGCTGTTCCGTCAACAATCATCGGAGCCAATCTGAGTATGTGCTGTTATTCCTAAGACTTGGACGCGGTGCAGCTCCTAGAAGATATACTACCCTTCAGCTACTGAGTGAGCTAATGATGGTGCTCATCCTGGTTCCTTGGGCTCGTTCCTAGTCAAAGAGTCTAATCATATGTGCTTTTTTCAATACTAGGAACGCTTGAATGCTGGATTCTCGAAGTGGTCGTAATTATTATATTTAATTTTAGTTATTAAAAAATTGAACAATTCATTAAACCTGTTGTCAACTCCATAGTGAGTAAAAGTGTCAATTATTTGTAACTATGCAAGTGCAGAACTGTAAGCATAATTGCCCACTCTATAATGAGTAATCAATCCTGAATTTATGGGATTAAGGCATTAAAAATATTTCAGTACGTAACTGAATTTATAAAAAAGTTTTATGATTATAAAAAAAATGATGAAAAGAAAAATGTTTTAAATGATGTAATTATAAATAGCAGTACACAATTATTATTTATAAATATCTTACACGCTATTAAAAAACATTTATTGGATTAAGATATTCTATAATTTGAGTTATAGAATAGGATTTTTCACGCAAGCCCATTGATGGCTAATAACTGTTCGTAGTTATTATATTTAATTTTAGTTATTACAAAATTGAACAATTTATTAAAATTGTTGTCACTCCATAGTGAGTAAAAGTATCAATTGCTTGTAATTGTGCAAGTGCAGAACTGTAAGCATAATTGCCCACTCTATAATGAGTAATCAATCCTGAATTTATTGGATTAAGGCATTAAAAATATTTCAATACGTAACTGAATTTATAAAAAAGTTTTATGATTATAAAAAAAATGATGAAAAGGAAAATGTTTCAAATGATTTAATTATGAATAGCAGTACACAATTATTATTTATAAATATCTTACACGCTATTAAAAAACATTTATTGGATTAAGATATTCTATAATTTGAGTTATAGAATAGGATTTTTCACGCAAGCCCATTGATGGCTAATAACTGTTCGTAGTTATTATATTTAATTTTAGTTATTAAAAAATTGAACAATTTATTAAAATTTTTGTCACTCCATAGTGAGTAAGCCTAATTGCCCACTCTATAATGAGTAATCAATCCTAAATTTATGGGATTAAGGCATTAAAAAAGGTTTATGATTATAAAAAAAATGATGAAAAGAAAAATGTTTTAAATGATTTAATTATAAATAGCAGTATACAATTATTATTTATAAATATCTTACACGCTATTAAAAAACATTTATTAGATTAAGATATTCTATAATTTGAGTTCGTAATTATTATATTTAATTTTAGTTATTACAAAATTGAACAATTCATTAAAATTGTTGTCACTCCATAGTGAGTAAAAGTTTCAATTGCTTGTAACTATGCAAGTACAGAACTGTAAGTCTGATTGTCCACTCTATAATGAGTAATCAATCCTGAATTTATCATACACGCTAAAAAGACATTCTCAAAGTTAGAGAAAAAAAAAATTTTTTTGGCTCTTGATCAATAAAGAATAAATTTCAAGCTTAGGTTATGTTATCTCCACAAAATCAAATCACAGTGTTAGTATAACTACGCCATCTACCGACATCATTTGAATCGTACGCTAGATGGCGTAGTATACTGATAATGCAACCTACTATATCGACGGCAGGTCGATAATTCAGTCATAAAATTGACTTTGGAACCCCCTTAATTAGCGATTGCCGTTCGTATTTCTTAGAGTATAAAGTTAGATAATAACAAACTCGTAAAATGTTAAATCGGTTGGAAATAAATATTGTGTGCTTCTGTAACGTTACGAAATAAATCAAATGAGATAGTTCGTTTACTTTGAAATATTAAATAATATACCTTGGGATATTCGTTGAAAAGTTACATGTAATACGTGTATATAATCGAGACTAACCACAAAATCTACTCCCAAAAGGACCTGGTAAAGATATTTATTTCAACACTCTAGAAATTTATTAGAGTGTTAGAAATTTTATCATTTTTTGACAATGGGATGTTCTGTATTTGAAAAGGAGGTTGTTTTAGATGTCAAATCAAATTGAAAACAACTGTTTAAAAATGAATTAAACTTTATTGCAATTGTAATGTACAAGAGAGATAAACATTTGATCGATACGAGTGACCTGGTAAAACTATAAAAATATCAAAAAGAAAAAAGTACATTTATGGTGCCTATTTGGTATACTTGAAAAACAAAATTCGATACTAGAATAAATTACAATATTAGAAAGGGAAAGAATTTAAATCTTTTGAGAACACCGATTCATTTTTATCTCTATGGAATTATGTATCTTTGAACAATATATTTGTATATATAATATATGATATAAATATACTTGCTTATTGTACCTTCTAATTGGAATTTCAAGATTCTTCGATTTTCCACAAATTGAGCGATTCGTAACATTTTTACCGAAAATTTACTAAAGTTTGTCGAAATATGTCGATTGACAATCGGTTGAAATTTCGCGAAAAGAAGAACATATTCGAGATGAAAAAATTTTCATGAAAATTATAGGTTCAAAACTTGCGGAATATTACGTATAACTATTTTATTATCGAAATAGGTTTTCACAAAATATTGATATTATAAGACATTCAGTGCACACAATTTTGGGAAATATAAATGTTTGACGTCTAATCGATTGAAATATAACAAAGTAGAAAATTTTTTTTTTTTTTTTTTTTTTTTATTTTAACGTTGCGCTTTTTATGCTCTCAAATCGATGCTAATCAGCGACAGAGTCAAAGTGTAGTATCAAAGTAGAAAATTGTTACCGAAACATCGTATTTTCCCGTGAAATTTTTCAATAGAAATTAACCGGAAATTATGGCGAACTTTATTAGTTTTCGTAAATGATACGTATACCCCTCTCGACTCGAGTCCTTAACAATAAATCAGGCACTTGTTTAAAATTTTTCACTCATTTCTCCAACGATTACAATCGAAATTAGTTGAATAAACCTGGTGAATCTCTTAACTATATACGATTGCCATATATAGACGAACACCTTTCGTACGTTACGGAAGCTCCGAAGCTCGAATCTGTAGATAAATTCCTAAACAAAGATTCGCAATCGGCGTTCGCATTTAGAAAATATGTATTCCTCGAGAATTAACGTAAACCGGTAAAATCGTACGGTATTTATCTAGAAAATAATAAAAAACAAAATGAAAAATAAAAGGTTATATAGATGCACACGCACAAACACACATTCGCACGGAAAATGTACGAAAATGAGTACCCCAAAGGAATCCCAAGGCTGAAACCTCGGATAAACTTGTTTTATTGGTCGGAACAGCAAGCGAGCGAGCGAGAGAGAGAGAGAGAGAGAGAGAGAGTGAGAGAGGGGGGGGGGGGGAGGAGAAGAAAAAAAGGCGAACCGAACGAAATGTATATACCTTCTACCGTTTTATGTTCATTTTCTCGCGAAAAGATCGTAAATATGGTCGTAAGAAAAGGTAGTAAAAGAAAGAGAGAGAGAGAGAGAGAGAGAGAGAGAGAGAGGTAGAAGAAAAAAAAGTAACAGCGAGACTGTCAGAACAACACGGCTCGGTACACACAGTCGTTTTAACCTAGCCTAGGGGGAGCAAGGGGGGGGGGGGGAGGAGAGTAAAATAATTGACCGATACACAATGCTCGTCGAGGTTTTTACGACTTGGGTAAGGAAGAGGAGAAAAAAAAATAAAAAGAATGTATAGCTAGACACACCGAGGCACATTTATTAATCATCGAAGCAAAACTCTCTCACCCGCTATTACGTTCGTCTACACACACACACACACACACACACACACACACATACCTCACTCGAAAATGTGTATACGTGTTTATGCGCGTAACCTACAACACTTGGTGAAATTTACAATTTTACACGAGTACCTTTTTTTTCCCTCTTTCACATTGCTACTTCTAATAAGGTGATTTATCAAGAAAATGAAAAAAAGAACTTTCGGTATGTATATATATGTAGTCGTTCGATCCGAGTGGTTAAACGATTGATTGCCGGTACTCGAATGATCGGTGTGTTTACATGTCGGTCGAATACAAAGTTGTAAAAAAATCCGCGGACTAGAATGCGCGCGTGTGTGTGTGTGTAAGTACCTCGGACAAGTAAAAAAATGTTAATAACCAAGTAATTTACCGAATAACAGAGAGAAAGATAAAAAAGAAACGTACGTATTATGTTTTTGAAATGATCAAGTATTACAAAGAGAAAAAAAGGAGTGAAGATATCGGTAAGTGCAGTGCATAGGCTTGTATATAGGTCTAGAAATGGAACGACGTCGATTTATCTTGACGTATTTAACGAATAAGAGCTATCTTATATCCTATTTCAGTTGAAATCGTTTTTATCCAGTAGTTTCTTTTGTACATTTGGAAATGCTCCACTTTCAATGATCAATCAGCGATAGAATGTGAATAAAATACGATTCGGCATAGGTGGCAATGAGATTAATCGGTAACTATAATCGACTAACGGCTACAAAACATCAACGTCATGGTTAATTATATTGAATCATTTATTTTATTACAAGATAAAATATTCAACAAGAACTTTCAACTCTTAAATTTTTAACAAAATCACATTTATCTATAAATATATCACAGAAAATATTAAATTCTGTTTCACGCAATACATCGATATATATCCCTCAAACAATAATTTCCTCAACGAAAACTACGAGTCTCATAAAAAAATTCTCAATCCCAATTAATCCAACCACTTTCTGACAAATCATCCAGAATTGCCATAAACCACAATTACCGTTCCTCCCAAGTTAATTCAAAATAAATTAACGATTATACGTATAGTTACCACAAACACACAAACACACACACACACCGGTAAATTATTCGAATTTCTTTTTTCGACAATCGCGTGATACAGCCAATCTAAATGTTTACAAAATTGAAAAGTCAGTTTTATTTACCAGTCGTTCAGCGCGTACACATTACATCAACCTTTACATATATATATATACATGCATGGCTTGTACGTTTTCTCCTAGTATGTGTATATATATATACCTGTTCAGTCGGATTCGCTTTTTCTCTTTACCTTCGTTTTCGTTTTATTGTTCGTGTATATATATAAGCCTCGGCACGCATGTTACACACGCGCTCAAAAGGGCCGAAGGTACAAGGAGGAGGAGCGAACCGAAACTAACTCGTCCGATTAAGAATACACGACGGGCGAACGAATTAACAAAAAAAAACAGAACGTGTTGTACTACGGTTTTTTTTTACATTTATTTATTTTAATCTTCATATATAAAAAACAAAATGTGTACTCTATCGTACCCAATATATATTTAATTCTTGGTAATTTTGTTGATAAGTAAAGAAAATATAATAATTTTGAATATAAAAGCATTTGGACATACTTATAAATAAGTAATAGATCAGGTGAATTATAATTCATATTTTAATTTGAAACATTATTGTTTACCGTTTTATGTAGGTGTGAAATCAGAAGTTGCTCATCTGATCATAAAAATTGAACGTCCAAAAAAGGATCTTCTTCGTTTGTTATTCATCCGAAAAAACAAATTAATTTTTTTTAATCGATTGATAAACAAATAACATAATATAAAAGTATATATACGAAATTTGTTTGAGAAACTAATTTTTATATCATACTTTTGATTTTTATTTATTTTTATTTATTATTAATTGTTTATTTTTTCTCCGCATATCCCACCCAAGTATTTGGGTTATTAGGCTATCGGATGAATGTTTAACGTTTTATTATACAAATAATTAAATGATTTTTATAATATTATATAGTTTTCATATTTGTTTATTTTTATTATTTTTAGTTGTTTTATTTTTATTTAATTTTTCTTTGTAATTTACATTTTACCCAAGTGTTTTATATATGGCATATAGGTTATTGGGTTATCGTATGAATGCTCAATCTCTTATTATACAAATAATTAAATATTTTATTGAAGATGTGATTTTTTTCGTTACAATAAATGAAAAACAATAATATTTTTAACTTCTTAGTTTAGTTACTTAAACCAATAACCCGTATCACATGACAAAAACACTTGAGTAAGGGCGTTTTGGTTGGGGATGAACAAACGAAAAAGATCGTAAAATAATTGAGTTAAAATATTTTATCGTATTCAGGGAGGAATGAAGAAAAAGAAGAAAAATAAATGATCGGAGAGATTATCGTTTACTGGTTGGCTCGACGCAACATTTTGTAATTTAATAAATACAAAATATACTGGACACGATATGTATAGTAAAAAGCGATGGATAGCCGAGGAGCGTAACGAAAACGTTTATAAATCGGAATTACCGAGGAAGTAACCGGAAGATCGTGTATACGTTTTATTACGAGTTTTAAAAAAGAAATCGTATATTTTTCTTTGAGCCAACCGTGTGGAATATACATCCATTCGTATAGTTTCTCCGTTACAAATTACAGATCGATCCGATATATATTCGCAATTGTAAAGAATATTGTTATTATGCGTACCGTCCTCCTCGTCGTCGTCGTTACGAAAACGTGTACTTTTGTTTAAATAAGTTCGAGGAATTTCTATATACCTCTTCAATGTTATTTATTATACCTCGCTGGTTTTTTAATGACTATTTCTTACAGAGGTTATTTTCGTTTAGTTATTATATGCGCGCGTATTAATTGAAGTAAAAACAAAATGATTCTCGAGTCGTTCGTATATATGAATTGTCTATATATCGGGAATAATCGTCCTGAAAAATTTATCTGGAGTGTGTAAATTGTGTTGATAAAGTAGTGAAACATTCACCAAAAAATTTGACGCTAAGTGCGTTGAAAAAAATTTGGTTCTTTTTTAAACCATTAACATTTTTTTTATCCATTAACCGTCTAAGAATTATAACGACTTTTTTTGGTATAAAATGTAGCCAAAATATAAAATAATATGGTTTTTCGTTTTGTATATTAGTTTACCAAACCAATGTAAGGACTATACGCATACAGCAATATAAACATTACTATAATAAATTATTATACACAGATATTATGCATAAATGATTTTATATTTTTATATAGAATTTAAGTTATTTTGATGGACTTGTTTGTTAATTTATTTTTATTTTTAAAACAGGTATTTGAACCTTAAACTGAAAACATCGTCATTATCTTTTAAGATAAAAGAAAGGTATACAGTGTTGTACTCATATTTTGTCGATAAAGATGAAAATATACTAATAGGTAAGAATGAGGTTAGGACGGAAGTTGACCAGTTTTATATAGCTGATTTGGAAAAAGAGCCAAAGCCAAGTTTTATCTTCTCTAACTTACCGACCTCGAAGATCACATAAAATTAGTTATAATTAAAAAAGGAAGTCAACTTACGCAAAGTGAGGAGAAGAGTCCCCTTCCTTTATTAATAATCTTTCTCGGTTCAAAATTTGAAGGAAAAATATCAGTTGGTTTTCGAGTAATCCCTTACCAAAATTTATGACAAAATGCCACGCAATTTGAGGTGCGACGCTCGACTAATTAAAAGGCCTGTCAAGATTTTTGGTAAGGGTTTTCTCAAATATTTTTCCATCAAATTTTAAAGACAGTTACCTTTACGTAAATTATCGTCCTCTTCTAATTGTGATTAATTTTACGTAATTTTCGAGTCGGTAACGTAGGAAGGATAAAACTTGACTTTGGCACCCCCTTAACGATATTTGGCCAAAAATTTACCAAGAATTCATCGGAAATGAACCAATATATAGTGAAATATGAGTCACATCCACGAAATATGACAAAATAATAAATCATTACGTAACGATACATATTTTCGACATGGAAAACCAAATAATGCAAAATTTGATTTAGCATCACACCAATACTTGGAGTTTGATGATTGATAAAATTGTTATACCACATCTATTTTCAGTTTGGTGGATGTATTTTTGGTATCGAAGAAATTCGGAACTTTGGAAAATTGAATAATTAAAAAATCACCGAATATTCCGTAATTTTTAGCCAGTTTGTACTATAAGGATGTTTTAAAATATATATATATATATATATATATATATATATAAACAGTGATAATATTGTTTACACCTCGAGTTCTGATAGAATTTCACCAATTCGTTAATGTTTGAGGTTCGAAATAATCATTACAGGTAGATTATACAACTATGTAGCCATCTTTTGCCGATTTTCGGAATCTTTTGAAACCCACTACCCATATTAGTAACGTTACACACATATACATATATATGTATATACCTATATCTACACACTACTTTGCACAAACGCAACATCAAGATAAGAAAAGGAAAAAAAGGAAACGAACATCAACGAAGCACAAATTGGTAACCCGCACAAGCGCACAACCGCCCCCTTCCGAAATCGGTTAAAAAATTCACGAAATAATATTATAAACACCAAAAGGGGCTATCCAACCGTACCGATCAGAATGTTCAATCGTGTATATACACACACACACACTCACACACACACACACACACACACACAAGGAAACAGTAATAATGACAATGATAATGACAATGATAATGATAATGATAATAATAATACTAAAAAGGGGGGTGGGGTGGCGGGAAAGGCGCAAGTTTACGTGGAGGATTGGTTAAGTAGCTTGAGAGCGAGTTACTTTCATGAAATATTATCCGGATAAAGATCTTGGGTTCTCGCGCTCGCGGCTCGCGTCACCCAAGTGTAACGTTAGACAAAGAGGCCAACGTGTCTCCCCTCTCGCTCTGGTGTTCCTCGTGTGGAGAAAGAGGGGAAACAAAACGTTGGCAGTGTTGCGTGACGCGCGGAGCTACCGCGCGGAGAAACAACCCGCATGTTTCATTCGATTCGAATCGGCACGCGCGATCCCGGTTTTATTAAGACCGATGCGCGCCCGCGCGAAAACATCGGTATCTGTATATACATATATATACACACCCACACCCGCACACACACATACACATATATATATGCATGCGCGTTAGACCGGCATTCCCATGCGTGTGTACACGCATATCCCCCGATTTTTTTTTACTTTTTCTCCTTCTGGAGAACCTAATACTGTCTAAAAGATGTCTTTTATAGTCAGAAACTGCTAAAAAGTTCCAGAGTGGGTCTAAATCATTTAAGATCACTTATGGTCAAAATATCCGGAAAAGTGCCCGAAATATTAATATAGAAATGTATATGTTGTCCTTATAAACGATGAATATCTATTAGCATGATCATTGCAAAAAATTTGTGCACTTACCTTGGAGTGGTAGAAAAGTATCTCACTTTTTCAGTATCCATCTAATCCCCTGTAAGCTGCTAAAAATACAATCTTATAAAATTAAAAAAAATTATTTTTTAAACATTTAATGCTGGATTTTTAGTTTTACATCCCTTACAAGAATTATAATACTTATCTGAAGGATTACTATAAAAGTATCAACATTATTATATTATTATTCAGCAATACATTGTTTAGATTTCACAACTTGTCACTCACGTTATCATATTACCATTATAATTATATATCCGATTTATTTATATATCTTTTGTATTAAATACGTATATTCAGTTATTGTAAATGATGTTTATATATTTATAGTAATCCTTCAGATTAGTATCATAATTCTTGTAGATGGATGTAAAACTAAACATTCAGCATTATAAATTTTTAAAAATTAATTTTTTACATTTATATAATATTTGTATTTTTAGCAGCTTACAGGGGATTAGATGGATACTGAAACAAGTGGAGATACTTTTCTACCACTCCAAGGTAAGTGCACAAATTTTTTTGCAATGATCATGCTAATAGATTCATCGTTATAAGGCAACAAATATACACATTTCTATTAATATTTCGGGCACTTTAGGATATTTTGACCATAAGTGTCTTAATGATTTAGACCCACTCTGGAAAATTTTTGGCAGTTTCTGACTATAAAAAGACATCTTTAGACAGTATTAGTTACCAGAGTCCGGAGCAGAATTGCTGCTATCACTATTTAAGGTTTAAATGGCTGACAAGTGTGTGACAGCATACATTTATGTCTTAAAAGTATTTTAAATGAAAGTTCGGAAAATTTACAAAAAAGTCATACTTATGTTTTTAGTGAAAAATGCATCCCCTGGGAGGTAAAAATTCATGAAATGGCATATATGCAAAAAAAGTGATAAAATGTCAACTTGACTCTCTGTAAACTTAAAATATGGCCCAGAAAACAATCTGAAAAAATTCAGGAGAACTATGGATACCTCTAAAACATATTCCCACAGTTATAGCAATAGTTATTTTTTTCATCTTCGATGTCACAGAGAACCACCCATATATATATATATAAACAGTGATAATATTGTTTACACCTCGAGTTCTGATAGAATTTCACCAATTCGTTAATGTTTGAGGTTCGAAATAATCATTACAGGTAGATTATACAACTATGTAGCCATCTTTTGCCGATTTTCGAATCTTTTGAAACCCACTACCCATATTAGTAACGTTACACACATATACATATATATGTATATACCTATATCTACACACTACTTTGCACAAACGCAACATCAAGATAAGAAAAGGAAAAAAAGGAAACGAACATCAACGAAGCACAAATTGGTAACCCGCACAAGCGCACAACCGCCCCCTTCCGAAATCGGTTAAAAAATTCACGAAATAATATTATAAACACCAAAAGGGGCTATCCAACCGTACCGATCAGAATGTTCAATCGTGTATATACACACACACACACTCACACACACACACACACACAACACAAGGAAACAGTAATAATGACAATGATAATGACAATGATAATGATAATGATAATAATAATACTAAAAAGGGGGGTGGGGTGGCGGGAAAGGCGCAAGTTTACGTGGAGGATTGGTTAAGTAGCTTGAGAGCGAGTTACTTTCATGAAATATTATCCGGATAAAGATCTTGGGTTCTCGCGCTCGCGGCTCGCGTCACCCAAGTGTAACGTTAGACAAAGAGGCCAACGTGTCTCCCCTCTCGCTCTGGTGTTCCTCGTGTGGAGAAGAGGGGAAACAAAACGTTGGCAGTGTTGCGTGACGCGCGGAGCTACCGCGCGGAGAAACAACCCGCATGTTTCATTCGATTCGAATCGCACGCGCGATCCCGGTTTTATTAAGACCGATGCGCGCCCGCGCGAAAACATCGGTATCTGTATATACATATATATATAAACACACCCACACCCGCACACACATATATATGCATGCGCGTTAGACCGGCATTCCCATGCGTGTGTACACGCATATCCCCCGATTTTTTTTTACTTTTTCTCCTTCTGGAGAAGCCGGCGGTTTGTATAGATTCATTTTTTTACCACTTTGGGGGTATCTTTCGACTGCGTTTCCTCGTGTATATAGATGTGTGTGTGTGTTCAGAGATTTAAAATATTTATTTTGAAAGTACGAAAAGAATTGAGCTGTTGCATTATTAAATGTAGTATATTATATATTTTTTGGTTATTAAATACTACTAGTTCGCATATACCGCGGTTTTTTCGATTTTTTCAAATTTTCAATCGTAACGAAACAAAGTCATTTATGCATGAATTATTTATGTTTGACCGACCCTTAAAACACATAGAATCAATCGATTTTTTTTTCAATTTTTATATTACAACACGAAATATTTTATTTATATTTATTTCAAGAAATATCGTTTCTATTTAACTCTAAATAATACGTATTATCATTAACAAATT
This sequence comes from Theocolax elegans, assembly GCA_026168455.1. Classification (NCBI taxonomy): domain Eukaryota; kingdom Metazoa; phylum Arthropoda; class Insecta; order Hymenoptera; family Cerocephalidae; genus Theocolax; species Theocolax elegans. The sequence continues at coordinate 1,672,302 of CM047428.1, read as the reverse complement.
TTTTAATTACCAGCTTATGATTGTTCATTTTTTAATTTTAAATTGCTATACAAAAGATATATACATATATATATATATATATCGCAAAAAGCAACAAGAAAAACGTAAACACGCTTTTATTCACTCGTTAATCTTTTGATCAACGATGTTTATTCATTAAATTAATCATTTTAAAAATTGCTTTACACATACACATAGATTTGTAGGTTGAAATATTTCCAAACAACCAGAAATGTAAATAAATGAAAATGAATGATTCAAAATGGAAAATATAACTTGTTTCGGTGAGAACTTATATATCTGTACATATTTTTTAACAGTTGTAAATGAAAATTAATATAAAAATTAATAACAACACATATATACTTAAAAAAATTGAGAAGTAACCTAGAAAACAATTTGTGCACTATTTCGAAAAGACCATAATGCAACGCGCTAAAAATCCATATACATATAATTATTTATCTCCGATTATAAAAATGGCGGGAAGCTTTTTAAAAGGGGGTAGACGATTGTTCGGTGTGTTGGAAGTAACGCGATTGGTGAATAATGACGATAGAAGAAATACCCATACGCTTAAGCTAAAATTTGAAAAGTGAAAAGTGTACGATCGCACGTAAATATGTAAGTATGGAAACGTGTGTTTGGGAAAAGAAACGTAAATATAGGTACCTTCTCGCTGCTACGGTATTTTTATATTTTATTAAAATCCGCGCGGGATGTGAAAGATGAATAAATGCGTAAAAAGAAAATACGCGGGAAATGTAAAAAATTTGAGCCCTGATCGAAAAGAATTGTCGATGCACAGTTATTCCGAAAAACAACCAATTCCAAAATGTGTATTTTCGATGCGAAAACACACCACAGATGTTGTTCCATGCAGCCGTGTAAAAATGTAAGGGTAACCTAAAATAATGGTTTGCGGATCATTCGTAACTCGGAAGAAGCAAAGGAGAACGCGCTATAGATTTTTGACACATACATATCTACTTGTACAACTCAGCTCTCCATTACTCCATATAGTGGCTATACACTATAAGTACAGACGCACACGTACGCATCAGGTATAGACTCGCAGACACATACACATGCGGTAAGATATTGGTGGGTGGAGAGGATGTAGGCGCGTCTGTAGGGTTAATTAAAACCTCTCTAATTATTTATAAACAGTAATTTCGTTACCGCCGCGAGCGCAACCTCTCTCTCTCTCTCGCTCTCTGCGCTGCTCCTTCCTCGAAGCTCGCAGTGCAGTCTGCAGTCTGCACAGTGTATACGGAATACAAGGCTTATAATGGCCGAGTAAAAGTGATTGGTCGAGGAGAAGTTAACCTCGTTGGGGATTGGTCGAGACGGTCCGCGCGGACTCGACGCTTCTTTCTTTCTTGCGGGCAACTGGAAGAGAACGCGAGAGAGCGCGCGCGCGAGTAATCTGTAAATCCTTGTCCGAAAGAGGTTAGACCGAGAAAGAGAGAGACAGAGAGAGAGAGAGAGAGAGAGAGAGAGAGAGAGAGAGAGAGAGAGAGAGAGAGAGAGAGAGAGAGAGAGAGAGAGAGAGAGAGAGAGAGAGAGAGAGAGAGAGAGAGAGAGAGAGAGAGAGAGAGAGAGAGAGAGAGAGAGAGAGAGAGAGAGAGAGAGAGAGAGAGAGAGAGAGAGAGAGAGAGAGAGAGAGAGAGAGAGAGAGAGAGAGAGAGAGAGAGAGAGAGAGAGAGAGAGAGAGAGAGAGAGAGAGAGAGAGAGAGAGAGAGAGAGAGAGAGAGAGAGAGAGAGAGAGAGAGAGAGAGAGAGAGAGAGAGAGAGAGAGAGAGAGAGAGAGAGAGAGAGAGAGAGAGAGAGAGAGAGAGAGAGAGAGAGAGAGAGAGAGAGAGAGAGAGAGAGAGAGAGAGAGAGAGAGAGAGAGAGAGAGAGAGAGAGAGAGAGAGAGAGAGAGAGAGAGAGAGAGAGAGAGAGAGAGAGAGAGAGAGAGAGAGAGAGAGAGAGAGAGAGAGAGAGAGAGAGAGAGAGAGAGAGAGAGAGAGAGAGAGAGAGAGAGAGAGAGAGAGAGAGAGAGAGAGAGAGAGAGAGAGAGAGAGAGAGAGAGAGAGAGAGAGAGAGAGAGAGAGAGAGAGAGAGAGAGAGAGAGAGAGAGAGAGAGAGAGAGAGAGAGAGAGAGAGAGAGAGAGAGAGAGAGAGAGAGAGAGAGAGAGAGAGAGAGAGAGAGAGAGAGAGAGAGAGAGAGAGAGAGAGAGAGAGAGAGAGAGAGAGAGAGAGAGAGAGAGAGAGAGAGAGAGAGAGAGAGAGAGAGAGAGAGAGAGAGAGAGAGAGAGAGAGAGAGAGAGAGAGAGAGAGAGAGAGAGAGAGAGAGAGAGAGAGAGAGAGAGAGAGAGAGAGAGAGAGAGAGAGAGAGAGAGAGAGAGAGAGAGAGAGAGAGAGAGAGAGAGAGAGAGAGAGAGAGAGAGAGAGAGAGAGAGAGAGAGAGAGAGAGAGAGAGAGAGAGAGAGAGAGAGAGAGAGAGAGAGAGAGAGAGAGAGAGAGAGAGAGAGAGAGAGAGAGAGAGAGAGAGAGAGAGAGAGAGAGAGAGAGAGAGAGAGAGAGAGAGAGAGAGAGAGAGAGAGAGAGAGAGAGAGAGAGAGAGAGAGAGAGAGAGAGAGAGAGAGAGAGAGAGAGAGAGAGAGAGAGAGAGAGAGAGAGAGAGAGAGAGAGAGAGAGAGAGAGAGAGAGAGAGAGAGAGAGAGAGAGAGAGAGAGAGAGAGAGAGAGAGAGAGAGAGAGAGAGAGAGAGAGAGAGAGAGAGAGAGAGAGAGAGAGAGAGAGAGAGAGAGAGAGAGAGAGAGAGAGAGAGAGAGAGAGAGAGAGAGAGAGAGAGAGAGAGAGAGAGAGAGAGAGAGAGAGAGAGAGAGAGAGAGAGAGAGAGAGAGAGAGAGAGAGAGAGAGAGAGAGAGAGAGAGAGAGAGAGAGAGAGAGAGATTCTTAATTTTAACATCTCGAAGAGATAGAACGCCCGGAAATATTGAATATCAAAAAAAGGCGACCACGCCACAATCGATTTTGATCCAACACCGCTCAAAAGATCACATCTTTCGTGAGCTTTCGAATGGCGGTGGCTAGATTATTGGCCAAGACCGTTGGTGTAAGTTATACCCATAAACCTCTAAAATCACTAATTTTCATGTATTTTAGGGCATAACTTACACCAGCAGTCTTGGCCAATAATCTAACCACCGCCATTCGAAAGCTCTCAAAAAATGTGATCTTTTGAGCGGTGTAGATCAAAATCGATTGCGGCGTGGTTGCCTTTTTTTGATATTCAATATTTCCAGTGCCCTATATCTTCGAGATTTTAAATTAAGAATTGTAACCCAGGTAGTTAAGTTCTAAGGATATTTTGAACAAAAGTTGTTTTTAATGTTTTTTCAAAAAAATCAATAGATATTGAGATAAATGCCCTAAATACATGAAAATGAGTGATTTTATGAGGTTTATGGGGTATAACTTACACCAACGGTCTTGGCCATAACTAACCACCGCCATTCGAAAGCTCGCGAAAAATGTGATCTTTTGAGCGGAGTTAGATCAAAATCGATTGTGGCGTGGTCGCCTTTTTTGATATTCAATATTTCCAAGTGCCCTATCTCTCGAGATGTTAAAATTAAGAATTGTAACCCAGGTAGATAGTTCTAAAGATTATTTAGAACAAAAGTTGTTTTTAATGTTTTTTCAAAAAAATCAATAGATTTTGAATAAATGGCTTTAAAATATAAAATTTTTCTAAAAAATTGAAAAATTTCCATTTTTCATGGTGGAAAACTCTTAGGCAAATTATTTTTAACACCTAAAATTTTTTTCTATCTTCTGAAAGATATTTCCCATGAATTCAAATTTTGAGCGATTTAAAATTTTCATCGTACCACTTGACGTGAATAGCCCATATTATATATCGCAAAAAGCAACAAGAAAAACGTAAACACGCTTTTATTCACTCGTTAATCTTTTGATCAACGATGTTTATTCATTAAATTAATCATTTTAAAAATTGCTTTACACATACATAGATTTGTAGGTTGAAATATTTCCAAACAACCAGAAATGTAAATAAATGAAAACGAATGATTCAAAATGGAAAATATAACTTGTTTCGGTGAGAACTTATATATCTGTACATATTTTTTAACAGTTGTAAATGAAAATTAATATAAAAATTAATAACAACACATATATATAACACGAAATATTAAAAAATGACAAAAATCATTACATTCATGGCTAAATTTGTAGAGTTTCCAAAAGATTTCTGCGTAAATAATCATCGATCTAATTATTGATCATCCCGAAATAAATTTGAATTAAATAATAACGACTAGGTTCATTTAGAAAACAAAACTAATACGTCAAAGGATTATTTGAACGTTAAAAAGCACACGTGCGTATAAATAAAGTAAATTGAAAATTTGTTGACTATCCCGAACAATCAATCGAACCCCGTACTTTTTAATTTTAACCATGTATACACGCATGTTAAAAAAATCGAATCCTAACTTAAAAGAATATATTTGACTATTCTAAAAAACCAATGAAACGCGTTAGCGTTACAGTAACACACACACATATATATACTTAAAAAAATTGAGAAGTAACCTAGAAAACAATTTGTGCACTATTTCGAAAAGACCATAATGCAACGCGCTAAAAATCCATATACATATAATTATTTATCTCCGATTATAAAAATGGCGGGAAGCTTTTTAAAAGGGGGTAGACGATTGTTCGGTGTGTTGGAAGTAACGCGATTGGTGAATAATGACGATAGAAGAAATACCCATACGCTTAAGCTAAAATTTGAAAAGTGAAAAGTGTACGATCGCACGTAAATATGTAAGTATGGAAACGTGTGTTTGGGAAAAGAAACGTAAATATAGGTACCTTCTCGCTGCTACGGTATTTTTATATTTTATTAAAATCCGCGCGGGATGTGAAAGATGAATAAATGCGTAAAAAGAAAATACGCGGGAAATGTAAAAAATTTGAGCCCTGATCGAAAAGAATTGTCGATGCACAGTTATTCCGAAAAACAACCAATTCCAAAATGTGTATTTTCGATGCGAAAACACACCACAGATGTTGTTCCATGCAGCCGTGTAAAAATGTAAGGGTAACCTAAAATAATGGTTTGCGGATCATTCGTAACTCGGAAGAAGCAAAGGAGAACGCGCTATAGATTTTTGACACATACATATCTACTTGTACAACTCAGCTCTCCATTACTCCATATAGTGGCTATACACTATAAGTACAGACGCACACGTACGCATCAGGTATAGACTCGCAGACACATACACATGCGGTAAGATATTGGTGGGTGGAGAGGATGTAGGCGCGTCTGTAGGGTTAATTAAAACCTCTCTAATTATTTATAAACAGTAATTTCGTTACCGCCGCGAGCGCAACCTCTCTCTCTCTCTCTCTCTCTCTCTCGCTCTCTGCGCTGCTCCTTCCTCGAAGCTCGCAGTGCAGTCTGCAGTCTGCACAGTGTATACGGAATACAAGGCTTATAATGGCCGAGTAAAAGTGATTGGTCGAGGAGAAGTTAACCTCGTTGGGGATTGGTCGAGACGGTCCGCGCGGACTCGACGCTTCTTTCTTTCTTGCGGGCAACTGGAAGAGAACGCGAGAGAACGCGAGAGAGCGCGCGCGCGAGTAATCTGTAAATCCTTGTCCGAAAGAGGTTAGACCGAGAAAGAGAGAGACAGAGAGAGAGAGAGAGAGAGAGAAGGACGCGTAAAAGTTCGGTAAGTTGCTCGACTCTATACGGACTATACGGACACTGCTCCTTGGCACGAATAAAAAAAAGTCTCTCTCTCTCTCTCTCTTTGTGTGAGTATTTTCTACGCGTTCTCTCTTTCCGTTTTACGTAGTGGGGGGTGGAAAAAAAGGTCCTCGATAACCCTTCAGACCGAGCTGCAAATGGAAGGGAGAAAATATATATATATATATATATATATACACACACACACACGAGAGAAATAATAAAAACGCGTAAAAACCGGAAGAAGTTACCCCTGTGTGTGTGTGTGTGTGTGTGTGTGTATGTATCAAAGATGGCTTATATATATATATATAAGTATAGTGTATATTCTCTTGGACCAGTGTAGTGCATATATATATAAAGACGTTATACTCACGGAAAAGTTTTCGAGATCTATACATATGTGTGTGTGTTTACTACAACCAGATATTGTTATTACGATTCATGAAAGCATATATATTTATATTTATTTAACTTTATTTTTCTTTTAATCCTATACATATATGAGGCCGAAAAGAATTTTGTGACGATGAGGTGTACATTTTTTAGGTGTTGGTTCGCGAAGATATAAGATTCAGGAAAAAGTAACCTAAAAATTTTTGTGACTGCAGGAGACCTATTTGGGAATTGTATGCAAATTTTCCATAATTAGATGAAACCTAACTGAAAAATGATAATAACAAATTAGTGTATTAGCATAGAAATATCAAAGGATGTATCGAATGTTTTGATTGGCCAAATACTACCTGTTTAACCAAAAATATGCGGCCAATTAATTAGTAATTAATGTTCTAAACGTGGTTCAGGATTAATCTCGATAATCCTTAATTTCTACTGAAGTTACCCTTATTGAAATCTGATCATAAATGTAACGTGTTGTTTAGCCAAAAAATAGCCAAGTGTCATAAAATACCCAATAAATCCTCACTTATAATGGCAAAATTAGAGTTTTATTTAACCTTCACTTATCAATTAATAGGGTGAGTACTATTTACTAACATACCAAAACTATAGGCAAGTATTCGTCCGCAACATAGATCGCATGCTTTTAAAAATGAAATAAAGAAAGGAGATAAAACAGAAGAAATGTAAATGTACCAATTAAATTACACGATGTGTAAGTCAATAAGAGCAATTTCAAAAAGTATTCAACAGCTAAAGTATTTGTTGAATACTTTTTTTTATACATCTCTTTTTAATGAAAGAGATAAATCTCTTTTTTAATTAAAACAAAGTTTAAAACATTTTATTCAATTGAAAAAAGATTTCTTAATTGTTCAAAAGAGGAAATGAAATAAAAGTATTCGTTGAGTACTTTGTGAAATTGTTTCATCTATATATATGACTTAAACATCATTTCATGTCATTTATTTTTGTTTTGTCGCAGTTTTTTATTTTAATTTAAAAAAAATGTATTCGACGTAAAGTTGCGGACGAATACTTGCCTAGCTCTGCTATACGCATTCAGAGAAATAGTGCGATATTTATAACGTGAGTTAAATAAAACAGCAATGACTAGAACGTGTTACTGTTCCTGGTACGTATTATATATTGATATAGACACACTAACCTATCATATTATATCTACTTCCTTAATTTTTCTTTTACCTAAAACGTGAAACCTGTATTTTATTTCTTTGACAAAAATTAATTTAAAAATCCGATATTTTTACACTTTTGTTATTAAGTGTATATTTTTTTTTAATTTTACCAATCAAGAATAAGAATTTAATTTTTATACTATATACATCGAAAAAATAAATTTACTATAACTTTAAAACACGTACTGTTAACAAACCTGAGGGTATTTTAAATTTAACATTTAATTTTTCGATATTTTAAGTATTACTTTTTTTTAATGTTGATGCTATATAATATATAAAAAATAAAATTACACGAATAGAGTAAAATTTTTTACTCGAAAAAAGCGAAAATTGAGGTTGTATTTCAAGTGACAAATTACTATCTCAGATTATGTTTTACACACAAAATAAAATTAAGATTATTTGTTTGAAATCGCAATGTTCATTCCTTATAATTGTAATGAAATTCTAATTCAATACCGATTCACTCGGGTTTGTCACCAAAGGAATCATTTTTCTCATTTTCAAAAACATACGTGATATGATGATTTGACTGTTAATTAGAATAAAATCCTGACCGATTCTAATATATTCATACAGGTTCGTCTCTCAAGGAATAATTTATCACTAGGAAAAAGTAATTTGAGGTTACATACGTTTGTAAAAAATTTTTCGATGCGTCAGGCTCTTAGTTGCAATTTTGAATTTTTCAAACGAATATTTTATACATATATACATATATGCAGCCAAGAGAAAAAAAAGCGTATGCGCCGTAAAAGAGACGTGCGCATAGACACACACACACACGCGAGTAAGAGAGCAAAAAATAATGGGAGTAAAAGAGAGAAGTAAAGAGGATAAATCAATGAGACAAAGCGAAGAAGAGAGATAGGAAGAGAGAGAGAGAGAGAGAGGGAGAGGGAGAGAGGTATATATGTATGGAGGATAAAAGAGGATAAAAGAAAAGAAGAAATTTCTTTTCGAGCAGCGAAACGATTCTATATACCATCGATAAAAGCTCGCTCGCATCGCTGCCCAATATTGATTCGAGCTCTAATCTGCGGAAAGAGCGTAGAACGCCGGATAATACCTATAGGGAACCTAGGGAGGAATAAAAAGAAGAAGAAGAAAAAGTGAATACCTATATACAAGATTCTTCGTCATCGGTTACTTTAAAAACCAACCGAGTATAATCATTCGACAACCCGAAGACGACACGACATTTTCTTTTTTAATCTAAAAATCTTTTTTCTTTTTTTTTTGCGCGCTCGCGAGTTACGGTAAATTTTATATACATCGTGGATTTCTTTTAATAACGTCGTTGTCGTTGATCCTAGATTATGCTCGATGAAACTCGCATTTTCATTCTTTTCCAAGATTATATCTGATGAGATGCGAAAGCCAAATTGCAGGGATTTGACTTTATCAATCGAAAAAAGAAACAATATAAGCAAATCATGAACTAAGATCGAAAAAAATTTTGAGGTTAGAATTATACGAAGATTAGTGTAGAGTTGTCGTTTGTTACGTATTGCAAAGAACTTAATTTATATATATTCGTTGTAACTATATATAGGTAGAAAATTCGTTATTTTTTACGTTTTGAGGTTAGGAATATCTGTTTTAAGATTGCTTCACGACGCGGCAGCGCCCCCTAGCTGAAAAAGAATTTCTTTGTAATTCTTAGATTATTTAAGACGGTCAGATTAAAGGAAATAAAGTTTTCCCACGTATAAAATGATATAAAGATTTATCTAACAATTACTTTGGTTAGTAATATAGAAAATTGAAGGCGTATTTTGTAAAGAAATATTAATACTGCAGTGGACAGCCGTCTGCTATTCGCCACAGCCAAGTTAGGTTTTCTCTACAAAACACACCTTCAATTGTTTAATATTATTATTCAAAAACGTATTTCAATAACTCTTTTTATCATTTTACACGTGGGAAAGATTAGTTTACTCGGATCTAATTTTAATAAATTAGTTTAACGTTATAAAGAAAATTTTGTCAGACTAGAGGGCGCTGAGTCGCTGAGGAACACTTTTAATATAAATACGAAATTTATATTTTAAAATCGTTTATACGTTCTACTTCCTAAATTCGTCTAAAATTTTTTCCTACATAGTGATGCTATTTTCTTTGTTTCCATAGGTTTTTAACGATCCCAGATCATTCGACATATATATATATATATATGCAGCCAAGAGAAAAAAAAGCGTATGCGCCGTAAAAGAGACGTGCGCATAGACACCACACACACGCGAGTAAGAGAGCAAAAAATAATGGGAGTAAAAGAGAGAAGTAAAGAGGATAAATCAATGAGACAAAGCGAAGAAGAGAGATAGGAGAGAGAGAGAGAGGGAGAGAGGTATATATGTATGGAGGATAAAAGAGGATAAAAGAAAAGAAGAAATTTCTTTTCGAGCAGCGAAACGATTCTATATACCATCGATAAAAGCTCGCTCGCATCGCTGCCCAATATTGATTCGAGCTCTAATCTGCGGAAAGAGCGTAGAACGCCGGATAATACCTATAGGGAACCTAGGGAGGAATAAAAAGAAGAAGAAGAAAAAGTGAATACCTATATACAAGATTCTTCGTCATCGGTTACTTTAAAAACCAACCGAGTATAATCATTCGACAACCCGAAGACGACACGACATTTTCTTTTTTAATCTAAAAATCTTTTTTCTTTTTTTTTTTGCGCGCTCGCGAGTTACGGTAAATTTTATATACATCGTGGATTTCTTTTAATAACGTCGTTGTCGTTGATCCTAGATTATGCTCGATGAAACTCGCATTTTCATTCTTTTCCAAGATTATATCTGATGAGATGCGAAAGCCAAATTGCAGGGATTTGACTTTATCAATCGAAAAAGAAACAATATAAGCAAATCATGGAACTAAGATCGAAAAAAATTTTGAGGTTAGAATTATACGAAGATTAGTGTAGAGTTGTCGTTTGTTACGTATTGCAAAGAACTTAATTTATATATATTCGTTGTAACTATATATAGGTAGAAAATTCGTTATTTTTTACGTTTTGAGGTTAGGAATATCTGTTTTAAGATTGCTTCACGACGCGGCAGCGCCCCCTAGCTGAAAAAGAATTTCTTTGTAATTCTTAGATTATTTAAGACGGTCAGATTAAAGGAAATAAAGTTTTCCCACGTATAAAATGATATAAAGATTTATCTAACAATTACTTTGGTTAGTAATATAGAAAATTGAAGGCGTATTTTGTAAAGAAATATTAATACTGCAGTGGACAGCCGTCTGCTATTCGCCACAGCCAAGTTAGGTTTTCTCTACAAAACACACCTTCAATTGTTTAATATTATTATTCAAAAACGTATTTCAATAACTCTTTTTATCATTTTACACGTGGGAAAGATTAGTTTACTCGGATCTAATTTTAATAAATTAGTTTAACGTTATAAAGAAAATTTTTGTCAGACTAGAGGGCGCTGAGTCGCTGAGGAACACTTTTAATATAAATACGAAATTTATATTTTAAAATCGTTTATACGTTCTACTTCCTAAATTCGTCTAAAATTTTTTCCTACATAGTGATGCTATTTTCTTTGTTTCCATAGGTTTTTAACGATCCCAGATCATTCGACATATATATATATATATATATATATATTCTTTCAGGATTTTTTTCTAGCTACTTCAGTCCTTTGTTGTTAGCTAATTCTGGTTTGCTTTCTTTCTAGCAATTTTAGTTCCTTTGTCATTACTGTTTCTGCTACGGTTTCTTCTAACAGTTTCTTTGTTGCTAACGCTTCATAGGGATTTTAGTAATTCTAGCTCTAGATTTTTTGTTCTAGTACCACCAGAGTTTCTTAGGTTTTTATCAATTTTAGTTTCTTTGTCTCCTATATATTTCTTTTAGGGATCATTTATAGTGATTCTGCTTCTCTGTTACTGATGTTTCATTTATGGTTTTCTTTCGATATTCCGGATTTAAAATTATTCTTTCTACTATGAATATAGTTTTTTCGACACATACGTTTCCTCGAAAGTTTTTCTTCGAGTTCTTTGTCACCATATTTTGTTTTTAACGATTCTAGTTCAATTTTCTATTAATTTCAGTCTCATAGCCATCAGTGTTTCTTCTAGTGCTTTTTCCCCGGCATTTTAGAGGTGAATTAAAACAAAACAGGATAAACAGGTAACAACTGGGCACGTATTTCGATTTTTCGCTTTGGTATAGGAGATCTCGTAATTTGCCAAGCTCCTTCGTTAAGCTCCTCGGAAAAAAGAGACTTCCGCGCTGGAAAGAAGAGCACGTTATATATACGCGAATTAAACAAGAAGAAAAAGAAGAAGAAGAAGAAGAAGTGGAGTTATAATAAATCTGGGACGAACGGAATATCGCTCTCACCGTGAGAGATATTCAGTTGAAATTATGTAATTGGGTAAAAGATTTTAATATTTTTCGAATCACGGTGGATTCGCGCGCGCGCTAGATTTTCATGGGAAAAGATTTTTCCATGATGCCGTTCTTTATAATGCAATTTCACTGGGTATACGCCACGCTCGCTATCTATGATTATATATACTTGCACTTGTAGCCCATTCGCTTGGGATTATACCCAACTTTTTATTACCATTGAAAAATCCCCGGACAAAATTGTGTGGAACTTGGACTTGTTGAGATGAGATGAAACGATGGGGGATTAAAATATATAAAAAAAAGAAGAACAATGCTATATATAACGATCTTTTCTTTGTATATTCATTCGTTCGGTTGGTCGTTTACCCAGATTTTTAGGTTTTGATTGAAAAAAGAAATGATATCGTTACTGTCGTTCGAATATTTAGGCAGAGTGTTGTAATTTATGGTTTTGGCGTAAGGTTTGCGAGATTTTTAAAATGTCTAGGGGAAAAGAAGTTTGTCGGTTATTTGAATATATGTGCTCTTGATCAATCATCTCTTTACAATTTAATAATGGAATATAATTGTAGCAATTCGAATTGTATAGTTACGAATTATCAGGAGTGTCTAGTAACTTTTTAACATATTTTTATTAAATTTTGAAAAGCTGAAATTAAGATTTTATTTTCGTTCGAATAACTTCAGTATTTAAAAAATTACGTTTGATTTTATAATGTTAGATAATAGGTTAAAGTCACTAGAGATATACCATATACTATACTCGTAACTGTTTTTTTTTAATTTACACAAATTTTTTACTAGTTGACAATTTAGAGGAAATCAAGGTTGAATAGAACTTCTAGATCGAACTTTTATTTAAATGATTGGATATAGTTTCCAAAATCGGATTAGAATATAAGCTATTTTAATAATCATCACGGAGTTTACTTCCCTCTAGATTTTTATAATCTAACCAGTTTCCGATTGGTATTAGAGGATGTGAATTGACCTTATATAGAGAGCTTCAATTTCAACTTTGATATGTTGAAAAAGATCTGATAATCCAAAAGTTACGTTTAATTTCGAAAATTCGAAAAGGACAGGTTTCAAAAATCAGTATTTAAATTAACACAAAGATGTAACTATTATTTTACTGTTATACTTACAAACCGTCTGAGGTTTTCAAACGAATCAAAATACAAATTAATGTTGTAATTAATAATTACATATCCGATTAGGATCATAGATTTATTAATTGACGTAAAACCTTATATTTTCCTTTAGATATTTGTAAAATGTTATTCAGAGAAAATAATATTCCACGATCAATTGTGTCCTGAAATCCTCCTCGTTAGTAATCACAGCATTTAGTATACGTAAATAGAGCGATCTCTCATTAAATTAAAGATATGTACTCGTACTTCTTCTTTTTCTTCTTCGTCTTTTAGAAAAAAAGAAGGAAAAAAGAAGAACAGGGTATATAGTAAAAATGTCGCGTACAACGAGTAATATTCGTGAAAAGTGTTACGCCCTCGTAAATTCCCCTTGGCCCATTGTCGTTTAATTTGCGAGGAATGCAAAAGAGAGAGAGAGAGAGAGAGAGAGAGATGTATTCATCTAACGAGTGAGAGAAAGAAAGAGGAAGGGAGGGAGAGAGAAAGAGGAAACGAAACGTAAAGGGATTTCTCGCGGCCAAATGAGAAATGATAGCTATACGAACAAGAAAAATTCTATTTCACTTTGGCTCTCTCGCTCTTTAATCTTTCCCCTCCTCTCTCTCTCTCTCTCTCTCTCTCTCTCTCTCACTCTCTTCTGGAATGCTTTCCCCGGGTACAAAAAAGCAGACGCGCGAATTTATATCGAGGAAGCGAGAAATTCATTTTTCGAGGCTTTTATATCCCTGAGCGCTTCGTCGCTTCATCTCCGCCTCCCTCTCTCTCTCTCTTCTTTGTTTCCCCTCCTCTAGTTCGGATCTTTCTTTTCCTCCTTTTTTTCCCTTTTTACCATTTTGAATTATTCCGAAGCGCGTGTCGTAAGCCTCGAGAATTCCATTTCGAAATACCTCGTCTCTCTCTCTCTCTCTCTCTCTCTCTCTCTCTCTCTTTAGTGCTTTATTCGCGCAGTCTTCTTTTTTCTTTCGTGGATTACTATTATTATGTTAATTTACAACCGATTTCCTATGTGTATATATGTATATATATATACGTATATATGTACGAGAATATCTGAATACATTTCGCATAAATATTTTTTTCTTTTTCACAATCTTCTAATTGATACAGCCGTGCGAAGAACTTGGAGCGCGTGGGAGAAAACGATCGTTAAGAAAGAAAGAAGAAAAAAAAGGAAGAAATCACTATTTATACTTTGGTGGCCGGAAATTGCAGTGTGCACGATAGAGTTTGATCGGTTCGCGTGACAAGTGCGCTCCCGGGATGAGTATGTGTGTGTGCGTGCGCGCAGTGTATGTGTATGTATATATACACACATATCTTCGATGCGGTATCAAAAGCGGATCGATAGCGGATCGCTAAGCACGCGAGCTAAGTCGACAGGTTTACGATCTTCCGGTCTAACGATCACGATCTTTTTTACCGATCGTTCATTATATACACTTTTATATATATATATACATTGACGGTGTACACATTGTTTAATACCGTACAGAAGCCGATGGTTATGCAGATTGAAAATCGGAGTGTTCAATGATCTTTTTTCAGTTTTCAGTTTGAATTACGTTTCTTTTTCTTTGGCAATGATATTAATTTGAGTATTGCTTTAAACGCTTTGGTCTGTTTTATTTAATTTATTTAATTTTTGTTGACGCGAGTGGTACACTTTGAGCTCAAGAGTATAATAATTAATCCAAGAAAGTAAAAAAGAAGGATTTTTTTAGTTTTTAAAAGTATATAAGATTTGACGTTATATCCAACTTTTCACATTTCAAAAATTGAAAATTTGTTTTTCTTTAATTCTTCCTAGAATTTTGTGGTTTTGTAAACTGGAAACAGGGAACGCGGATCTTTAGATTTTAAATGTAATATAGAACTTTATATGACTTATACGTAAGCAGAAATATATACTTTTTTTGTATCATTTAAATGTATTCAACTTTTATAACATGAAAACATGGAATCTTATACTATATATTTGGAAAGTGAAACATGAATTTATCATATATTTAAAAAGTAAACTCTTGGAAGCATGTCATTTTTTAAAGTTTTTAGGCGATTTGCGCTTTATATTTTATAAAATATAGAAACATGAAACTTGAAACATGGAATCTTATACTTTTGTTAAAATAGAAACATGGTACCTGAAAACCTTACATTTAAAAGTAGAAATATAAAACACTATATAAATTAAATATACAAGAAATATAATAATATTCTTTTTAATTTTGTTAAGTATATAAAACACTATAATTTTTGTAAGTTGAAGTATGAAATTTAATTTTTTCTATATTTAAAAAATAGACGAAACATTGTAATTCTAATACGATTTTTGGAAATTTGGAACGTGAAGATTGTAATAAATTTATAAAATAGAAACATGGAACGGAGAATCTGGAATTGCATACTTTTTAAAAATATATAGCAATATGGAATATGAAACATTTATCTTTTTTAAATTTCAAATGTATTATACTTTTGCAAAACCGAAACTTAGAAATTTATCATTTTATAAAATATGAAGATGATTCTTCTAAATTATGCAAATCCGGTGATTAGTTTAATAAAACAAAAAATTTAAGTTGTTCTATTTTTTTTGTCTCGATTTTTATACGTCGATGGTGGAAGCGAGCAAGATATATAAAAATAAAAAAAGTAATAGAAAAATATTTTTGGTCATTAATTATATAGTAATATTTTTTCTTTTGGTCAAAAAACTAGTTTTACAAATGATTTGATTTGTCTAAAATTTTAGCTGTATACGGTACAGTAAATACCATTAAATTACAAATCTCATGACTTTCACTAGCCAACAATTTAAAAAGAAGAAAAAACGTTAAATAAGAAGAAAAAGTTAAAAATTCCAATGGTTTTCGCGAAATTTGGGCAATCGGGAAAGAAAAAAGTAACGTAATAACACGGGACGAATTGCACACGTAAACGTAAAGAAAGAGAGAGGAAGAGAGACACATAGACGATTATAATCGAATAATCGAGCGAGCTCCTGAAGGTATAGAGGAAGAGGATAATCCCGTATCCAAATGGAGAAGTTGGTATTAAACCAAAAAAGAGAGAGGGAGAATAGAAACTCAGCGAGCGGGCGAGTAAAGCGAAGCGTTTACCCACAACCCGTGCCGGTACCTGAACCACAGGACCACAGGACCGCGTAAACGGCTCCTCGTGCACCTGCGCCACCAATCGGTTTAATGAGTACGGTAACCACTGGCTCGATGACCACACGTAGAAACAGACTCGGAGAGAGAACGCGAGAGAAAGAGAGATAGAGAGGGACGGAAGGAGGGCGAACCGTAATCAGAGACGAAGGAATTTCCTTCCTCTCTTCTCTTCTAACCCCACCAACCCCATTTCCACTTCTCCTTTTTCTCTTTAGGGGGGTGAGTCAACTCAGTAAAACCTTTACACCGTATATACTAATTACCAAATATTACCTTATATTTTCGTTTTACATCGTTGCATAATATCTTCATTACTCTACGAGATATTAATTTTTATACTTTTTTTTATCTTTCGAGGTTAGGAATAGGTTTATCGTGGGTTACGATTAACTAATTTTTAACGATTTTGCAATAAGCAGATCATTCAAATTTATAAATTGTATAGGTTTAAATGTCACCAGGAATAATAAAATATCAAATTTAGAATAGATTTGTTCAAAACAAAGATTTTCTCATCAAATAATAAGTACATAAATTAATATCTTATTTTTATAACAATCTTATTATTTATTGTGATATTTTAACTTTTAACCATCGAACGAAATTATATATTTTCAGATCTTGTCTTCTTAAGGGGATGTGGACTCAGAAAATGGTCTTTTTTAATATTTTTTTTATAAACAAAAGAATACATTTTTTTAAAAATCCTGAATGCATGTTTTAGGCATGTTTTAAATAGTATACTAAAATTTTTCAGATTTTTATTTTTGTAATTTATTTCAGATTGTTGCGTTGAAAATTCATGTTTTCTTAGACCACTAATTACCGACCAAAAATTGTTTATTCAATTATTATTAACAAATTTAATTTTTTTAAAAAAATCAAAAAGTCATGCCCTCGCTTTTGTTTTAAACTACCCATATGAATTTTGTTCAGATTTTTAATTCAATATTTCCAACATAATTATTATGTTGAAAGGTGTAGATCCCTGTAATTTGGGTCCGACATCCCGTTAAGAGTATTCCTCACTGCGACAGCACCCCCTAGTCTGAGAAAAATTTTCTTTATAATATTCTCCTTATTCATCAGAGCTAGATTCGAGAAAACTAAGTTTCTTACGTGTAAAATGATAAAGAAAAGATTTATTTAAATATGTTCTTCGATGACAATATGGAAATTTTGTGCTATTCGCTACAGCGAAAGTTAGATTTTCTCCACGAAATACGCTTTCAATTTGTCCAGATTACTATAACAAAAATATTTGTCAGATGAATCGTTTATATATTTTATACGTGGTAAAATTTACATTTATCTATCACGTCGTCAATAAAATAAATATTACAAAGAAAATGTTTCTCAAATTAAAAGGCGCTGATGCACTGTTATTAAATTTAGAAAAATTGGCTGCTAAAATCACTAGTAATAATAATACGTCAAATAGAAAGATTAGATTTGTTGAATTGTTATTTACAGTAATATATTTATTACCCTAACATATTAGAAAATTTCCTAATGTTTATCCGAACGATATTTAAACAAATGGTTAATTCGTAGGTAAACAATTGTTTTAATCTCCACCCGGGCTTTCAATTTCACGTGATAAATTGCATCAACGACATAATAAAAAAAAAGTAAAGATAGCGCTCGTCCGTGGAAATACAAATATATATAACTATATAAAATTGTGAATGTTGATTGGAATCGGTGAGTCAGCGAGATACATACATACAAACACATATACATGAATCCAGCGTGAGTCGAAGAAGAAAAAGAAAAAGGAAAAGAAAAAAGAAAAGGCAGGAGGAACGGGAAAAGTAAAGGAAGAAAATAAGAGAATGGGAGAAGAGGCGCCAAACGAGAGTGGAGTTTCTAACGCTTCTTAACGATGCATACTGTGTGTATATATAGCTATACACGGAAGTTTCGCGAGGTGGAAGCCAATAATGCACCTAGTCTCTTGCTTTATTTCTCCAGACACGCGAAGAGTCGATCGAGGTCGGGGAACCCCCTACCAGTGAGTAGCGGAAAATTGAATCGTAGTAGGTGGAAACGAGAGGTATACCTTTTTTCTTACTTTTTTTTATTTTACCTCTGTGCATGCCGCGTTATTGTGCAATTTATATTCTTGAGTTACACATCTTTCTTCCTCCACCTTTTCTTCGCCTGCGTCTTCGTCTTCTTCTCTTTCGTGATAATCGGAGAGACGAGCGTTGGAAAAGCCTTCCCCGCATCGTTCCCCGTTTTCTTATTTTCCTCGAATTATACCGTAATTGGCTTCGGTTCCCTACCCTCTATACGTCGGTGTGCCTCTTTATTTTTTTTGTCTAGTTATGCAAGTACCTACTTCACTCTGGACTTTTTTTCCTTCCTTTGTCTTCTTATTACTTGTTAGAAGGAGAGAGGGGGATCTTAGGATGGAGTCTGGAGGTTAATTGGCTTCGATTCGATTGTTTACGCGTACTTAGAGATATCGTCGATGTGTGTCGTTATTTTCTAATACATTATAAGAGGATTATATATGATCGTTTAAGCATTAGGGGATAGTTTTTATATCGTAGATTTCGATTACAGACTGTGTTTTGCAATTTTAATATTGCTTTAAATTATTAGCTGTTCCATACTACGTACATATGATTTTGTTCCTGTCCCTATTAGAACGGTATAACACTGTTTTAAATCATATTTCCGATTTATTTATAGATTTTTATTGGTAAAATAGTTAAAATACATTATATCGATTAAATGATATATGCATGTTTTAAAGGCTAAATAATGGATTTCTTTTGGTTAGAAAGTTAACCTACAAACGCACTTGAAGGTTACTTTTGAGCTTTTTTTTCGGAAAAATTGATATTATTCAGTATGTGGTTAGTGAAACTTATATCTATCGAATCACTAATATGAAAAAGGGCTATTGAATTTTTATAATATAGTTGCATAAAGACTCACGGAAGACTCTTACAGGTTCATTTTATACCAAAGTAACTCGCCTTTGTATTATGATAAAAATTATTAAACATCGTTTATTTATAGAATTTTATGATTGCCATACACTAAATAAGATAAATCCTTGTAGTATCAATCGAAATACTAAGCGAAATTGTTAAAAAATAGTTAAATTTTGAGTTTTCAAAGTGTTTAATAAATAGGGACAGGATTATTAAACAGTCGGGACATGTATTCAAGGCGTTTATAATACGTACACATGAGCTCTCCGTTTTTTAATAATAATTAATTAAAACCGTTTGAATTAAATGTTAAACCAGGGTAATTGTTCGAAAAGAATACGCGCATCGAATGGTATACAAATTCCAACATTGATGCTTATTTCAATTTTTTATTGAGATCGGAACAAAAAACATGTTAAAAATCGTTTAATAACAGGACTTTTACCTTATTTCCAACATAATTATTATGTTGAAAGGTGTAGATCCCTGTAATTTGGGTCCGACATCCCGTTAAGAGTATTCCTCACTGCGACAGCACCCCCTAGTCTGAGAAAATTTTCTTTATAATATTCCCTTATTCATCAGAGCTAGATTCGAGAAAACTAAGTTTCTTACGTGTAAAATGATAAAGAAAAGATTTATTTAAATATGTTCTTCGATGACAATATGGAAATTTGTGCTATTCGCTACAGCGAAAGTTAGATTTTCTCCACGAAATACGCTTTCAATTTGTCCAGATTACTATAACAAAATATTTGTCAGATGAATCGTTTATATATTTTATACGTGGTAAAATTTACATTTATCTATCACGTCGTCAATAAAATAAATATTACAAAGAAAATGTTTCTCAAATTAAAAGGCGCTGATGCACTGTTATTAAATTTAGAAAAATTGGCTGCTAAAATCACTAGTAATAATAATACGTCAAATAGAAAGATTAGATTTGTTGAATTGTTATTTACAGTAATATATTTATTACCCTAACATATTAGAAAATTTCCTAATGTTTATCCGAACGATATTTAAACAAATGGTTAATTCGTAGGTAAACAATTGTTTTAATCTCCACCCGGGCTTTCAATTTCACGTGATAAATTGCATCAACGACATAATAAAAAAAAGTAAAGATAGCGCTCGTCCGTGGAAATACAAATATATATAACTATATAAAATTGTGAATGTTGATTGGAATCGGTGAGTCAGCGAGATACATACATACAAACACATATACATGAATCCAGCGTGAGTCGAAGAAGAAAAAGAAAAAGAAAAGAAAAAAGAAAAGGCAGGAGGAACGGGAAAAGTAAAGGAAGAAAATAAGAGAATGGGAGAAGAGGCGCCAAACGAGAGTGGAGTTTCTAACGCTTCTTAACGATGCATACTGTGTGTATATATAGCTATACACGGAAGTTCGCGAGGTGGAAGCCAATAATGCACCTAGTCTCTTGCTTTATTTCTCCAGACACGCGAAGAGTCGATCGAGGTCGGGAACCCCCTACCAGTGAGTAGCGGAAAATTGAATCGTAGTAGGTGGAAACGAGAGGTATACCTTTTTTCTTACTTTTTTTATTTTACCTCTGTGCATGCCGCGTTATTGTGCAATTTATATTCTTGAGTTACACATCTTTCTTCCTCCACCTTTTTCTTCGCCTGCGTCTTCGTCTTCTTCTTCTTTCGTGATTAATCGGAGAGACGAGCGTTGGAAAAGCCTTCCCCGCATCGTTCCCCGTTTCTTATTTTCCTCGAATTATACCGTAATTGGCTTCGGTTCCCTACCCTCTATACGTCGGTGTGCCTCTTTATTTTTTTTGTCTAGTTATGCAAGTACCTACTTCACTCTGGACTTTTTTTCCTTCCTTTGTCTTCTTATTTACTTGTTAGAAGGAGAGAGGGGGGATCTTAGGATGGAGTCTGGAGGTTAATTGGCTTCGATTCGATTGTTTACGCGTACTTAGAGATATCGTCGATGTGTGTCGTTATTTTCTAATGAAATTTGGATTCGCGATACTCGTTTCATTCTTTGAGAGGGTGTCAAGTCAGTTTTTATCCGTCCTGCTTTACCGACAATCGCGGTAATTGGCAATCAATTTGTAAATAAAAGAGTATGTGAAAAAATAAGAGAAGAGGCGCCTTCGTTTATTTATAATTTATAAGTGTCTACTAAATTTGTTTTAGTTAGTAAAAAGTGTTTACTAAATTAAAATATTATTGAGTTTTTAAGAAAAGTTTTAACAACAAATATAAACCTAACCTTATTACATATTTTTTTATTATTTTTTTTTCGGGTTATTAATTATTATTAGTGGAAGCCTAAACTAAAAGTTTCCACGAAAACAAGCTAGCCACGAAAAAAATGGCCGCTATAGTCAAGTGAAAAAATTAAACGGTTTAACACAAAAATCAAAAGCAGAACTTGGTTGTTATTGTGAAAATATATAATTTTTTTGGATCAGACCCAGCTCAGCTTTTGGTTTTTTGTGTTAAGTAGTTCAATATTGAACGGCAGCTCAAATGCAAGACCGATGACTCACCTGACTGCAGCGCCATCTGCCTATCTTTTTTGTAGATGTCCAAAACATGAAGCTTATGTTTGTATTTGTACAAAGTAATACAATTTACACTTCCACAATACGATAAAGATCAGTGTTCCATGTTTCTATATGACAGAAGAAACAGAAAGTGGAACATTATACTGTTTAAAAGGGTTTCAAACTTTTAGTCGTTTTATAGGCCAATGTGTACCATTTCAACTAAAGAAAAAATATTTCGTAATAAGAGATTTTGTTTATAAAATATCAGAATTTTAGCAATGTAAAAAATCGAGCTGACGAAGCCTTAAGATTGACATAACCTCAAAACTCGGCATGTGTACGGGTAATCTGTCTTTTTTTTTAAATTGTATATACAGAATGAAAATTCTTGTCTTCGATATTAAAAAAAATCCATCCGGTTCTCTGTACAAATTTCCAACGAATACTCGATCGAAAAAAATATCCAGAAAAGTCAAATCGTCGACAAGTGAATTTGGAAAAAGAATGATGAAAAAATTATTCATCCGAGTCATTAAAAATCTACACGATTGCGATTATCGTGGTATTAAAGTTTACCAACACCCAAAAAACGTACATCACCTCGCAAAAGTCAACACAATGAACGTTAATACCATGACTACCAAGAATAAGAAGAAACAAACCAAGGGGACAGGGCATTAAAGTCACATGGTATTCATCGTAATTTTCCAAAATCGCACGACATAATGCTCGCTCGGTCATAGTTGTATATGTACGTAACGTACGCGTATGCGTATGTGTGTGTGTGTATGTGTGTGTGTGTGCTAGTGCAGTATATACGAGCATAGTATATATAATTCATTCGAGCTTTATCGCGATGACCGCAACGATTACGCTCGTACGTGTCCGCGCAACGTGCTCTTTGCGTACAGCACACATTCTCTACTTTACCTTCGGTAGATTATTTTCCTTTTTTTGTTGTTATTGTTGTTTCTTTTCTTTGTTGCGCACGAAGAGAGAGAGAGAGAGAGAGAAAGCAAAGGAAACAGACATACGAGGGTAGCGTAATCGGGGAAGGAATGGAATGGATCCGTATTGTATACCTTCGTGTCTCTCTCTTTTTTTTTCTTTCATCCTTGGAGTCTCGCTCTTTTTGTAAGGGATGTATTATGTACTCGAGTGAATTTTGATTAGAGTGCAACCTTTTGCGCTTTTTCCTCTCTCGTGATTTACTGAATTCTAATGGGTTCTGGATCTTCTCTTATATGTTGAATCTTTTTTTGTGTAAATGTAGTTTTCGATTTGGAGGCTATAGCTCGCCGTTTAATTATTATTATTAGAGGTTATGGATGGTTATGTTCAAGTATATTCAGCATTCAATTGGATATTGTAGAAAGAAAGTTTAGGTCAAGAGGCTTTGAACTTTCGTTTATTCGAAAAGTTCGAACGGTTTAAAACCGTTAGGTTAACATATATCACTTGTAGAATAATTATAGCGAATTGGCGGGTTAGATCGAAAAATCTTATTTGAGTATTGTTTTTTTTCAAAAAACTCAAAGGGTATTCAAAATTCATGATCGTGTAAAAAGAAATTCGATAACGTAAGTGAAAATATTAGTGAAGAGGCGCCTTCGTTTATTTATAATTTATAAGTGTCTACTAAATTTGTTTTAGTTAGTAAAAAGTGTTTACTAAATTAAAATATTATTGAGTTTTTAAGCAAAGTTTTTAACAACAAATATAAACCTAACCTTATTACATATTTTTTTATTATTTTTTTTTTTCGGGTTATTAATTATTATTAGTGGAAGCCTAAACTAAAAGTTTCCACGAAAACAAGCTAGCCACGAAAAAAAATGGCCGCTATAGTCAAGTGAGAAAATTAAACGGTTTAACACAAAAATCAAAAGCAGAACTTGGTTGTTATTGTGAAATATATAATTTTTTTGGATCAGACCCAGCTCAGCTTTTGTTTTTTGTGTTAAGTAGTTCAATATTGAACGGCAGCTCAAATGCAAGACCGATGACTCACCTGACTGCAGCGCCATCTGCCTATCTTTTTTGTAGATGTCCAAAACATGAAGCTTATGTTTGTATTTGTACAAAGTAATACAATTTACACTTCCACAATACGATAAAGATCAGTGTTCCATGTTTCTATATGACAGAAGAAATAGAAAGTGGAACATTATACTGTTGTAAAGGATTCAAAACTTTTAGTCGTTTTATAGGTCAATGTGTACCATTTCAACTAAAGAAAAAATATTTCGTAATAAGAGATTTTGTTTATAAAATATCAGAATTTTAGCAATGTAAAAAATCGTGCTGACGAAGCCTTAAGATCGACATAACCTCAAAACTCGGCATGTGTATGGGTAATCTGTTTTTTTTTCTAAATTGTATATACAGAATGAAAATTCCTGTCTTCAATTTAAAAAAAATCCATCCGGTTCTCTGTACAAATTTCCAACGAAAAACTCGACGAAAAAAATATCCAGAAAAGTCAAATCGTCGACAAGTGAATTGGAAAAGAATGATGAAAAAATTATTCATCCGAGTCATTAAAAATCTACACGATTGCGATTATCGTGGTATTAAAGTTTACCAACACCCAAAAAACGTACATCACCTCGCAAAAGTCAACACAATGAACGTTAATACCATGACTACCAAGAATAAGAAGAAACAAACCCAAGGGGACAGGGCATTAAAGTCACATGGTATTCATCGTAATTTTCCAAAATCGCACGACATAATGCTCGCTTGGTCATAGTTGTATATGTACGTACGTGTATGCGTATGTGTGTGTGTGTGTGTGTGTGCTAGCGCAGTATATACGAGCATAGTATATATAATTCATTCGAGCTTTATCGCGATGACCGCAACGATTACGCTCGTACGTGTCCGCGCAACCGTGCTCTTTGCGTACAGTACACATTCTCTACTTTACCTCGGTAGATTATTTTCCTTTTTTTGTTGTTATTGGTGTTTCTTTTCTTTGTTGCGCACGAAGAGAGAGAGAGAGAGAGAGAGAGAGAGAGAGAGAGAGAGAGAGAAGAAAGCAAAGGAACAGACATACGAGGGTTAGCGTAATCGGGGGAAGGAATGGAATGGATCCGTATTGTATACCTTCGTGTCTCTCTCTTTTTTTTTCTTTCATCCTTGGAGTCTCGCTCTTTTTGTAAGGGATGTATTATGTACTCGAGTGAATTTTGATTAGAGTGCAACCTTTTGCGCTTTTTCCTCTCTCGTGATTTACTGAATTCTAATGGGTTCTGGATCTTCTCTTATATGTTGAATCTTTTTTTGTGTAAATGTAGTTTTCGATTTGGAGGCTATAGCTCGCCGTTTAATTATTATATTATTAGAGGTTAGGATGGTTATGTTCAAGTATATTCAGCATTCAATTGGAAATTGTAGAAAGAAAGTTTAGGTCAAGAGGATTTGAACTTTCGTTTATTCGAAAAGTTCGAACGGTTTAAAACCGTTAGGTTAACAATATATCACTTGTAGATATAATTATAGCGAATTGGCGGGTTAGATCGAAAAATCTTATTTGAGTATTGTTTTTTTTCAAAAAACTCAAAGGGTATTCAAAATTCATGATCGTGTAAAAAGAAATTCGATAACGTAAGTGAAAATATTAGTGCGAGTGCTTCGATTTAAAGGTGTAGGTTTCTTTTATTAAAAATAATTTTCTACCTGTTACGAACCATTGAAACGATAAGTATGTAAAATTTAAATGAAAAATTTGAATTTCAAATATTTTCTTAATGTTCCAAAAATATTAATACGTAACTTTTATTTAATCGACCAACTGTTATTTATTATAAAAATGTACATTACATAAAAAAAACCGATATTCGTGCATAAATGTATTAAAACGTTTAAAACTATAAAATTCGAGGTTAGATCCACTCCTGATTCGTTTAAGGTACGAGTCGTAAATAGTGTGTCTCATTCGCAATGCCAGCGATAAAAAACAATTTAGACCTCTTATATGTCTCTGTGTATATATGTATGTATATGTACAGTTGGAAAAGCACGAGGCGTGCAACCGTTGACGTTTCGCGATTGTTATCGAACCACGAGGGTTAGGCTCACCTGATCGTGACTTGGAACAACTCGCGTCGTCCCTTGATTTCAGAGACCCAAATTTATTATTCGTCGAAAAAAAAAATACCTGGTAATCTTTCCTATTCTCAAAAACTAACCATCCGACCAAATACTAGAGAATAAACAAAAATACACATGATTTGTACGCTGCATATAGTTTATTCATCAACATTATTAATCATTATAACGATTTTTCTACAGATCTCGCAGATCAATATCATTCGGAAAAAGGGGGAGAAAAAAAAATAGAGCAATTCTTTACGCACTGGAAGAGAGGATAAGAAGTACGAAATTAAAGAGCGGGTATAGTGGCGAATCGATTGATCGAAAACAATTACTTAAGATACTTTGTCACAGATAGCTCGGTGATTTACGGCTACGGCTATTATTTGCAGCCGCACGTATAAGGAATAGGGGTGGAGAGGGGAATGGGGAGGAGGGGGGGGGGGTTCGAACAACGCTAGACTACTCTCGTATGCACCCTCCTTCTTTTTTTTTCTTCCATCCTTGGAGTCTCGCTCTTTTTGTAAGGGATGTATTATGTACTCGAGTGAATTTTGATTAGAGTGCAACCTTTTGCGCTTTTTCCTCTCTCGTGATTTACTGAATTCTAATGGGTTCTGGATCTTCTCTTATATGTTGAATCTTTTTTTTGTGTAAATGTAGTTTTCCGATTTGGAGGCTATAGCTCGCCGTTTAATTATCTATAGTATTAGAGGTTATGATGGTTATGTTCAAGTATTATTCAGCATATCAATTGGATAATTGTAGGAAAGAAAGTTTAGGTCATAGAGGCTTTGAACTTTCGTTTATTCGAAAAGTTCGAACGGTTAAAACCGTTAGGTTAACATATATATCACTTGTAGAACTAGATTATAGCGAATTGGCGGGTTAGATCGAAAAATCTTATTTGAGTATTGTTTTTTTTCAAAAAACTCAAAGGGTATTCAACAATTCATGATCGTGTAAAAAGAACATTCGATAACGTAAGTGAAAATATTAGTGCGAGTGCTTCGATTTAAAGGTGTAGGTTCTTTTATTAAAAATAATTTTCTCACCTGTTACGAACCATTGAAACGATAAGTATGTAAATATTATAATGAAAATTTGAATTTCAAATATTTCTTAATGTTCCAAAAATATTAATACGTAACTTTTATTTAATCGACCAACTGTTATTTATTATAAAAATGTACATTACATAAAAAAAACCGATATTCGTGCATAAATGTATTAAAACGTTTAAAACTATAAAATTCGAGGTTAGATCCACTCCTGATTCGTTTAAGGTACGAGTCGTAAATAGTGTGTCTCATTCGCAATGCCAGCGATAAAAAACAATTTAGACCCGTATATGTCTCTGTGTATATATGTATGTATATGTACAGTTGGAAAAGCACGAGGCGTGCAACCGTTGACGTTTCGCGATTGTTATCGAACCACGAGGGTTAGGCTCACCTGATCGTGACTTGGAACAACTCGCGTCGTCCCTTGATTTCAGAGACCCAAATTTATTATTCGTCGAAAAAAAAAATACCTGGTAATCTTTCCTATTCTCAAAAACTAACCATCCGACCAAATACTAGAGAATAAACAAAAATACACATGATTTGTACGCTGCATATAGTTTATTCATCAACATTATTAATCATTATAACGATTTTTCTACAGATCTCGCAGATCAATATCATTCGGAAAAAGGGGGAGAAAAAAAAATAGAGCAATTCTTTACGCACTGGAAGAGAGGATAAGAAGTACGAAATTAAAGAGCGGGTATAGTGGCGAATCGATTGATCGAAAACAATTACTTAAGATACTTTGTCACAGATAGTTCGGTGATTTACGGCTACGGCTATTATTTGCAGCCGCACGTATAAGGAATAGGGGTGGAGAGGGGAATGGGGGTGTGGGGGGGGGGGGTCGAACAACGCTAGACTACTCTCGTATGCACCCTCCTTCTTTTTTTTTCTTCCAAACGTGCCTTTTAACCTCTCAACCGATCGACCCTTCCTTCTTTTTTTTTCCTTTGCTTCAGGGGGTAGGAAAAAAGTAGAGGTTGTCATTCGTTCGTGTGTTTACCCAAAGGGTTAACTCTTTGCCTCTTTTTTCTCTTCGAGCGCGAATGTATGAATTTTCATTTTTGTCGATGCTTCGTTTAGCGGTCCTACAAGAGGGTGAACGAGGACGATAGTTTTACATTTGATTTTAAATTTTATTAATAGAAGGTAAGTTTATTAGAGGACGATTTTCAACACATGATTATATCTACACACGCGCGGGATGATCATTTTCAAGATGTTTAACGAAAAGTCAATTAATTGAAATTTCTATGGAATTCTTTATATAGCCTCCAGACAGTATAAAAAATGAAGGGTAATGGTAGGATACATAATAATTTCTATTTTTTAAAAGTATATACATACATAAATTTCCGAAATTCCAGTTCATAGAAATAAAATTGTACGAACGTATGAAATTAATAAAGTTCTAAGTTCTTAAACAGGTATATAAAATTTACTTGAAAGAAAGAAAAAAGGAATATTTCTACTTTAGAGAGATATAAAGATTCATGTTTTATTATTTATAACAATCAAGATCCAAGTTTTACGTTTCTGTTTTTTTATAAACTAATTTTTCTGTTACACGTTTCTATCATTTGAAAAATATAAGGATACACATTAACAAGTACAAAAGCTTAAATGTCATGTTCCACGTTCTACTTTATTATTTACTAATTTCAATGTTCTAAGTTTCCAAGAATACTTAAAAAATTGATTAAAAATACAGTATATTATTCCGTCTTTTCATTTTTTAAGTATATAAAAATGCTTTCAAAAAATACAATGTTTAACGTTTCAAGTTTAACTTTAAACTATGTAAAATTGTTTTATGTTTATGATGTATAAAAATATCAAAAATACTATTTAATTTAATTATTGATATTCCACTGTTTTTAATTCTAATATGTAATATGTTTATATGCGTTCCATATTTATCTAAAGAAAGTAAAGATATATGTTATAGATGTGTACGTTTTATACATTTTAAACGTCAACGCTCTATGTTGATATATCTTAAAGGTGTAAATCTCCATGCCATGTGTATACCTATATACATATGGCATTGTTTCTACAAATTAAAAGTACGTTATACATTTAAAATTAGGAGAACGAAACACAAAAATTTTGAATTTCACACTTCTTAAGTAAACATTATCCAATTCCTATTTCGCTACACTTTCCTATATACTATATAGAGGTTGTAACGTGCGTCAAAATTGAGAAAGAACTATTCAACATAAATAATTAATAATTTCTTTATAACAATTGAAAACATTTCTTAATTTTTTAAACGAATTATGTTATTAACTTATATTTAAAATTTTTTGGACAATTTATGTCACAAAACTATTTTAATTAATTATGAGACTCCGTATTCTAATTTTTTTCCACCACTTCATCGTAGAGGTTGAATTTTTAACAGTAACTTTTAAACATAACTTTAATCCACTTGAATGGAACAGAATTTCAATATAAGTCTAAATATTTATTTAAAAAACTATTTAGATGTTTTTTTAAAAATTATGCTTATCAAATTATTTGAAAAAATTAAGAAATTTGGTAAGAATAAGTTTTTATTAACATGTTAACACAATTTGTTTCATTCAAATGGATTAAAATCATATTTAAAAGTTACTATTAAAATCTCAGTCATTTCGATGAAGTGATACCTGATATATCCTGTGGTAAGTCCATCATGGAAAAAAATCAGAGTACGAAGTTTCATAATTAATTAAAATAGTTGTGTCACATACAAATTGACCAAACAATTTTAAATAAAAGTTAATATTAACATAATTGGTTTAATAAATTAAGAAATGTTTTCAATTGTTATGTAAAGTATTATTAATTATTGATGTTAAATAGTTCTTTTTCAATTTGAACCCAGACTTGTCCCCTTAAAAATGTAACAAATTAAAACTTGGATATCGCAGCTACTTTTTGATAATATATCAACATTATAAAAATATAATACGACGATATATACTTATATATTATTAAATTTAACATTTCCAAGTTTGCAGTAACCCAACGAAAAACTGTATAAATTTATTCCAAGAAAATGGCACCTCCACGATTAACTATTTACCATTTTGTTAGAAATTTTTCTCAACTGACACACGTACACGTAAAAATAGGCGCATGCGCGTGCGCACACGTAAACTTTTTATTACCACAATTTATCCAACTATTTGAAAACTTTCGCTTAATTACATTTTCTCATGGTTAAAACGTTATAGCTCACTTGTTCCGAGAAATCGGCGTTTATCGCTTTAAACTGTAACGGAAATTGCATAAAGTATCCGCAACTCCTTGACTATTTGTCGAGACAAGAATATAACACTGTATACATATAGGTTAAACGCAATGAACAATTGTCGCGCAAGAGAGGGGGGGGGGAAGAGGAGATTTAAAAAAAGATCGTCATCCGATTTGAATAACGATCGTTGACGTTATAACCTAATAGAACAGTAATATCCATGCCCATTAACCTCAACGTGTAAACACAACGGTATAACCGTCACTTTCTCTTTTTCCCGCCTCGGTAAGAAAGAGAAATTCCAAGAGTCTCGTGTATTGCAAGGAAAATCGGTAGTTTATATTATACACACAATGTCTACACGCTTCATAATTATCCCTAATATGTATATATATATAGACGCGCTTAGGTCACGATGTCGATGCAACCGCGACATTTTTTTTTTTGCCTTCCGGACTGTTTACGCGATTTTGAACGAACACAGTGGCGTGTATACATATATTTGCGATTCCTTTGTATCGGTGTACTAGTGTTGGAATATTTTTGATGGAATTGAGGAGACGAGTTCGTTTCGCTTTGGATATCTAATTAAAAATGATCAAACTTTAGCGATTTTTTCGGTCGATAAAAACATTAACTGCAATAGATATTTTAAAATTAAATTAATTATCTTCGTTGTTATAGACCGTTCGTTGTTTCGAAATATTCTAACCTACAAACCTATATTACAGGATGTTTCAAAACAATGAGTGAATTAACGTAACTCATTCAAACTCAAAAGAATGAAATAATCATTTCTACACTGTTTTACCGTTTTTGCAAACATTGAGTTTTATGCGCATATTCTATTATAATTCAAATAAAAAACAAAAATTCCAAAAGCGCGGTAAACCAAAAAAAAGGTTGAAATATAGATTGAAATAAAACGCTAAAGAATATTGATTTGGAACAAAGTTATGAAAAAGTAGTTGATGAAATTTTTACGAAAGAAGATTTTTTTACTAAGAATTTATTTGATTTTTTAAGCCGATATTTCATCAACTGCTTGTTTTTCCTATAACATATTTTTTAGAATATTCCTTTGAACCTTGTAAAATACAGTTGATCTCAGGTTTCTTGTATTTTAGGTTGCAGTGTATACCTTTATTTGTTTTTCCGAGTTATAAGCGAATAAAATGAAACAATTTTTTTGATTATTTGTTTTAGTACTCTCCTATAACTTTAGGATTTTAAAATCTGGTTTCCTTCATATTTTTATATTAGAAAGCATAACCTAGAATTTGGTAACGATCCATCACCCGACACTGTGACACGTCTCTCCTATAACTAAATATATTTTAAAAAGAATTAAACAAACAAATAATCCCCTGTAAATATTATAAAATTTATATTTTCCCAATCACTTCTTCTTTTTATACAGTGGCCTTGGTTCTCTGGCTGAGACGCCGACATGCCAGATTAGTTTTCCCTTCTACAATGAAAAATAGCGCTTTTCGGAAAACCGTATAAGTAATAAAATAGTTAAACAAACGAATACAATCGTTGACTCGTTGACAATTAATTAAAACTTTTCGTATAAATATCTGTGTCTTTGAAGTACCGACATATTTTCTCTAGGACAATTAAAAAATCGAAAAACGCGGGAAATTTGAATGTTCTATAACGGACTGGACGTGATTCCTATAAACGAATTATCGCGTGAAATAAATGTGGAAATCGATCTTATGGATCGGAGCGTATGTCTCATTAGAGAAATCATAAAAGGAAAACTAAGGATCAACACATTTTCGCATTCACACACACACACACACACAGATCTAGATGGATAAAGAATTATATAGGGAATAATCGATTTGGCAAGGTAGTGTACGTGTGTGAGTGTACCGGTAATGTAATAAACCACAAACCGGTGAGCATAGTGTGTGAAGGGGGTAGGGAGAGAGGGAGAGATCGAAATGTTTCCCTGTCCCCTTAGCGAGGCTCCCGCGTATATAGCAACAGGATGGAGACAGGCTCGAAAAGCTCGATTAATCCTGGACATCGAGCCCTCGATCCGTAACGTCATCAGGCGTTAACCCCACATTTATATGCTTATATACATGTATATATATATATATGTATATATAGACGATATATTTGGGATTCCAATGGTGTGGTAGCGATTTAGCTAAATGAAAGCTAGTGGATGCGCGTGGTTGTGTATATACCTGGAGGTGTACGTGTGTACGTGTGTACGTGTGTACGTGTACGTATAATCGCGGCAAGACGATTCAATTTTCCATATCTGTACTCTCTTCCTCTTTTCGCTCGGTCGGTCGTTCGAACGAACAAACGTTCAACGAGCGATTACCCCACATGCGCTCGAGCGAGCTCGTAAACGCCTGGATTGCGCTTTCTCTATTACGCGTCCGCGCGCCACTCTACAATCGCGTATGTCCGCGTGTATCCCCCCACGGTGTGTACGTGTGTGTCCGTGTGTGCGTGCCCGTACACCTTCAAATTTACATTATAATACTCGGGAGCGTTGCAGGTGTGCGGATACCCTCTACAAATACCTCTCGAATTAATACAATGCATCGGAGATAGACCGAGAGAGAGAGAGAGATGATGATGATGATGAATTACTTTATTTAAGCCTTGGGGTATAACCCTATATGGCTCTATTTAAAATACATTTGTAGTATAAATTAATGTTCTAGTAGATATATCGTAGAATGTGCAAGCAATGAACATTGTAACATTTTCGGACGTGTACAATCAGTTGGTACATTGATTCGGATTATATATTCTATATTCTTATTCCGGTAAGAGGCAAGTATATAACAAAAGTTCAAGTTTACAAACAATGCGCTTAGCTTTTTATAATAGACGTAAAATTATTCGCAATAATCACTAATTATTATTAATTATTATTAATTACTATTAATCAATCGACGGTGAAAAAATAATACCCTCAGTTAAAACTCTATTCTCCCAATTCAACTTATCACGACGGGTGAGTTCATTAAATAATACGGTTTTGAAGGATGATAGTTTATCAGGGTCAAATGTGGGAGAGGGGAGTAATAGAGAGATATCATTTATTAGTTTGGAACTAGTGATAGCGAAAGATTTATTTAAGTATTCTGTTCTAGGAACACTATAAAGGAGTAGTTGAGGTGGCAGGCGGGCTGATCTTCGATGAGTGACGTTCTGGCCGGCTAGAATAAACCTCTGGGTTAGGTACTCGGGGGTGTTATAGGCTAGTGCTTTATATGCTAAAGAGAGAAGTAGATATTCTCTGCGTCTCTCAACGGAGAGCCATCCTAGTTTTAAGCGATAGGGTGTTACATGCGCGGTTCTATGAATATTTTTAAAAATGAAGCGGATACAAGCATTTTGGAGCCGCTGAAGTTTAAGGTTGCGTGAGGCATCAATGCTGTGGTAAACTGCACACGCGTAGTCGAAGTGAGGGAGTATTAAGCTTTGGACTAGTTGCTTACGTACGTTGAAAGTCAGAGCGTGCTTGTGGAATCGCAGTGTGTGGAGCAATCCGTTTACTTTTTGGGATATACTTCTAATATGCCGGTCCCAATCGAGGGAGGAAGAGATCCATACGCCTAAGTTTTTTACTTCTGTAACGAATGAGATGGGAGTTTCAGAAATTTTGATTTTGTCGATACTGTCCAAATTAATCGAGGAGACATATGGTTTGCTACCCAATATTATAGCTTTAGTTTTAGCTAAGTTTAGGTGTACACCGTTTGAATTTGCCCAGTCAGCCAGGGCCTGAGCATCGGCCGAAATATCGCTTATGCCCTTAGCTAAATCAGCAGGTCGACAATGCAGGTAGATTTGCGTATCGTCTGCGAAAATCATGGGCTTGCAGTACTTCAAAGTGGCTGGGAGATCGTTAATGAAAATTAAAAAGAGTAAAGGCCCTAAGACACTACCTTGCGGAACTCCTGCAGTCGTATTTATCCACGAAGAGAAGTTATTTTTGTCGTCTGCAACTGTTTGATATCGGCCGGTTAGATAGTTAAAAAACCATTTGATGGCTGAGTTTGAACAATTTATATTTCTAAGCTTATGAAGAAGTTTCTCGTGCGGAATTGTGTCGAATGCCTTAGAGAAGTCGAATAAGACTAGAATTGTTAGCATTCTTTGGTCAATAGCTGATCTCACATCTTCAATCACGCCGAGGAGAGCTGTTTGCGTGCTGTGCCCTTTACGGAAACCTGCTTGTCGGTTGTATAAGATGTTATTAGACTCAAGGTAATTCGTAAGCTGATTATGGACTATTCTTTCAAGTAGCTTGGAAAGTTCAGGTAATTGGGCTATTGGGCGTGTGTCTGACGGTGTTAGAGGCGTTTTGATTTTTGATAGCGGTCTCAGAATCGCTCGCTTCCATCTATTCGGAAATACGCCTTCGTGTAATGAATGATTAAAAATATCCGTAAGGTAGGGCAAAATTTCATTTGAAATAAGTTTAATCATTTCGATTGAAATGTCGTCGATTCCAGTGGCCTTTGAGTTTTGGTTTTTGATAATGGCTAACAGCTCAGCTTGAGTAATGGTTTGAAACTGAAAACTAGTGCGCATGCCACTATTTAATGGCATACTTAATATGAGGTCTAGGGTTGAATTTGTAAGTGGTTG
This sequence comes from Theocolax elegans, assembly GCA_026168455.1. Classification (NCBI taxonomy): domain Eukaryota; kingdom Metazoa; phylum Arthropoda; class Insecta; order Hymenoptera; family Cerocephalidae; genus Theocolax; species Theocolax elegans. The sequence goes on along the minus strand of CM047428.1, from coordinate 1,637,671 downwards.
GACGGTGGATGCGACTGATGCGTAATAAGAGTTGAGTTCGTCAAGAGAAAATAGAGAAGTAGGAGAAGGAAAACTATTACGCATAAAGCCCAATCTACGTAGTTCCCGCCATCTAGTACGGACATCAACGGCTGATTCGATTTGATGCTGAATCAATTGATTCTTTGCCGTATTAAGTAGGTTTGAAACCCTGTTTCTTAAGTTTTTGTACTGCATAATGGCACGAGGGTGCTGACTAGTACGGGCGATCCTGTAAGCTTTATTTCGTTCACGCATAAGTGAACGAATCTCAGCGGATACCCAAGGCTTAGCCTTTGAAGGGAGGGATCGAGTATGTTTAGGAGCATGTTCATTGAAAGTGGTTGAGATTGCTTTTTCTAAAATCGCTACACTATTTAATGTATTTGGTATCGTCGGACTGCTGGATTCGATGCCGGTTGATATTTGATGTGTTAGATCGCGTTGATAACTATTCTCAGAGTGATGAGAAGGCGAAATATATGTTTCATCCGCGGGTTTTGGCGAAAGAGGTTGGTTTTGAGTACATAAGAGCGATTCGTACGAATTTGGTAGTGGTAGTAATAGTATCGGGTCGACTGCAGAGAAAGAAACTAGGTGCTTGTTAAAAGATTCTTTTAGATTTTCCACCGATACCGATGAAAGATTCCTGAAGGAAATAGTTTTGCTATCAATTTTAGGTTTTTCGAGAGTTAGCACCAACTCAATCAGATCGTGCCCTGCAATAAAGGGCGCTGATGATTTGTTATAAGAATGGACAAAGGATAAATCATTGATAATAAATAGATCTAGCCAAGTATGGGCCATTCTGTCATGCCACATAGTGTGATGAGTAGGCTCAGATGGAATAAGATGAAGCGAGGCAGAATCTATGGATGCTTTTAGGAAGGTGGAGGCAGCATTTGTGGTCAGCATGTTGGAATTTAGGTCGCCTGTAATTATAACACAATCGAATGCAGATTGAAGCTGGATAATATTATCAAAGAATAAAATAGGGAAGGAGGCATGCGGGCGGCGATAAATAACAGCAAACAACAGTTTTTTTGCTAAGACTTTAATTTCTAAAATAAGAAATTCAGGTGAATTTGTGAAAGAGGGCTCAGAATTACAAATGATAGTGCACGATAATGAGTTCTTAACATAAACACCTACGCCACCTCCCTCTTTACCGACTCTGTCTAACCTATAAAACTGGTAATTATTAATTTTAATTAAGGAATCTAGATCCATATCGGATAGAAAAGTTTCTGTAATAGCGAGTAGATCGTAATCGTTTTCGACACATTGAAGCTCGATTTCGTTAAAGTGAGTTTTCAGTCGATTTGCGTTGATATGCGCAATTTTAAGATGATTACCGCTCCCGCTACTATTAACGCAATGCACGTGCTGTCGACCCGCTACAACTCAAGCAGTGTTTTGCTGACTACGAATAATCGGCAGTGAGTCTAAGTCAGTTACGTTTGAAATAATAAACTCATGCCCCTTCCTATTGTCACGTATAATTATTTGCAGTGCTCTCACGAACGGCGGTGCATAGCCTTTAGCTTTGGCAACTTCTCTCGATTTACGCAAAAGAATATATATTTCTTTCGGCCAGAGTGCCGAGACAAAAATTTTCCCGTTTCCACCGCTGCCGAAGATTTGTTGTGCTGATAGACTGCGTAGGGTCCTGGCTCTCTCAAGAAAAGCGTTTCTTGCGATCGGTGCTGCGAAGCACAACACTAATGCAAACGAGTTTTGATCGGAAGTGTTTGAATTGCCCGCTGAAGAGTTCGTGTTTAACGGCTGGGTATCGACGGGGGGTCTGTGAGGACGGGAAAGCCAGGGGCGAATTTGGAGCACTTGATTTGCGAGACCTTGAAAGTGTATGGCCCGAAAAATAGAAGTGATAGCACTGCTTGTGTCAATCCCGACAGGAATACCCGAAACACGTACCTCGCACGAATCTACAAGACTTTTTTGGTGTATCGGTAATACAGTGAGCGTAGAAACTTTATCTTGTAAATCGGTGAGGTCCTTACGCAAATCTTCTAGTTTCTCGGTATTCATTCTTGTTATTTCGTGTATTTTTTCAAGCGCGGTGACTCTCGATGATAGATCATTGATCGATTTTTCGTTATTGGCCTGGGCGGTTCGAAATTCCGACAAATACGCAGACCATATTTTACCGAACCACTGCGGGGTTTCATCGTCGCTAGCATTATCGAATTGATAAGTAGGCTGTCTCGGATTAATCTGCGACATCATCGATTTTAGTTCCGGAGAGAAATAAGCTACACCGCCGGTTTTGAGTTGCTTGCTTATCTGTAAATTAGAAGGGGTCAATGGCGAGGCTAGCCTTTTTGAATTGGTGGGGGGTGTACATTCGATGGCTACAAGTGCTTGGGTTGTCGGTGACGTCTGTGTGTCGTCGTTACAATATGGAGAATTTTCGACTAATGAAAGAATTGTCTTGTTTAAATCTGTTTCCGAGTCAAAATTAAGAGACTGACAAGTCACGCAAATGCCCTCGGGATTCACACAATTCGAATGGACTTTATTTCTACAGTTTAAACATTTGATAATAAAACTATCGCATACTTTATGGCAACTAAAACAGACTTCGATGTTCATGGCACGCAAGAAGGCTTACATACATGCCGCGACGACACACTGAACACGTGGCTAATATAGATAAGTCGTTACTTAATTAATGTAGGTGTTGACATCTGGCGGTGAAATGCGCACTCGCTAATCGTCGTAGGTAGGTAAAGTTCTGCAGCGCTGTCTCGTGGCAATTTTTGGAAGGATGAAAATAAACACGTGCTTACAGAGTTAACCTCACTTTTCCAAAGTATTTTTCGATTGAAGATTATACGCAAACCCAACCACTAAACTGCAACAAAACAGCTGGGGCAGGCTTGCATTTAGGCGCTAGCAAGTCACTGAAACAAAAATGCCCGTAGGCAGTCAGAATGAATGAATGAATAAATTTTATTTGGCCTTGGGGTTGAGACCCCGTAGGCACTATTATACAAATACATTTGACGATAATTACAATAATAGTAATATAAAACAACAATAGCGTGTATAAAATTTAAAATAAAACAATAACATAATAATAATAAAAACAACAATAGTTATATAACAATATTGGTTAACGATTAAAACAATATAAATATAAAAATAATAAATAAATAAATAATTAAGCATATATAAAAAAATTTTTACAATTCGATAAAAATTACGCATTAAAACATTTATACAACTTATTCTAGATTTAGGTTTAGGTGAGGGATCTGAGGAGGTGTCAACCCCTCGTTTCGAACTCTAATTTCCCAGGCAGTTTTGTCAAGTCCAAACATATGATCGAATAATGCGTTTTTGAAATGAGTGATGGATGAAGTGTCGAATGAAAATGTAGAAAATTCGTTAATGATTTTAGATGCGGTGATGACAAAAGATTTATTCAGAGACTCTGTACGAGGGGGAAGATAATGTAGCAATTTTGAAGGATGACGAGTAGAGGTGCGAGGGTTGTGAGAGAGGGTATTTATTTTTATAAAATGGTTTGCCAGATATGTGGGTGAGTTATGAGCAATGATATTGTACGCAAGTGATCCAATGAGGTATGAGCGTCTGGACTCAACTGACAACCACCTGAGACTTAACCTATAAGGAGTTACATGATCTCTCCTTGCTATGTCTCCCCACACGAATCGGACACAAGCATTTAGCAGTCTTTGGAGTTTCAGATTTCTGGTCTGGTCAACATCGTTAAACACCGCACATGCATAGTCGAAGTGCGGAAAAATCAGAGCCTCCACCAATCTCTTTCTAAGACCACGAGACAACGTCTTTTTATAATATCGTAACGAGTGTAAAACCCCATGTACACGGCTCGAGATAGTTAATACCTGTCTTGACCAATCCAGAGAGGGAGAGATCATGACCCCAAGCGATTTAACCTCGCATTCATAATTTAGGAGATCCGCTCCCAACCCTACCTTCGGGGCAGTGTTCAAGTCGATGCGCGATAAGAAAGCCTGACTACCCAGAATCATAACCTTCGTCTTTTTTACATTAAGCTTTAATCCGTTTGTGTGAGCCCATAGGGCTATCGCATTTGCGTCTTGCGTTATACGTCAGAGGGAGAGAGAGAGAGAGACGTAAAAGTAGTTATATGTATATGTATATATATGTACACGTGTCAAAATTGTAATTAGGGTTGTTGAGTTGCCGATCGTTCGACGATCATCTTTTCGATTGTTGATACTATACCGATCGATATATATATGTATGTGGGGGGGGGGGGGGTATGGCGAATAAGAGGCATATACCAAAAGTATTATTTACATATATATACGAATCGATGAATCAATGTTACAATGACAGCTTAATTCGAGAGTAATCCTTCAAATCGACGTTACTACCATTTCTTAAATACTTAGATATAAGTATATACATTTTAGATCTTCTACCACTATGTTCTATTTTCCACTTGTCTGCGTCTCATTTATAATATATTATATTCTGGACTGTATTCAATTAATAAAGGACATTGTTTAATATGTAAACATAATATTCAGATCTACCTTACAACGAAAAGTAAGCATGCATGTTTCTATTGACGAAACGACTAAGCCATTTATTGTTGTCATTAGAAGAAACAAATTTTACAAAGACAAATTTTTGTATATTAATCATCGCTTTGCTTTCGTCGATTTCGACAACAAATAACGATCATTCCCATCTCTTGTAAAGTATGAACCCTTATACAAAAAAAAAAGGTCGATATAAGGCAGTTCGGACACGTCATCTTATACACTCTCCCCCCAAAGAATATAAGAACAAGGACATTACTATATTGTACACGTGAAACAATATTTTCGATCGATAAAATCCCATCGATAAAGTGTCTCGATCCGACAATGTCTGAAAAAAAAGTACCAAGGGCGATTAGAGATCCATAAACGAGAATAAGAGATAGATACAGGACAAATGGACAATCAGGAGCGAGCGATATATAAAAGGAAGAAGAAGAGAGCTTATCATCGCTCGGGGAAAATGAAAGGCTGCTTTCGTGACTGCCGATGAAAATTGCCAAGGGGTCCGATATATCACGAGGGGGAGGAGAAAGGAGGGTCGCACCCGCACACACGTGTACATATATACGTAGATAGACGCGGACGATGGTTTGCACGTAACTCGTGTTTACCCGCACGAATGGGCGAATTACGACGATTCAAATTCAATTCCGCGTCCGCGCGGTTGCCCAGCTAATTAGATACGCCAAGGGGCTGTATACAAATGCATCTATACATATATATACATATATATATATATACGTGCACCTATGAATACGTATATCTATCTCTGTATGAATCACCACCGAAATTTATCGATTCCCCAGTTGCGATGTACATTCTTCTGCTCTTTTATTTACATTACCTATACGTATAATATATCTATATATATATTTCACACAATGCGCGGGACAATCAAAATAGTATAACACTCGTTTCCCGAATTTCCACGTGGAGGTGTTTAAAAATAATACATCTGAAATATGATCACGGAGAACCGGTGAACCGTTATTCCGGAACAACTATATAGCGCACCGTTACAAGTCACTCGTGTAATCGTTGATACCTAAACGCACCGCACATTAGCGTACGTCAAAGCAACAAATTTAAATTAATAATTAACGTTTGTTTCATCGTTTGTTACAGTTCAGTGTATTAACGGAAAAGTTTACGTGTACGTGTGTGTACGTGCGCGCGTGTATAATAGAGAGTTCGGTTTATTCAATGCAAATGTAGTGTATAGCACCCAGAAGCAAAACGAACGCGGGTAACGCGAGCCAAGCGAGCGCGGTAATCAAAGTAAATTCATTAGTTACCGCGATCGAGCGTGTCCGATTTCGCCTCCTCGGTTCCCGTAACCTTTTCTCTATCTCTCTATACTTCTCTCGCTCGCTCGCTCGCTTATGCCGTTCCTCTATATCTATATATACCATTCACAGTATTTGATCACGCAAATCTCAAGGTTGCTTGCGCCTTCTCTTACATGCCGAATTATCGAGAGAGAGAGAGAGAGAGGGAAAGAGAGAGAAATAAGATAACGAAAAACCCGGATGGTCAGAAAAAAAATTGTGGCTATACCGCGAGAATCGATTCCAAGTTTCGGAAACCTCGCCGATCACTTTTTTTATACTTTTTTGCTTATCTTACGGAAGAGGTTGTTAACCCTACGCTATTATTAGTCCATTAAACTATTTTGAATTTCTTTTTTCTTTGCTTTTTTCTTTTAATCTTAATTAGGATTCTTCTCAAAGAATTTGAGATGTCGAAATGTTATGATTTCAAAATCAAACAATATGCGAGTAAAAGTGGTGACGAATCATTAATGCGTCAAATTTGAATTTTATGATTTTTAAATTCAAGATAGTTGTTATCCATCGGGATGTACATATGGTGGATGAAAATCGGTGATAGATCATCAAAACTCGATTATTACTTTAAAACTTGAGTATAATCTTAAAACTTAAATACGAAAGGGAGGAATATTCGCACGATAGATTTTAATTTTACGTACCCTATTTTTTTGGTATGCTAATGGCCATTTGTATATACGTCGGGGTGAAAAATCCTAGTAGAAATTTTGCCATTTGAAGATTAAATAAAACTTGTATTTTGCCATTATAAGTGAGGATTTATTGGGTATTTTATGACACTTACGGCCATTTTTTTGGCTTAACAACACGTTACATTTATGATCATATTTCTACTAGGGAAACGAACGATCTACAAAACGAATATATTGTAAAACCTCAAAACATTAAGCAATAGTTTTATTTCTACTAGGGCATAATTACAATTTTTTGAAATAAAAAATAAAAATTATGAAAAATAGCAATTTTACAATGAACAACTGTTACTGATCGGTTGAAAAGTGGTGCATTTGTGACCGAGAGAGATACTCTCGATAGGTTTTATCATCGACTTGTCACATTTAATATCAACAATGTGATTTTCAGCTCTCCTGTAGCTAATTGCTTGAATAATAACTGTTGCGACTCGAGCTGTATATATAAGAATTATTTGTAAACACTATAGTCAAGTTCGACGATTAACCGTTGAGTAAGTATATATTGACGATCGATCTTATATACATATATATATACATATATACATGTCGCGTTAAATCGAAGAAGATGATAAAATCATATACGCGTGCATATAAATCCAATCGCGTAGATGTATGTATATATACAGATATACCGAGAGGTAAAATGTGCTTTTCCTCGTTGCACAAACATGCCCTATCTTTTCAATCAACGATTTCTTTTCCATTTTCTGCTAAATAAGTGTGTAAGCGTGTTTGCGTGTGTGTGTGTAGCTTTACGCGCAAAACAAGTATAATATCTTGTAACGAAGATTGGTGATGTTTGTTAGAAACTTGTTGCACATAGATCTTTTCGTTGGGTTCAATTGTAATTTTTTATGACAATTTATGAGGTATTTTGATGAAAGGTATATATAATAGTGACAATTTAGTAAGAGTTTAAACATTTATTTTCTAATATTTATTGATGACGGATCGACTGTATTAAAAAAAATGCTACATCGTACATTAACTACGAAAACGACAATTTTCTGAAAGATATTACATTATTTTTGAGACATATTGTACAAGTCTAAAGACATTTCGATCGGCATTAATAAATGTTAGCGTAACATGAATAAATGTAAGAAAAATTTATTTTCAAAATTTTTACTTACCGAGTGTAGGGTAAGCCGAACGGTCCTGTGTTATATTAAAAAAAAACACCAGACCGGACTGCTAACTCATATGTAAAACCTAATTAGATATATAATTTTGGAAATATTATATCACTTTTAAATAAAATTATTCAACGTTTTACAAAATATTTATATTACGTAGTAATTTGAGTAACTCAATTTTGAAAAATAAATAATTACTAACCATGATTTATCTTCCACGTTCATATGATTTTAATGCATTTTACAATTAATCAAAGCATACTTTACTGTTAATGCTACTATATGAAAAAACATGTTAAATCGTATAAAATACAAATTTTTCAGAAAAATTACATTTTAGATTACGATTTTTTTATCCAATTAAGAATCTGAAAAAATTCATACGGTAATTTAAAACAAAAGCGAGGAAACTAATTAATGGTCTGAAAAGGCATGAATTTAAAACGCAAAAATCAGAATTATATTAGATATTTAAAAATCTGAAAAAATTTGAATATGCTGTTTAGAATGGAGTTCAGGATTTTTTCAACAATTTAATCTTTTGTTTATAAAAAAAATATTAAAAATTACCATTTATACATACTCTCAATTTAATCTAATGAAATATTTACAGCCTCTATTATGTTCAATTGCCACCATTTTTTAAACAAATGATGTTCATGGAATTTTTAATTGTTAAGATACCTTGATTTACGCAGTTATTTTTACAACAAATTGCGTTTAAAAAATTAACTTTTTATTTCTAGTGCGTTATAGTGCAGATCTTGACGAGTAAAATAAGCTCAAACAGAAGTCTGTAGGATACCTGTACGGTGTAGATATTCGATTTGATTTTCCGGAAACGTATATTTACATAATAAATAGAATAGTTTAAAAACTACTGAATATTTGGGGATAAAATCTATACCACTTATTAAGTCTACAAAGACCTTTAATAATTTCTATATTACAAGTGTCTAAAAGCGATAATTGTTATATCAAATAAAATAGAAAAAATGGCTGAAAGTAACGGTTTTTTGAGTTTGCAAAAAAACGAACTAATCAACAAAATCGAACGTAACGATACTATTCTATACTTTTTTCAGTGGGAGCAACGATTTAAAAAATATAAGCGAAAAACCTGGTTCTGGCACATTAAGCTGCAATGTTGCTCAACTCACAACTAATTGCAAACATATACCCCTGCAACATTCTGACTTATCCTCCCCAGCATTATCTAAATAATAAAACACCCTCTTCAAATGTTGTTTGAAAGAATTCTAATTTCCCTGGACCATACGGCCATTTTCTAAAAACTCGTGATTTCGACTCTCATTTTCACATATTTCTCAACAAGTCAAAAAATTTAACAATTATACACAAAGCTTATTCCACAATTAAGCAATAATTTCCTCGATTAATAAAAATAAATAAACTTACTTTGAATGCTCGAGGTGGCGTATAATAGTAAACGATAAATGAACCGACGCGGTGGCGGAGTGGCGGAGACGCACCTCGGCCGATCACGAAAGTTAAGCAGCACTGAGTGCGGTTCGTACTTGGATGGGTGACACCATTCTTGTGCGGCTTTCGGGATCGGTTAGGTGTTTTTCCACACTTCACAACGTGAGCGGGAGGTGTGAAACATTCGGTTTCGGTGTCAAGGCCTACGCAATGTGACGTTGACACCCAAAAAGAATGTTTCGAATACACCGGCCATCTCGGGTGAGGTTTTCCCTGCTTAACAGGTTTCCCTCATCCACGGGCATAACCCCGGGCGAATGCGAGATGGTGGGGTTTTTAAGGGAGGGATAAAGCACCCACACATAGGTGGTGGGTGGACACCGTTAAAGTCCCCCAGGGGATAAACGTAGGAAGTGCCAGGAAAAAAGAGGGCACAAAATCAAGAATAGTAAACGATAAATGAAAATTGTTCGTATCAAAGAAAACCTCAAAAGAAAAGAGGTGAAGTGAAATAAGATTACGCAGTACACACCGTATGTGTAATTATCTATTACACACGCGCATATATCGATGCACATAATACGTGTACATATACGTGTACAACCGACGAAAAATCTTTAAAAGACCTGCACACATACGTACAATCTGATCTGCAGGATCTTATCATCTTTATCTCTCGGGTGGTATATTCATCAGCGGATTTATTACCAACGATAACGACAAGGGAAACGCGAGATCTCTCAGGATTCTCAATTTATACTCAAACTCAAACCCGACGGTATATTTCGCGTGCCGAAAATCCGCCTATCGCGATTCTCTCTCCTTTCGTATTATTCGCACGTGTAACATCGATAACCTTACATATACACTACCGGTCAATTGCTTTTGCCCACTTCGACTCAATTTTACCCGTTACAAAAAGTATCATAACTTGAGTAAAAATTGAGATAAATAATCGTTCGACAGCTCATTTAAAAGCTTAAAGCAAGGGCTTTTTAATGGTTTACCGTGCCTATTTAAATTTTTTGTTTTTTAATGTTTTTAACATAAAAATCAAAATGTATAAAATTTGGATTTTCTTGTTCGTCTTCATTTTAAAACTGCACTTCAACCAAACATCGGAAAATAATTTTATAAAAAAAATTGAAAAGCTTGAATCAAGAGCTTTCGAACGCACTATATTAACATTGTTTTAAAGTCCTTTTTACGTTTTGACTGGTGGTTTTCTTTTTAAACACATCTTTTCTTCAACTTTATGTATCTCGGAAGGATTAAATTTTAAAAAAAAATGTCTAGGAGAAAAAATGTTTGATTTTATCTTAAGATTATGTACAAATTTTTTCAGATTGTTTAGAATTTTTTTTTTTAATTTGATAAATGAATTGATTATAAAGAATTTTCTAAACTATATATAACTATATAAATTAAAAAAAAAAATTCTAAACAATCTGAAAAAATTTGTACATAATCTTAAGATAAAATCAAACATTTTTTCTCCTAGACATTTTTTTTTTAAATTTAATCCTTCCGAAACACATAAAGTTGAAGAAAAGACGTGTTTAAAAAGAAAACCACCAGTCAAAACGTAAAAAGGACTTTAAAACAATGTTAATATAGTGCGTTCGAAAGCTCTTGATTCAAGCTTTTCAATTTTTTTTATAAAGTTATTTTCCGATGTTTGGTTGAAGTGCAGTTTTAAAATGAAGACAAACAAGAAAATCCGAATTTTATACATTTTGATTTTTATGTTAAAAACATTAAAAAACAAAAAATTTAAATAGGCACGGTAAACCATTAAAAAGCCCTTGCTTCAAGCTTTTAAATGAGCTGTCGAACGATTATTTATCTCAATTTTTACCCAAGTTATGATACTTTTTGTAACGGGTAAAATTGAGTCGAAGTGGGCAAAAGCAATTGACCGGTAGTGTACATATATTTATATATACGAATCAAAAAGTGACAGCTTTTTTATTTTCTCTGCTTCGTGAAAATATATAGATACATTTATACTCTTTATCGAATAGCTGAACCTTTTTAGATATCCATCTATATCTTGAAATTTAATTGTCAGTTTTAAATCTGAGATTTGTTTTACGCCTGTCGATTTTTCTTGATAGATAATTATTTTATCATCGTTGTTACTCGTTACTTTTAATTATTAAATCTTCTTTTTCTTTTACACGCGGTTCTTGTTCATTGGATAGTTCATTTGCAATTTCGGAAAGACGCAGTGATTTTTTTAAGGATATCTTATTTGAGGTTAGGTTTTATTAATATATTTCATAAGTTACTTGAAATTGCGGAATTTAAAATTCTAGTTATCCTTGAGGTTGTGATATTTATATTATTTACTGTTCGATATTTACTTGACTTGACTTAACGTTTCTCATAGGTTTATGGTCAAATTGAAAGTTGAGGTTAGAATTTCACTCTTTAACTTTGACATTTTACTCGTGAATTACGATCATACTTTAACCCGATATGAATTTACTCAAGTCGCATCCACTCGAAAAAGTATACGCTAAATAGGTATATATTATTATTTTAGCGTTAGTTGCCAACTCAGGTTATCTAACTATCTTATCTCTTTATGATGAATATTTTTATACGATAACCTGTTTTTTTTTTAATTCTTCGATAGTTCTATTATTTACAAATGTAATTCTAAACTTTTTCTTTTTTTAATCATTCATATAGCAATGTGTTAATAAACTTAAGATTAATAAATACAAATTTTTATTATCTCTTCTTTGTCTTGCATTTAAACGAGTTTTAGCTAAATAAAAATATCTTATAGTTTGATAAAAAAAATTTACGTCAATCGACATAGTTAGTAAATATTAAAAACGTAACAGTTACATTATACAAGAATGTCCAAGTGAAGAAAATTATTATTAATGTATACATTCCTGCTTACTTGTTCAGAAGTAAGTATTCTCTTTTCAAAATTATTCTGAAATTGGCTTTGAACTATTGTAACTAGAATCAAAAGTTATTAGTGGGCTATACGATGTTGACGTACAAGTTATTTCAATTTGATGATTTCCTTAATTGTACGACATATATAAACATTTGTAAAATTTTTGTTATATGTTAAAGAAAAATTTACAAAAAAAAAACGCTTCACTTTAAATGCTTGTGACTCTAATTATTGAATATTAATACTTGAGTAATAATATATGGTTTGAACCAAAGTTTAATAAAAGTTGAAATAAAATAGATATAATTTAAAACAAAGTACTTTACAATCCGTTAAAATGTAACAAAATTATAGCCAAAATTAAGAATAAGAAGAAATTTAGCTTAAAAATCAATAAAAGTTGTAGTGATCAATTTTTTGTTTAAAATTTCTTCAAATATTTAATTCGCTATAACTTTGCTCCATTCTAACGTATTTAAGAGGGTGCCAAAATCAAGTTTTATCCTCCCTACCTTACCAGCCTCAAAAGTCATAGAAAAGTGGGTTATAATTAAGAAAGGACAATAATTTATGCAAATTCAGGAGAACAGTTCCCTTCCTTTATTCATATTCTACCTTAGTTCAAAATTTGAAGGAAAAATATCGATTGGTTTTCGAGTAATCCTTTACCATAATTTATGATAATTTCGTGCACTTTGAGGTTATACGCTTCGACTAATTAAAAGGCGTGTGAACAATTTAAAAAATAAAGCGAAAAACCTGGTTCTGGCACATTAAGCTGCAATGTTGCTCAACTCACAACTAATTGCAAACATATACCCCTGCAACATTCTGACTTATCCTCCCCAGCATTATCTAAATAATAAAACACCCTCTTCAAATGTTGTTTGAAAGAATTCTAATTTCCCTGGACCATACGGCCATTTTCTAAAAACTCGTGATTTCGACTCTCATTTTCACATATTCTCAACAAGTCAAAAAATTTAACAATTATACACAAAGCTTATTCCACAATTAAGCAATAATTTCCTCGATTAATAAAAATAAATAAACTTACTTTGAATGCTCGAGGTGGCGTATAATAGTAAACGATAAATGAACCGACGCGGTGGCGGAGTGGCGGAGACGCACCTCGGCCGATCACGAAAGTTAAGCAGCACTGAGTGCGGTTCGTACTTGGATGGGTGACACCATTCTTGTGCGGCTTTCGGGATCGGTTAGGTGTTTTTCCACACTTCACAACGTGAGCGGGAGGTGTGAAACATTCGGTTTCGGTGTCAAGGCCTACGCAATGTGACGTTGACACCCAAAAAGAATGTTTCGAATACACCGGCCATCTCGGGTGAGGTTTTCCCTGCTTAACAGGTTTCCCTCATCCACGGGCATAACCCCGGGCGAATGCGAGATGGTGGGGTTTTTAAGGGAGGGATAAAGCACCCACACATAGGTGGTGGGTGGACACCGTTAAAGTCCCCCAGGGGATAAACGTAGGAAGTGCCAGGAAAAAAGAGGGCACAAAATCAAGAATAGTAAACGATAAATGAAAATTGTTCGTATCAAAGAAAACCTCAAAGAAAAGAGGTGAAGTGAAATAAGATTACGCAATACACACCGTATGTGTAATTATCTATTACACACGTGCATATATCGATGCACATAATACGTGTACATATACGTGTACAACCGACGAAAAAATCTTTAAAAGACCTGCACACATACGTACAATCTGATCTGCAGATTTATCATCTTTATCTCTCGGGTGGTATATTCATCAGCGGATTTATTACCAACGATAACGACAAGGGAAACGCGAGATCTCTCAGGATTCTCAATTTATACTCAAACTCAAACCCGACGGTATATTTCGCGTGCCGAAAATCCGCCTATCGCGATTCTCCTCTCCTTTCGTATTATTCGCACGTGTAACATCGATAACCTTACATATACATATATTTATATATACGAATCAAAAAGTGACAGCTTTTTTATTTTCTCTGCTTCGTGAAAATATATAGATACATATATACTCTTTATCGAGTAGCTGAACCTTTTTAGATATCCATCTATATCTTGAAATTTAATTGTCAGTTTTAAATCTGAGATTTGTTTTACGCCTGTCGATTTTTCTTGATAGATAATTATTTTATCATCGTTGTTACTCGTTACTTTTAATTATTAAATCTTCTTTTTCTTTTACACGCGGTTCTTGTTCATTGGATAGTTCATTTGCAATTTCGGAAAGACGCAGTGATTTTTTTAAGGATATCTTATTTGAGGTTAGGTTTTATTAATATATTTCATAAGTTACTTGAAATTGCGGAATTTTAAAATTCTAGTTATCCTTGAGGTTGTGATATTTATATTATTTACTGTTCGATATTTTACTTGACTTGACTTAACGTTTCTCATAGGTTTATGGTCAAATTGAAAGTTGAGGTTAGAATTTCACTCTTTAACTTTGACATTTTACTCGTGAATTACGATCATACTTTAACCCGATATGAATTTACTCAAGTCGCATCCACTCGAAAAAGTATACGCTAAATAGGTATATATTATTATTTTAGCGTTAGTTGCCAACTTCAGGTTATCTAACTATCTTATCTCTTTATGATGAATATTTTTATACGATAACCTGTTTTTTTTTAATTCTTCGATAGTTCTATTATTTACAAATGTAATTCTAAACTTTTTCTTTTTTTTAATCATTCATATAGCAATGTGTTAATAAACTTAAGATTAATAAATACAAATTTTTATTATCTCTTCTTTGTCTTGCATTTAAACGAGTTTTAGCTAAATAAAAATATCTTATAGTTTTGATAAAAAAAATTTTACGTCAATCGACATAGTTAGTAATATTTAAAACGTAACAGTTACATTATACAAGAATGTCCAAGTGAAGAAAATTATTATTAATGTATACATTCCTGCTTACTTGTTTCAGAAGTAAGTATTCTCTTTTCAAAATTATTCTGAAATTGGCTTTGAACTATTGTAACTAGAAATCAAAAGTTATTAGTGGCTATACGATGTTGACGTACAAGTTATTTCAATTTGATGAATTTCCTTAATTGTACGACATATATAAACATTTGTAAAATTTTTTGTTATATGTTAAAGAAAAATTTACAAAAAAAACGCTTCACTTTAAATGCTTGTGACTTCTAAATTATTGAATATTAATACTTGAGTAATAATATATGGTTTGAACCAAAGTTTAATAAAAAGTTGAAATAAAATAGATATAATTTAAAACAAAGTACGTTTAAATCCGTTAAAATGTAACAAAATTATAGCCAAATTAAGAATAAGAAGAAATTTAGCTTAAAAAATCAATAAAATTTGTAGTGATCAATTTTTGTTTAAAATTTCTTCAAATATTTAATTCGGCTATAACTTTGCTCCATTCTAACGTATTTAAGAGGGTGCCAAAATCAAGTTTTATCCTCCCTACCTTACCAGCCTCAAAAGTCATAGAAAGTGGGTTATAATTAAGAAAGGACAATAATTTATGCAAATTCAGGAGAACAGTTCCCTTCCTTTATTCATATTCTACCTTAGTTCAAAATTTGAAGGAAAAATATCGATTGGTTTTCGAGTAATCCTTTACCATAATTTATGATAATTTCGTGCACTTTGAGGTTATACGCTCTCGACTAATTAAAAGGCGTGTGAACAATTTTGGTAAGGGTTTTCTCGAAAAACTAGTCAATATCTTTGCTTCAAATTTTAAAGACAGATAGACTATTTATAAAGGAAGAGGACTGTTCTCCTAGATTCACGTAAATTAACTTTTTTTTTAAATATAATTAATTTTATGTAATTTTCGAGGTCGGTAAGGTAGGGAGGATAAAACTTGGCTTTGGCACTCCGTTTAGCGTACTTTTTTAAATTATATCTATTATATCTCAGCTTTTTATTAAACTTTGGTTTGAGTATTAATATTTGATAGTTTAGAAGTTACAAGCATTTAAAGTGAAGCGAATTTTTTTGTAATTTTTTCTTTAACAGCGTACAACTTTTGAAAAAACGATTATTAGGGTCTGCGTCTCTGGCTTTTTTCATATTTTTATATTAGAAAACATATCCCGCAAGCTATACATGATCCGTTTCCCAAACATATGAGGGTCTCCTTGTTACTTCTGACCCTAATACTATGATTTCAATTTTCACTCGATACGGATAAACTCTCGGTTTTTTTTTTCTCAAAAAAGAATATTCCGGTTATATTTACGCTCGCGCGTTTTGATATACCGATCGACTCAGATTCGCTTCTATAAACGACTAATGCGTATCACTCGTAAAAAACTGTATTAATCCAAGGTTCCAGAATGTTGCGCCTTCACGTTTGATTATAAATTCACCGAGATAATCAAAACAAAAGATCTCGAGGACCGATCAGCTGTTAAGTGCGGGCACGTACATATATTATAGGACACAGTGTATACGGATTACGCATTCTCATTCGTTATACTCTAGAACCGAGGAGAAAAACCGTTGCGTTACACGAATCATCCTCGTGAAAAACGATACAACCGAAAGAATAAAAACACAAAAATAAAAAGAGGGTCGACTATCGATCGACTATATATCTGGACACGAATCTGCGGTCGTCCGTTCGGATCAAATCCTTCGACGCCCAAATCTGTAAAAGAAAAAAAAGGCGATTCATGGTAATTACTTTAATATCCATCACGGATTCTTCTTTTTTTTCTGATTTATTCGACAGTTCGTACGAAAAGTAAATGGAAAATCGTTGCGATTATTATGTAAACGAAGAAAAAAAAAAAGAAGAAATCAAGATGTATCAGTCAACAACGAGTTAGTCGAGTGTACATACGCGTATATATCGAAGAATTTGATCAATAACAATAAATACCGCATTATCTTTAATTTCAACAACAAGTCGAATCAGCCGCGGAACAGAAATTCCTTTTTTTTTTATACTTTCGATAGTACACGACGAGTGTACATTTTTCATTTATATCTCACGGATATATACGTGATCGTTGATCATCATCAATAAATAATAATATCGAGTGCTCACGTGATTCTTAACAGCGCGATAATTATCAATGTATATATATATATATATATATATATGTGTGTGTGTGTAAGTTAAGCTTAGACATGCCACTTTTGTGTTCGTGCGTTAGATGGATCCTTGAAGTATGGATAACCGTACGATAGCGACGCCTACCGGTGGTTCGAATTAACTTGTTACGATTATTTTACTGTTTTTTTTTGCTTTTTATCCGGAAATGTTGTAGTAAATTAGATAATTTTTAAAGACTCGAGAGAAAAGTTAATTTGAATATTCGAGTGTGCGTGTTTCGTATAAGATTGGTGTTGGAATAATGAGCTCGTGCACCACGTGCGCGTTCGACCCAATTTCCGCGCAACCCCCCATTTCGAAATTAAAGGAGAACGAGGGCTGTAGTTGTGTTCATTCCCCTTATTTTTTTTACGAATGAGGTCTTTCGTTTTAAACGGCGCTCTTAACTCGTTAATTAATGATGATCTTGCGGCTCTCGAGGGGATGTCACAGTTCATTAAATATTCTTTTCGATTTTCTTTTCCATTTTGATTTTGGATTTTTTTTAATCATCGCATGGTCTTTTTTATGAATAAGAAAGAAATAAACTTATTAATTTTTTTATTAGGTTTATCGTTTTAAATTACCCGCGCTTTTAATATTTGAATTTTGAATTCCAATAAAAAAATTTATTATATTATGAAAAAAAATAAGAAGCGCGTAAACATAATTGCGATGTAATTCATCATTTTTTTATATCTATTTTATTAAAATTTACATGTTTATATAATTACATATTATAAATTACGTGTTTAAATACAGGTTTATAAGTTATAAATATTTCGCAGTAATTAATCTACCGAAAAAAAATGAAGACTGTTGATTCGAACCATAACTATAGTATATACATTTATCTTTAACGTTACAATATGTTAAAAAATGAAAAGCGTGGGAAATTTGAATTACTAATTCTTAAACGTGATTCACCTGCGAAAATTCATGTAAACAAATAGTCGACATAAACATTCTTTTGTACCGACGGAAAATTAAGTCGATTCCATGGTCGTCCGGCGAAAATCGGTGTGTCCACCGTAAGAAGAAGGGACGAGCCTGAAGGTGTCCGCACGAACGCGTGTCCTCCGCTTTACGAGGGGAGGATTCGAATTTCACGGTGAACATCTGGGACTAGCTTTCGACCCCATCTCTGCCCCCCATCCCCCTCACCCTCTCGAAGTCAGTGGCCAAATCGACCGTTAAAAACTCGAGGGTTCGAAACGATTCTATTAGCGATCTACACGCGTGATCTTACCCTCAAACATTTTTCAATCGCCCTCCGGTGCATTAGTTATATAATTTCTTTACACAAATTTTCCTCATCACGCGATTGCCAGATATTTTCCAAAAAAAAAAGAAATGAAAGAAAGTCGAAAGATTCATCGACAACGGGGTTACAAATTGTTTGGCATGACCTTTTGATAGGACGAGTATATAAGGGCGTCATTACCATAAGGGGGTAAAACCTTCCAAGATCAACGAGGTTGTGTTACTACCTTATTTTTTTTTGTCACACATATATACAATATATACGTCGATCGCGCTAATGGATTTTTCTACATCAGAGGGTAATAATTTCCTCGCTCGATCACACGCACAAACATATATAGACGCACACACGCACAGGGGGTTGGAGAGGGGGGGGGGGGTAATAATAAAGGTGTTGGAGAGACTATGAATCACTGTACGAACGCAAATAAAACGTTCGGTCAAAGTTGTATAGATGGAAGGAACGAGGGGTTTCTCTTCTTCCTTTTTACGGGTCGTCTATTTCACCCCTATTCGTGATTCGTGCGATATACACCCTACCCCCGTACCCCCCCCCCCACCCTCTACCCCTCTCTCTCCGTCCCTGTTACTTGTACAGTTTTCGCCCCGTCCCTTTGACGACTCAATCCTGTCGTCACCCTATATACATTTTACTTTACCGTCTCGATTATCTTCGAAACGATGTGTGTATATATACACGTATAAAGTCGACCCTTTCGTACATCCTGTAAACTCATGTGTACGCGCATGAGTGTGCCACACTTCGCTCTTTTCGATTCTGGTGTCAATAATATGGGCTGTATAGTCATTGATAAATACCAAGTTGACATTGAACTAACCTTGAGAATGAGGTACAAGTGGCCTTGAAATCTTGAGATTCAAGCTCAGTATTTGATACTCCTCGGTCGACCGTTGTCCGATATGGAAACTCACCTTTGTTTCTTTTTTCTTACTTTATCACCAAACTCTCGAGAGTTTTACGAATGTCGCATTTCGACCTTTACTCGACCCCTAAGGGTTGTATTAACCTTTGACTCGAACACAACATTTTTCGTCGTCTCTTCTCTTCGATCACGGTACCGAAAGCAAAGATACTCGATTAAGAAAACTCAGGTCGATCTTGAGATGACCTTGAGAAATGAAGTTCGAGGTCGAATTCAAGGTCATCGGCAGTTTCCTCGTTGAAACTGCCTAAAGTGTCCTTTTTTTTATTTTATCACTAGATCTTCAGATTTCTAGGGGTTTCCGTACCATGTGTCTGTTTGTTTATTTTCTGCACTGCATCAAACACTATTTTTTTTTTCGCAATCTTACAAGGCGTGTGAACAATTTTGGTAAGGGTTTCTCGAAAAACTAGTCAATATCTTTGCTTCAAATTTTTAAAGACAGATAGACTATTTATAAGAAGGGACTGTTCTCCTAGATTCACGTAAATTAACTTTTTTTTAAGTATAATTAATTTTATGTATTTTCGAGGTCGGTAAGGTAGGGAGGATAAAACTTGGCTTTGGCACTCCGTTTAGCGTACTTTTTTTAAATTATATCTATTATATCTCAGCTTTTTATTAAACTTGTTTGAGTATTAATATTTGATAGTTTAGAAGTTACAAGCATTTAAAGTGAAGCGAATTTTTTTTGTAATTTTTTCTTTAACAGCGTACAACTTTTGAAAAAACGATTATTAGGGTCTGCGTCTCTGGCTTTTTTCATTATTTATATTAGAAAACATATCCCGCAAGCTATACATGATCCGTTTCCCAAACATATGAGGGTCTCCTTGTTACTTCTGACCCTAATACTATGATTTCAATTTTCACTCGATACGGATAAACTCTCGGTTTTTTTTTACTCAAAAAAGAATATTCCGGTTATATTTAAGCTCGCGCGTTTTGATATACCGATCGACTCAGATTCGCTTCTATAAACGACTAATGCGTATCACTCGTAAAAAACTGTATTAATCCAAGGTTCCAGAATGTTGCGCCTTCACGTTTGATTATAAATTCACCGAGATAATCAAAACAAAAGATCTCGAGGACCGATCAGCTGTTAAGTGCGGGCACGTACATATAACAGTGTATACGGATTACGCATTCTCATTCGTTATACTCTAGAACCGAGGAGAAAAACCGTTGCGTTACACGAATCATCCTCGTGAAAAACGATACATCCGAAAGAATAAAAACACACAAAATAAAAAGAGGGTCGACTATCGATCGACTATATATCTGGACACGAATCTGCGGTCGTCCGTTCGGATCAAATCCTTCGACGCCCAAATCTGTAAAAGAAAAAAAGGCGATTCATGGTAATTACTTTAATATCCATCACGGATTCTTCTTTTTTTTCTGATTTATTCGACAGTTCGTACGAAAAGTAAATGGAAAATCGTTGCGATTATTATGTAAACGAAGAAAAAAAAAAGAAGAAATCAAGATGTATCAGTCAACAACGAGTTAGTCGAGTGTACATACGCGTATATATCGAAGAATTTGATCAATAACAATAAATACCGCATTATCTTTAATTTCAACAACAAGTCGAATCAGCCGCGGAACAGAAATTCCTTTTTTTTTTTATACTTTCGATAGTACACGACGAGTGTACATTTTGCATTTATATCTCACGGATATATACGTGATCGTTGATCATCATCAATAAATAATAATATCGAGTGCTCACGTGATTCTTAACAGCGCGATAATTATCAATGTATATATATATATATATATATGTGTGTGTGTAAGTTAAGCTTAGACATGCCACTTTTGTGTTCGTGCGTTAGATGGATCCTTAAAGTATGGATAACCGTACGATAGCGACGCCTACCGGTGGTTCGAATTAACTTGTTACGATTATTTTACTGTTTTTTTTTTGCTTTTTATCCGGAAATGTGTAGTAAATTAGATAATTTTTAAAGACTCGAGAGAAAAGTTAATTTGAATATTCGAGGTGTGCGTGTTTCGTATAAGATTGGTGTTGGAATAATGAGCTCGTGCACCACGTGCGCGTTCGACCCAATTTCCGCGCAACCCCCCATTTCGAAATTAAAGGAGAACGAGGGCTGTAGTTGTGTTCATTCCCCTTATTTTTTTTACGAATGAGGTCTTTCGTTTTAAACGGCGCTCTTAACTCGTTAATTAATGATGATCTTGCGGCTCTCGAGGGGATGTCACAGTTCATTAAATATTCTTTTCGATTTTCTTTTCCATTTGATTTTGGATTTTTTTTAATCATCGCATGGTCTTTTTTGTGAATAAGAAAGAAATAAACTTATTAATTTTTTTATTAGATTTATCGTTTTAAATTACCCGCGCTTTTAATATTTGAATTTTGAATTCCAATAAAAAATTTATTATATTATGAAAAAAAATAAGAAGCGCGTAAACATAATTGCGATGTAATTCATCAGTTTTTTTATATCTATTTTATTAAATTTACATTTTTATATGTAATTACATACTATAAATTACGTGTTTAAATACAGGTTTATAAGTTATAAATATTTCGCAGTAAGTAATCTACCGAAAAAAATGAAGACTGTTGATTCGAACCATAACTATAGTATATACATTTATCTTTAACGTTACAATATTTAAAAAAATTAAAAGCGTGGGAAATTTGAATTACTAATTCTTAAACGTGATTCACCTGCGAAAATTCATGTAAACAAATAGTCGACATAAACATTCTTTTGTACCGACGGAAAATTAAGTCGATTCCATGGTCGCCCGGCGAAAATCGGTGTGTCCACCGTAAGAAGAAGGGACGAGCCTGAAGGTGTCCGCACGAACGCGTGTCCTCCGCTTTACGAGGGGAGGATTCGAATTTCACGGTGAACATCTGGGACTAGCTTTCGACCCCATCTCTGCCCCCCCATCCCCCTCACCCTCTCGAAGTCAGTGGCCAAATCGACCGTTAAAAACTCGAGGGTTCGAAACGATTCTATTAGCGATCTACACGCGTGATCTTACCCTCAAACATTTTTCAATCGCCCTCCGGTGCATTAGTTATATAATTTTTTTACACAAATTTTCCTCATCACGCGATTGCCAGATATTTTCCAAAAAAAAAAAGAAATGAAAGAAAGTCGAAAGATTCATCGACAACAGGGTTACAAATTGTTTGGCATCACCTTTTGATAGGACGAGTATATAAGGGCGTCATTACCATAAGGGGGTAAAATCTTCCAAGATCAACGAGGTTGTGTTACTACCTTATTTTTTTTTGTCACACATATATACATATATATACGTCGATCGCGCTAATGGATTTTTCTACATCAGAGGGTAATAATTTCCTCGCTCGATCACACGCACAAACATATATAGACGCACACACGCACAGGGGGTTGGAGAGGGGGGGGGGGGTAATAATAAAGGTGTTGGAGAGACTATGAATCACTGTACGAACGCAAATAAAACGTTCGGTCAAAGTTGTATAGATGGAAGGAACGAGGGGTTTCTCTTCTTCCTTTTTACGGGTCGTCTATTTCACCCCTATTCGTGATTCGTGCGATATACACCCTACCCCCGTATCCCCCCCCCACCCTCTACCCCTCTCTCTCCGTCCCTGTTACTTGTACAGTTTTCGCCCCGTCCCTTTGACGACTCAATCCTGTCGTCACCCTATATACATTTTACTTTACCGTCTCGATTATCTTCGAAACGATGTGTGTATATACACGTATAAAGTCGACCCTTTCGTACATCCTGTAAACTCATGTGTACGTGCATGAGTGTGCCACACTTCGCTCTTTTCGATTCTGGTGTCAATAATATGGGCTGTACAGTCATTGATAAATACCAAGTTGACATTGAACTAACCTTGAGAATGAGGTACAAGTGGCCTTGAAATCTTGAGATTCAAGCTCAGTATTTGATACTCCTCGGTCAACCGTTGTCCGATATGGAAACTCACCTTTGTTTCTTTTTTCTTACTTTATCACCAAACTCTCGAGAGTTTTACGAATGTCGCATTTCGACCTTTACTCGACCCCTAAGGGTTGTATTAACCTTTGACTCGAACACAACATTTTTCGTCGTCTCTTCTCTTCGATCACGGTACCGAAAGCAAAGATACTCGATTAAGAAAACTCAGGTCGATCTTGAGATGACCTTGAGAAATGAAGTTCGAGGTCGAATTCAAGGTCATCGGCAGTTTCCTCGTTGAAACTGCCTAAAATGTCCTTTTTTTTTTATTTTATCACTAGATCTTCAGATTTCTAGGGGTTTCCGTACCATGTGTCTGTTTTGTTTATTTTCTGCACTGCATCAAACACTATTTTTTTTTTCGCAATCTTACAAGGGGAATTGCGACGATCGCGGGTCCTTGATTTTAGTCAAATAATTTGCGTAGCCATTCCATATCTGCAATGGTATGAATATTTTATTTTAGCTTACGCGTCAACTTCATTTTGATAGTCAATATCTGTAATAGATAATTAATTTCGTATAAATAAAGTTGAAGCGATTGTTGATATTTAAATTTGTCATTTATTCCCATTTACTTGGGAAATAAGGTCCATTCGATCAAACCCCACGCGGTTGAAACTGTTTGACTAAAATCCACAGGATCCGCAACCCCCCTCGATGGTCATATTCTTGTTAGTAGAATTTGAAATGACCTTTCTCGATGTAAAGTAGGGATATTTTAATTTTTTATTAAAATAGATATTTCTAACCTCAAAATTCAATATTGTCAAGGCATGAATGGCGAATGAAATTTTGATATTTTGTTTACTACTCGATTTTTTTTACCATTGATCCAGTAAACTTCATTTGCGCATTAATATACCTATAATATCAGTAATTAAAATAGTGCATATTTCGAAATAATATAATTATTATATCATTGATATAATTTTGAGTTTATATACATTGTATTGTGAATATTTAGAATTTCGCTGTATATATGGAGGTATTGTAGGTTAAATCGCAACGTCCTTATTGTTGCAGGAAAAGATTACACTGTGACGTGCCAACCTTTCTTTGGGTTTTACCGTTACTATAGATTTTGCTGCTTGTTATTAGATTAGATGTAAGTTAGGTGCGAAACCATCTTTGCATCTAAATCTTGTTGCAGACTTATTAATCCGGGTTTTATGTGTAAATTGAGACACATTATATTAGCACACATTGGCTATTATAACTGGAGTGTGTATTTGAGTATATTAATTATATATATTTTGTATGTATTATACACATTTCTATCACCGCGCATTGGGCCATAGAAATGGTAGTGTGTGATTTAATAATACTTAATGAATAACTATAAATTTTATATATATATTTACAATATTTATTTATTTAATTTCATTACAAATCCTTATAATAAAAGGACTTGTACTAATAAAACTATGAAATCTAATGTAAATGCTACGAAGGCTTATCAATCAATGAATATTGTATATAAATTTCCGTCCTTTATATACTATCTTTACCTCATTAGTACAAATCCTTTTTAAACATTTTTCGTCATATTTTACATTAATTTCGTATTTTGATTTTTTATTTTAAATCATATTTTCTTTCTTGTTTCTATATACATGTAATATTATCTAAAATTCTAATTATTTACAAGAAATAATTGCATATTTATTTTCATATCCTATGCATTTTTGTAATTACTTTTATTTTATAATTTTTTTTATTAATTCTATAACCTCAATTATTTCTACATTTAAAAATAATCTTAAATTCATTTTTTAAACTTACAATCGTTTTTTATTCTACTTATAAATTTCACTTTGTCTTTTACACAATTACAAAATTAAATATATTATAATTTTTATTATTTTTAAATGTACAAATATCTTCGCATACTGATTTTGCATAAACATATAATTTTTGTAATTAATTTCTGTTTTGCCGTAAAATTAAAAATTAAATTCTTTTTTATACATTTTAAATTGAATATTTGTATTTATTTTATTGTATAATAATATTCTATTTACAATTAATTATTCATTTAATTATAAAATATTTATTTTTAATATAACTGCAATTGCATTTTTATTATTTCTAAATTTGCGCTTTAAATCGTGACACGCTATAATTCTAAGAATTTACATGTTAGTCAATTTCAGCTGACAATATTCTTGTGGATATTTACATTATATATAGTTCATTGATCTTTCTAAGAATCTATTTTGATGACCTATATCCTCTTATATAAATTTACGTATTTATGAAATAATATAATTATATGTAGTTGTATACGTCACAACACGTTACACCAAAATTTTTACTAGAGTTACGAAACAATTTTATCGTATAAATTTCAAATACGGTATAAGATTCACTATATCAAAACTAGTCAATATAATTATAATTTTTGACGACAACTCGAGACAGAAAATAAATAAATAAACAAATAAATAATGACAGTTAATGCAACTCTCTATATACGAATAATCATAAAAAAATATTTAAAAACACATCAAGACATACCGATGTAACGATTATAACCAAGACGCATAACGAAGCGCATAGATTATACACCATATGTACATATATGTATCTAAAATATAATCTAATTTTACATTATACACGATACACGAACCCCATCTCTTCTTTTTCTTCTTCCTCTTGTGCTTCTCTACTTTCTGCTCCTGGTATTCGTGTCTCATTAATTAATCGGCTCTCTTAGCGTTCCCGAAGAATAAAAAGAAATAAAGGAATAAGGTAAGCAAACGAGCTCGGATCGTAAAGTCTCGGAGTTTCGAGAGATATATCCATAAATATTACTCTCTATATTCCGACCGTATGTGTGTATAGATATATATACAGGCCGTGCGTTAATTCCGCGAGCCCGAGACATCGAACCGATATTCTACTACCGGTATTAACGCTCATTCCCTCTTTCTTCTTTTATTTATTTATTTATACATTTCGTTCCTCCCATTATTTATTCGGATACACGAATTTTTATCGGTCTCGTATTCTTCCGCTATATAACATCCCAAATATAACGAAATGTGTATAACGGAATTTCTCTGGGTTTCGTACATTTTTTTTTCTTTTTTTTTTTTGTTTATTTTCGGTAAGAAGAAAGAGGTGACGATCCGAATACTTTTACGGGAACGCTCGAGTGGATTGGCTGTAGATCGGTATATTATATTCGTTAAGACTAAAATTTCAATGTTAATTTATGACATGCCGATGTAATAATCTATAATTATTTTTAGATCATTAGACGGCAGAGTTATTAAGAGGATATATTTAACGTGCGTGTATATATATTTAACGTGCTGTATTTGCTAGTTTCTATACCAATTTACAATTGAACACGATATTTTCACATGAATCTACCAAATTCAAAATTGTATTTCGCCACTGGGTGTATATAAATATAGCATCTCGCTATACATACGCTTGAGGCAAATAAATTGTATTTTTATTTTGTCTTAAATTATTAACGAATACTATCAACTTGATATAAAGTTTATGTTCGGCAAATATTGATATCAACATTCGCAATGAGACTATCCCAAACTTGGAAAAATATTAATTAGAGATTGGTATAAAATTTAGATAAACTTGAAATAATCTCTCAGATAAGTTTAAAAATAGTATTTTTAAACGGGTAAAAAAAAATTTATTCCGAGATTCGAACTTCTGATGTACTTCGGAGTTTCTAGCACTATCAACTGAGCTATTTTATTGTTACGAATAATCGGAAAACGCATCACCTAACATTCTGCACGAAAAATACTAATAATCCTAAAATTTATAACAATTAAATCAACACCACGTAAAATTTGAAATAGCATATAATTTCAATAATTAGTACGACAGAGTCTACATTCGTTAACTGTACACACGAGCGCGCTAATTCGTTCGAAGGCGTTACAGGTAATTTGGCTAACGGTGTCAGGCAATTCGTCGACTGGCGCTAACCGACACTGCTTCTCTCTCTCCACTCTCTCTCTCTCTCTCCCTCGATTTATTTTAACGTAACTGGACCCGCAAATCTGCACGGTGTATATCGATATAAATACACTCGCTTCTACAGTCTCATTTTTCTCTTTTCCCCCTTTTTCTTTTAATAATATTCCAAAATCTAATTATTTTACACATTTTCGTTCGTTTACAACCTCGAGAACAAATTATATGTACGTTGAATTTCATCTTTTTCTAATAATACTCTCTACACCTATTTTAATGAACACGTGAATATTTTTTTAAAAAAATTTATAGCCTCACAAAAAAAAGAAAAATATAATGAATTACTTTTTTTTGTTTTTTTTTTTTTTTATAAAAATGACTTTTCTCGCCAAAGGTTTAAAATGAAATTAAACGATATTTTACGAAAGTTTAATTTTTATTCCTTCGATTTCTTAAATAAAAAAGAGTACACCTACAAGCACACACATATATAGCGATTAGAATAATCCTTCCTGGTATACAATTAAAGTTAAGACTAGTAATTAATAATTTTAATATACAGTATACAACCTGAGAAATAATATATAATAATTTATAGCTCGTTGGCATTTTTCTCTTCTCTTCTCTCTCTTTTTTTAATTATCAGGTAAAAGTTGCATATTACGTTCCGAGTAATTTACAACCTTATACTTGTGTAACACCATTGTACGTATTACTTGTACGACGAAGCGAAAAAGAGCATTGATGAATTTATATATATGTATATATATTTTCAAAGATGAATAAATTATTAACTATATATATATACATTTAATTATAATCGTGAAGAAAGAAAAAAAAAAAGGTTGGTTATATATTCCTAGATTGATTTGTGTGTATATGTACGTGTGTACAATAAATCAATCTATACACGTATAATATATACCGTTAATATAATTAAGAATTCATTATACGAAATTAAGAATTTTTACGAATATCCACGTGAAATTTATAGCGTCAATTTCAAGTGTAAACGATAGAAGCGCATTAAACTAATCAACGATTATTTTTATAGGTTATGTTATATTACACGAGCGAATGTGGAATAGATATATAGAATAAAATAAAAAAATTCTTCACGTTCAGCAATTTGCCTCTTCTTCTCGGAACGTTCTTTCTTTTTTTACTTTTTATTTATAGTATACAGCATATATACCGCGAGAGGCTCATTTGTGATTTCGTGGCGCCGTGTTAATTGAACAAGCTCGGTTTCGTCTTCTTCTTCGTCGTCGTCATCGCATACCCTATATTCGTTTATTTTGATACATCGTTTAGCGTTTGACCAATCTTGAGTTCGGAGGCGGTATAAATAACATTTATATATATATAAAGTACCGGTATAAGATTTGTTAACGTTAAGAATTTATAATTTTAGAAAATTCGAACCTCTGTGAAAATAGTTTTACTTTTACGGTGGTTACAAACGACACTATTAATGGTCAAAAGTTTTGACATTCAATCATTGTAATTTTATACTGGTTTAATAAATAAATAAACACGTTAATAATTCATTAATTAAACACGTTAATAAATAAAATAAGTGTTTGATTGAATATACAATAAATTGATGCTTTTAATTAAAAGTATTAATTTCGAATAATCATCATATCGGTTTACTAAAGAAGATGTCATAGCCAATTAAACATTCAAATTTACCGCGGTTATAAATTCTTGGATTTTTAATCGTATGATAAAAAAATGTATATTAATCGTTGCCAAAATAATTTTAGTGCTCTTAATTAAAAGTGATACTTTCTAATAATTCTCGAGTCAGTCTAATCAACGCTGTGTCAAAAAAAGATGTCAGAGTTACTATATTAATTTCAAATTTCCCGCGCGTTTGAGTGTCTTCAGTGTTGAATGATCTATTACGTAATAAAGAAATGTTTTTCTGCGAAAAGTTTTTCTTTTTCTGTCGATCTTTGACGGAAAAAGAAGAACATCGACTTTTGTATTATTGATATAATATACTATTTGATAAATTTTTAATCAATTGTAGCCATAAATGTTATGTTATGATTAATTGTTTTTAAATATTTCAACCTATAAAAGAAAATCAGCAGTTTATAAGAAATTAACGGGGTGCCATAGTCAATATTTATCCTCCCTACCTTACCGGCAATCGCGATTATTAGTAATAAATTTGTAAATAAAACAGTATGTAAAAAAATAAGAGAAGAGGCGCCTTCGTTTATTGATAATTTAACTGTGTGCTGAATTTCAGATTAAAATTATATTGCGTTTTTGAGAAAAGTCTTACCAAAAATGTAAACCTAACCTCAACGAGGTAAAAAGATTTGATATTTTTGGTAAGACTTTTCTCGAAAACGTAATAATATTTTAATCTGAAATTCAGCACACAGTTAAATTATCAATAAACGAAGGCGCCTCTTCTCTTATTTTTTCACATACTGTTTTACTTTTTTATTAATTAATCATCAAAAATTGAGTATGGAACCCCCTTAAAGATGGATATGATTAAATGCATTGTGCCTAAATCCTTTGTAGTACATTGGTAATAAAAATATAAACTTTTTTGGAAAATTTCAACAAGATAAAATCATTTTCGAGATCATTTTAACAAAAGTTATGCAAAAAAATGTGACAACAATTAGAGTTCGGTGCCAAATGCTTTTTGTGACACATCAATTTTTGGATTTATTTGAAGTTGTTTGTTTTTATTCATCAAGTAAATGTTTAAACTTTATACAGGCTTTTTATAATTTGAACATTTTACTGTTTATTAGAAAAAAAATAATTTATTAACAAATAAAATGTATATAAAACATTGCTATTTTTGCATAAAAAATTAATTTTTTAATAATACATTTTTTTAATAAACAAAAACTTTTAGAGTAAAGAAAGTTTGTGTAAAGTTTTAAGAATTATTTTTATTTTATTTAATTGCATAAATGCCACAAAAATTTTAGCTCGATAAGTTAAAAAACAAAAAAATTTTCTTTTTATATTTTCTTAACTTTACTTTATTCCTTAACTTTTGAAAAAATTGATGTAATAAAATCAAAATTTTAAGAGCGCGAAATTCAAATATAATTACGGTATCGTGTGAGAACCCTCCAAATTAACGAATAATAGTATTATTATTAATTGATTAATTAATAATGTTTTCCCTGATTATTTAGATTAGAGATATATTTATTATATATTATAAATTTATTATTATATTTATAAGTTTTAATATACATTTCATTAAAAACTCAACAAGCTTAAACGAAAAAAATGTGAATATTAGTTACGGTTTTGTGATATTTCCTATAAAAACGATTAATCTAACGATAGATCAAGTTTCTCTTTGTTATGTCAATATTTAATATATTCTTAACAATTTATGTACTTGCATATTTTATCTTCAATATTTAATATTTAATATACTTTAAAAAAAATCGAAAAATAATAATATTTGAATGTTCATTGCAACGTATGAACAGCCTAAAAGCATTGCTTATCCAAAAAGCAAATTATTTATTTTCTCTTATCGATGCGTTTTTTCCGCAAAATTAGCACACTCGCGTTCAAGATATCGCTATATGTGTATATATATATATATATGCGTATTCCAATGCGTTATACAATTTTCGTTAAATTTTACATCATCTCATAGTTATTTAACGCGCGCCTCGATCAATCTTAAAATAAAACTAAGGAAAATTAATGCCAATGTAAACGCACACACGTATCACGTATAAATATATCTGCCATAATTATATCACGTGCGGAAAATTCATGTAAATGTAAAACTGTTTCAATTAGAATAAGCTAGCCATTAGATATACATTTTCACGTTATAAAGATATATACGTGCAAACTGGATTATATTAAATATATTTTAATAATAATCTTTTCGTCATATATTATCGTTAATTAAAATATACATGTTGCACGTACATGCGCGCGCGCGCGCGTGTGTGTGTGTGTGTAACCTATAGACACGCATATCAATCATCAATGTGTCTTTACTCTCCTTGGTATATACACATCTATAGCTTGTAAGTTAAAATTTCTCCAAGAAAGCCTATAAAATCAAAGATTACCTCTCGTTTTATTTGCGCTAACGATCCGTTTATTAAACGGATATGACTCTCTCTCTCTCTCTCTCTCTCGCTCTTTCTCTTTCTCTTTATGAAATGCAAATCACGAAGCGTATCTTTCCAACTCTCGTCGTAATAAAAATATTATGTCGATCCTACCGGTTTATAATCGATCGGATAATAAATTAAAATTACATATTTTCTAAACTAGTTTTATTTTCGCTATCCTTTATTTTCTTTCTTTCTTTTTGGGTGATCAATCCTAATGGATTAACGCGATTTGAATCTCGCGATGATAAATAAAATTGTGTGCTATATAAATTGCAAGTTGAATTTGAAAATTACGTACTACACAATTACGATCGAAAATTCTTTTACGTGAGAAATATGTAATAAGCCGCAGTCTTGAGGTCTTTAAGGTTATCAATTTTGTTATATTCCGTTAATTATTATAATTTGAAAAATCTAGGATTTAACCTACTTCCATCAGATTTCTCGTTTTTCAAAAACAATCCTGTATAGGAGATATCGATGATTTTGAAGTTGGTGGTACGAGACTCTACGATTCTTCTGTAATTCGTATTTTACGTTCATTCCAAGTACAAGATAAGTATTCATCAGGATAATAGATAACGCCGAAAAAACGAATTATGAATTGGAATGTTAATAATCATCCAACGTTTACAATGTTGATATCGTTAATATGTAAGAAAATGAAAAATTGCACTCCCGATTGTAGATAAATGTTTACGGACAATAAACAGGAAGAAAATGATTAATATGCTTGGGTTATACGTGCGCGTTCCTCTGCTCGTGCATTTAACTATTTTTAGTAACTAATCTTTACGTAACGCGTTCTGATCGTCGTAATTGTCAGTGGATCCACCGATGGAGGTTCAATTGTGAAAATTGGCTTGGTTATTTGAAAATGGAAATAGGTGGTGATCGTTTCTTTCTGAAACAGTAAACAATCGTCAGTTATAATTCAGAGTGTTGTAAGTTATTTAATTGTATATCCAGAAGATTAAGTGATTATCGCGTTAAAGTCAGCACTGCTGTCTTGCTTAAATCCACAATGATGTTTAATCCAGATTGCTAATTGTCAATTTACAATATCGAAATAATCAATGTTGTCACATCCACATTGTCAATTGTTGATCGTATTAAAGGGTCGCAATGGTTATATATTCAGGTTATCAATAGTTTACCACATTAAAATAATCACCGGTATCACTCCAGATTATCAATTATTTACCACATTCAAATCAGCACTGTAAAGACTTTACTCAATATTAAGATTTGGTTTTCATAAGGATATGCATGGGTCAATTGCAGGGCAATATTCTTAACGTTCATAAACAAGTATTTACGATAAGTTATGGCAGTCTTGTATATACCACGATCACACATTTCAAGTTTGCCCGAAATGAGAGTTTGCAGAAGATCAATACAAATGATCCTAAATAATTCTCAGTCAATTTGTAAAGAAGGTGCTGACTAGTCCAGGAATATGTTGGTTTTCGACAATGACAAAGATTTCAGAACGTAGATTATTTGGACGAGGACAGGAGAGGATAATCAAGAGTATTTTCAGTATACTGTGATTGCAGAGTCACCTAATGCAGCTGATATAACAAATTTCAAGTGAAAATGCAATTTGTCCAGATAATTGTGAAACTCGTAAAGGCATATAATACCTGGAACCTCAAGACGGTCGTATGGTTTATTAGACTAAATAGTGATATTTGCGGAAAGTAACCTGATCTACCTCTATTAAGGTAGTATAATCACCTAATATACATATATACATTTATATATATATATATATGTTCACATCCCTAAAGAACATAGGTTTATCGATGTAGCTCGTGAACGGTAAGGAAGCCGACGGTTGCGCAAATGCAGCTAGCGATTAGGTGTACCCGTGTCCGTGAGTATGTGTGCGTGTGCGAGGAAAAGGGAGAGAGAGAGAGAGAGAGAGTTGATAAAGGTAGAAACAAGGAAGGCGTGTGTACAGATTTCCCTCCTGCGCGCGCGCGTGTGTGTGAGTGTGTGGGGGGAAGAAGGAGATGGAAAAGAAAATGGGTAGCTCGGAGGAAGAGAGCGGAAGTAGCCCCCCAAGTACGGGAAGTGCTTCTCTCGAGCGATAAACCCGGGAAAAGAGACAGTAGTAGTAGTAGTAGTAGTAGTAGTAGTAGTCGCCTCAAGTTGAGAGCATCGGCGTGGTTAGCCGCGTTTGCAACCACACCACCAGCAGCAGCACCACCACCAGCACCAGCACCAGCACCACCGCCACCACTAGCAGCAGCAGCAGCAGCAGCAGCAGCTTCGGTTCTCTTCGTTCGCTGTCTCGTCCGCCGGCATTTGATCGAGCGAAGCTCAGCAAAAGGGAGCTCGATATCCTCGGTTTGGTGGAGAAGAAGAAGAGGAGGAAGAGGAGGAGGAGGAGGAGGACGAGGAGGAAGAGGTCTTGTATCCAGCAGCCAGGACGAGGACGAATACACGCAAACCGGCTGCGGCGACAGACGGTCGACCTTCTCTCTCTCTCTCTGTCTCTCGCTTGTGACCGCAGCACCCGACCGACAGCTTCGCCAACACTTTCCGGCTTGTGCACATTCTCTCTTCCTCTCTCTCTCTCTCTCTCTCGCACCTTCCACGGGTCTCGTACACTATATAATACTACTACTACTACTACGTGACTCAACCTGACCGACCAATCGCATTACGGACTGCGGCAATACCGTCTAGTTCCTCTTTGCTTTTTCGGATGGAGGAGCAGCCTCTATATAACCCGAATGAAGGAGAGAGGTGTTGCTCCTAATGCTCTCTACGCTTTACTACTCACAGCCTAGACGTACACTAATATACTATCGCAAATACGACGATAACTCTACTCACCCTCTCTCTCGCCCACTCTCACCCTCTCCCTCTCATCTTCTATCTTCCATTCGATTTTAATCGCGAGCTGCGATTTTTATATTCATATCTTTCCTACAAATTTCCATTATTTAGTCAACCTATAATTTCACCAATTTATGGTGACCAACGGATTTTTTCATCCCCCATATCATCAAAGAATTTTCTAAACACTTTTTAGAAAAATTTTCTGAATGCTTATGATCCTGCTACTGGAAATTCTATATTTTCCTTTTTACCAACTATCGTTCTATAATATTAGTTTTCTCGAATTTAGTTAAAATCATGTTCCATTCAATATAGGTAATAAATAAATTACTTTAATACAATCGGTAAAAATACACGAAAAATGTGCTTATTATTGTTCGTGTAAAATATACATTTTCTCCTGTTTTGAGCTATTTTTCACATTGTAAATACAGATCAAGGTTGAACATAGTTATGACCTATTACTAAAGTGCTGTTAAAAATGGATAAGTGGAAAATATAATAAACCACGTTTATCTTCGTAAATACTGAAACTATGACACAAATATGTGTAAAATACATGAAAACTACATAAGAATCTATAAGAAGTTTTTAGATTGTTGTGCTTGTGAAGAGCCGGACGCATTATTTGAATATTTTGAGGATATGTTCATTTTGTTAAGTGCTAAGAAAATCGGTTACTAGAAGAAGTTTCAAACAATTGGAATTCAAAAATTAATTTTAATATCAATTGGAATAAAAATTAAATTTCAAAAATTGTTATCTCTTATTCATTAATTTATTAAAAAATGTGTATCCGAACCATTTGCTAGGTTCTAAGCACTCTTACTTGAAAAAACGAGATTATTAAAATGTACTTTACATTAATTAATTAAGAGACGTACATTTTTGGTATTCTTGAATCTAAAAATCAGCTTATTCTGCAAATTATTTTGGAAATTAATGCCATTCGAGAGATAAACATTTAGAGATTTGGAAGTTGACTAAATAATTTGTAAAGTATAACTTGTAATTGATATTTTACACATTTATTTTAATTTCTTCTTGTGATCCTCGACTGTGGTCGCAGAAAAATTGAGGAAAACTTAAATTTTCTTTATTTTAAGGGGACGAAAAAACTCCAGTGATCAATATTCCTGTTTATCTTTATTTGCGAATGCAAATTTTTTATACATTTCTTTGTGGAGGTCGATGTACTATATATTTTTATTCACATGTGAATTCTTTTAAAATTTATTAGAAACATCGACGTGGAAAAAGTAACTAATGTTTTCAATTGATATATTAACAATATATCTAATAATTCGCGCTCATTTCCAGTTAAATCGCTTAAGTAATTGTATAAGAAGATGACAGCGCCACGCTTCATATGGTTTAATATAAAAGAGCCTTAAATATTTTTCACCATAATAGAACCAGCGCATAAATATTTGATTGATGTTCGTAATACAAGATTTTTAAAATTAAAAATTCAAATATCCCACACTTTTAAATATTTTTAAATTACAAAGTTGCAAAATATACTTTTTATTTAAAACAAAAAGAAACACCCTATTAATTATTACTCGTAATCCGATATTTGTACAATATTAATGTTTATTTAATTTGTCAAACTCTATTAAAAATTCAAACATCCTATGTTTTCAGATTTTTTCTTATGATTATAAGAGTAAAATACTTCATTACAAAAAAAAAAAGAAAAAATAAACAAGGAAAACACTAACCCTTGGTGCTACTCGTAATTTATCACTCTTTCAACTTTGTATAAATTAAATTGATCGATTTGAAAAATGACACGGTGTATTTTTTATAGGCTAGAACATTTCAAAACCACTAAAATTTAACGTTGTGCTAAAATCGATAATTATATCCTCTCCACCTTACCGACAACGCGATAATTGTAAATAAATCTTTAAATAAAACTGTATGCGCAAAAATAAAAGAAGTGACGCGTTTGTTATCCATAATCTTATTGTGTGCTGCATTTCAAATCTATATATTACTAAGTTTTAAAAAAATTCTTACCAACAAATGCCAACCTAACCTTAACAGGTGAAATCACACACAAATTTTGACAATTTTTTGTAATTCATTGAATTACCAAACTTGAATACCGCAATGACATACTACATACTATTAGAAAGGTATTGCTTCAAGCTTTTTTTATATTATTGAATGAAAAAATTGATTGTGGCAATATCGCCTTATATTAAACATCAATGTTGACCTATAGCACATGAGTCATTGACTTTGAGATTAAGAATTCTAACTTAGAAGGATAAATTCTAGGGGTAACCAGCAGCCAATGTTACAGTTAATGTTATACAGTAAACGTTGATACATTTTAAGACAAAGAGTAATTGTAAAACACCTGCTATTAACAAAAACTTGAAAATCTTATTTTTTGAATTATTATCGGAACCAAAATTTTTTGCTGTTTCCATTTCCATTCTGTACCTAAAATTGTGCATTTTAAAATTTTGATCCAACCAGTTGAGTTAAAATGACCTATTCATATACTTTTAATGTACGTATACGCTAACATTTTATTTATATATATATCGTTATAATTAATATAGTTAGAAAATCAAAAGCGCGGGAAATTTGAATTACGTATAGCAACGAAACCCATTACAAAAACAAAAAAAGAGAATTTTAATCACAGTATTAAAACATACTCGCTATAATAAAATAAAATGTTGTTAGCGTACGTACATTAAATATATATATATATATATATATATATACGTGCTTACCGCTTAATCATTCATGCACAAAGTCTCGTAATATTAGCTACACACACACAGACACACACACATATGCAAAATAAATAAGGAAATATTAGTACACGACGATAAGAACATAACGATAAGTAAAGAGGAAGGGATATATATATATATATAGGAGGTTCAATGTTATATATCCGAAGCTTTTTTAAGCTTATAAATATTTTTAGCATAGATTCAAACGCAGACGCTTATCGATTTCTCTCTATCTTTCTCTCTCTAAATGGTCTATTTAAAATGTTATTTTTCTCTCGATATATTACAGCTTAATGATTCTGACCGGTTTGACTAGGTTCGTTGGTTTTTCTTTTAATATGTATTTGTGTGTATGTGTCTGTGTGTATATACACACACACACTCACACGTTGACGTTTACGTAAAACGTTGTTACCGAGTTACTTGGCGTGTTTCGAATTCAAATATAAATTTATATTTGTATATATACGAGGAGATTGATCCACACACACATACACACATATAATATAAAAGTGTTACACAATAATGAGATTGCGCGTGTGAGAATCTAGATTTTGTTTTTTTTTTCTTTGGAATTTATGTAGTTTACTAATCGTTTACCTGGATGAATTCGAGTAGTCGACTGTTGGTTAAATTATGCAAATAATTATGTCCTTTTTTCACGACGGAGATAAAAATAGGAAGAAAAAAAAGGATGTTAATAATTTTGCTTAAATTAATGCATTTTGCGAGACACGTTGAGAATTTTTTGTTCTTATTGTTTTACCGACCGTTTTTTTCTCTTTTGTACAATTTAAAAAGGAAAATGTCTCGTTTAAAGATGAAAAGTTTTGTATTTTTTTTCGTTGAAAAAAAAGAGATTTGTAAATTTTGAAGCGTCAGGATAATAAAAAAAATTAGCTGTATATATTTTTATTTATACATCCTTGTGTCAAAAAGAAAAACAAAAGTGAATATCATTGTTTCGATAACTTTTAAAATGAGTATCGTTCAAAGCAAAAAAATTAGTTTTTGAATAGATTATGATAATTATAAAAGAATGTGCGTTGTCGTTTATTTTTTTTAAGTGGTAGCGAGCTCTATTTGCAAAATTTAAAATATTAGATATAGTTCAAGAGATAATGAGACTGCAAACTAGGCGTATTATATTTATATTTTTTTTCTAATTTTGTTTGAAATAATTATAGCGTTGTCAAAATAAATATATGAAATTTCTGTACATATAATTTTGTTTTAAATTTAAATTAGGTGCTGTTTGCTATCTGTAATATTTAAGGTTACTAATCGTTCGATATGTATACACTGTACAATTTAGAAAATAAATATAAAATAAATAAAAGGTAAATATTGGTAAACGCAATAAAAAAAATTTTAATGTAATGTTTGTCTTTGTGTATACAATAATTGGCTAGTTCATCTTTGTACCATTACAAATTAAATCGAAGTTGTACACGTACTTTAGAAAAGGATAATAATTAATTGAAAAATGCATATACGCGATTCAAAACTAAAAATTACAATATTTCTACGTTTTTAAGGTTAGAGGTTAAAAAATTATAACCGTAATTTAAAGTCGAGAAAAACTAGTATTAGATTCCTACTTATCTACACGATAAGAAAGTAACCAACTTTATTTACTATAGTGTTCGAAAGAGAGCATTAAAATCTTTAACCCATTACGATGGAACGACGCGTGTCCCTAACGATAAAAAAGAATCACTAAACATTTACGATATTAGGGGGAATATATTTATCGTTCGGTTAACCTTCTCGCTAGGGTTGTCCGGTCGAAATTATACATTCAGTCTCGGTGAAAACCAGAGGGGGGCTACGTTTCTATTGTTTGACGATGATCACCAACGTGACTCCAATATACAATGTCACGCGAACGTTCAAACCAATCAAAAATTCAAATTTACCGCGGCGCACTTCACATTTTGAATTTTTAATTATAATTGAAGTAAGTATATATATGTATGAACCAGGAGAAATCTAATCTATAAATCCATAAAATTTGAATTATTTATATCTACTCTCAATTATTTGATTATATTTTTAAGAAATTGTCAAAAATTCAAATTTGCCGCGTTTTTAATTTTTTAATTTTTTTTAAATATATCAAATCTTTAATTCAATATATCTTATAATTTGTTTATTTTATTTCAGATAATTACGAAAATTTTAATTTCCCGCGTTTATAACTTTAAAATCTTTAATTTTTATTAATTCTTGACCAAACAAAAAAACAGATTATTCATTACTCTTTTGAATTTAAATTTATTATCCTAAATAGAATAAACCCATATAAACATACACAATTAAAAATCCCTAAATCGTAAGCGCGGGAAATTTGAATTTTGAAAATCATTCGTTTAAAAAAAAGAGAGATCTCAATCTTATGACGCACAATGATACGAAAAAAATGTCGATCCTATACATTTACGGTACAAGGAAACAATTAAATCTTAACGTGTCTTAACGATAGTAATTGTAATGAAACTCGATCGATAATGCAGAACAACTCGCATTGCGCAATTAATTTTATAATCTTTCGTTAATAAACTCAACAGAGTTTACGTAATTGGCTTGTAGTAACCATTCGTCAATTTCGTATATCTATATACATTCGAACAATAATTATTAAGGTTCGAAAATTAATAAAACACTTTTGTATGTGTGCGAGCGCGAGTTTTCGTTATGTATAGCTACGGGATATCGAATCGGAATGGGTCATAACTAACTACAATTAATTACATTATTAATTGCAGTTAACTAAATATGGATTACTAAATTATCGCGTTGTACGACAGAGTGTATCGATCGATAAAATTGCACTTGCGGAAAGTTTATAGTTGCTCGTGATTGTACACGTACATATAAGTAGCGCAACAACAACAACAACAACTAAATAAATATTATTCAATCGTGTCTATATACGTTTATACATATTATTCCGTTCGATAATTTGTATTTGTATTAATTATTATTATTTTTACAATATACATATTTTTCATCCTCGTTCGTTTTTGATGATCTCGCTGATGATTCTTACCCGCAAATCTGTCCTAAAATTTAAAAAAAGAAGTGTACGGCTTTTACGTAGACAATAATTGCCACACCTATTACTTACAGATATCTAATTTTACACCGAAAAATTTAATTTTTCATCGCCATTCGTTTTTGATGATCGGCTGATTATACCCACACACCCACAACCTAACATTTTGCCATCGTTTGGAAAAAAAAGAATACGTAACAATAAACACGACTAATAATAACAGCTCGTACTTATACACTTATACGGACATACACACACACACACACACAGTCAGAGACAGGTATATCTCGTCACATAAGTCGATAGAAATTAGCTCTCGATGTATATGGCCAAGTCAACGTACAGGTTATAAAGACGCCAAGTTACACGTGTGC
Organism: Theocolax elegans; assembly: GCA_026168455.1. Lineage (NCBI taxonomy): Eukaryota > Metazoa > Arthropoda > Insecta > Hymenoptera > Cerocephalidae > Theocolax > Theocolax elegans. The sequence goes on along the minus strand of CM047428.1, from coordinate 1,597,089 downwards.
GTGTGTGTGTGAAAGAGTGGTATATTACAGCTGTAGACTTATTCTCTTATATATATATATATACCGTATTAATTTTAATGACGACGTTTAACCGAGATATATACCGGAAAATACAGTGTTCCTTTCGAACGAATATGTTTGCTCGCTTCCTTACTTGGATCCTATATCAATTTTACGATTACGTGTTTCAAGGAAATTAGAATTTCATTTTGGATATCTGTGTGTGTGTGACTGTGTACAAGAAGGGGTTTGTTTGGACTTTTAAAAATCTATTTATTAAACACATTTTTTCGATCCATCTTACGCAACGCGATTGGTCCTAACCTCAAATGTTAACACTGTATGTATCTTATATACCGATCTGAAACTGAAATTCGATGTAATTAAAAAATAACGTATACTCAATAAAAGTTCATTGATCATCGTTTATTAGCAGTCTATTATTTTTGGTAAATTAGTAGTTTTTCGTTCGTCGAATGCATATAACCTCAAATTTCATGTAGATTATCGCAAGTTGTGTTATTAAACGTACACCCCGCAAAATTAATTTTTAACCATATTTTCATTCGATCTGCGTTACATAACCTTAAATTTTAACACTATCCACCTTATCGACCAGAGACGTTGATTAAAATTAAACCTAATTAAAAGTTTATTCACTTTTGTTCATGCATTAGCAGTCTTACCATTATTTAGGAATCGTTTATCAATAATAAACAATATTTCATCTACCGTTAACCTCAAATTTTACACAAATTATCGTAAACAATATTATTAAACGGTTTCATACATAAAACAAATCAATATTTCATTGTAAAATTTGGGATAGATTATACATCGATAAACAACGAGCAATAAACTCGTAAATTTAACGTCTCTCCCTCTCTCTCTTTTTTTTTATATCAAAAATTCGTAAGGTGGAGAAATAATAATTAACAAAAAAATGTTTAGAAATTATACAAAAAATGATTTTGGGTTTTCTCGTTAATTCGTCCTGAATAAATAAGCTACATAAAATATTGTTTGCAGAAGCTTTATACACCCACACACACACATAGTCGTATCTTATATATTTATATTTGTATTTATTTTTGTAAAACGTATGCTACGTATGCACATACATTATTATAGATATACATAACGTATAATCATTTGTATATTTTTAAATTTTCGATAAATTTCTGTGTGCAATTCGTTTCTTTTTTGTTGTTGTTGTTGCTGTTTCAACGAAAAAAAAATACATATATATATGTACGGAAGGTGAATTTATTTTATTGAAAATATGTTTTATTTTTCAACGATTCCTGCGACTACTTTCGTTAATTAATCGTACATAAAATCTCGATTTCAAAATATCTATATACACAGAGAATATACACGAAAAATATATAATTATAATATAATATTTGAAATATTGTTCGTTCGGTGTTTCAGAAACTTGAGGCTTTAAAATTATTTCTTTCATCAACAACTTTTTTTGGTAATAAATTATTAGCGATGATTTCTTAATAGGGAATGTATGCTGTACGCGCTACTGGAATAGGCCGAGTGACAATTGGAATTAAAAGAAAAAGTTTCAAAAAATATACATCTAATATATGTATAGAGATAATGATATATTTTAAGAAATACAATTTATATAACAGTTAACCTAATTTAGCTAAAGTGTTAGTAATGAAAAATCACTACTTTATAACGTGATCAATTACTATTTGTGTATATATATATATATTTAATTGATTATACTTTACAATATAGTGATTGTGATCTTTTTGTGCGACAGTTAAGAACAAAAACGAAATTCGTTAACTAGTGATTTTTTACTGTGTAATAGTTTAATATTTTGTTTATAAAAAATAGTGAAATTTTACACTATCTTAAAAATATATTTAAAAGCCAATGGGCGAAAGTTAAAATGTATTTATTTAAAAGTAAGAATATCTGAAATTATTTGTGAGAGTATGGGGAGAAAGATGGTGAAATATTGACTATTTAGGTATATCCATAAAAATGTATTAGACTACCAGAAATAATGAAATTTTTACTATTGTCATAGTAGTGACTATTTGATAGTGAATATATAACTTATATACTCTCTAGATTGCAAATAGTGAATAATGACTTTACTATAGTGAAAATCTGGTCACTGCGAAAAAGTGTTTTTTAACTAGGAAAAAAAGGTTACTATACGTATAATTTTAACAAGAGAATTGTTACTTTGTTTCCAATGGAAATATACACTTTCTCAAAAAGCAGATGTTTGACAAAAGCGAACCTCCACTTTGCACAATTGTATCTTCGCTTTTGAAAAAAAGTGCTCGAATTTGTAGACTATTAAGAAAGTGATTTTGCACTATTTGCGATTTACAGAGTAAGTACTAGTGAATATAGTAAAATTTTGTTTATCCACTATTTATTTATTTTTTGTTTCGATACATAAAGAAGTTACCAACACATTGAAATTGAATGAAATGATAAATGGTGAAAACTTAGAATATTAGTATAAACAACTGTTGTATAGACCAGTGAGAATCAGGATTAAAAGTAAGAAAAACGTTTTTCTATTACTATATTAATAAATGATGATAAACTCATTGAAACAGTGTGTTTGTCAACTTTTCGAAATGCTTTAAACTCGAATATATTAGTGATTACATATCGTTCACTATTTTATACTATTCACTATTCTATGAAAATACTTACCACTGCAGATTACCGAGTGAATATTACTATAGTGAACAAAAAAGGTAAATCGATTAGTGCAACAGTGACTTGATTATTAACTTTTTGAAAAAAAAAAATAAATAAAAATAAAAATGAGTAGATGATACTATGTACCGAGTGTGTCGGTAATGAAAATAAAAAAGCGATACCCCTGACTATTTGGTAATGTAGAGTATTACACTATACGCATATATGTATATAGTGAATAGGAAAGAGAAAAAAAAGGTGATCAACCGATTGAAAGACGTATATGTATACCTATGTAGGTATCAGGGTGCATCGATATAAACGTGTTGAGTATACCAGAAAGGTATAACCTTAGAATAATAATAATAACGACAAGCTCTCTGTGAGGAGATGAGTATAGAAAATAAATCTAATAACTTCTTCGGAGCCAAATGTATATCGAATGTTGTGTGTGTGTGTGTGAAAGGGGAGGGGAGGGGTGCACCCATGGTTGGTCCGTGTAGTCTAATCCTCGTTTGGATGAGTAACCGTGCAACCATCCATCCATCCATCCATCCACATAGGTGTGTACGGGTGATGTAAAGAACGTGGATGTAGAGAAAGAAGGAAAAGAAGAAGCAGAAGGAGAAGAAGAAGGAGGTCGAAGGAAAATAGCGAAGAGGACTTTCAGGTAATGGGATCGACGTTTCGTTATGTTACTTTTCCATCCTCTCTCTCTCTCGCTCACTCTGTGAAATGCTTTCTAGGATTCACAGAGATATATATAGGTATATAGACGAGGATCGGTCTCTCTCTCTCTCTCTCGCTAGCCGCCTCCGTGTTTTTCCCCGTGTAGCCCCCTATTTTTCATGTTTCGTTGCGGCTTCTCTCGCTCTCTCTCTCTCTCAGTGTGTCTCCGGGCGTCTGTGTGTGCTGTGTGCGTCCGTGTGTGTGTGTGTATGCGCGACTGCCGAGTGCCGAACTGCCGAGTCGGCGAGTCCGCGCGGACTGAACGTGGAAACGTCGAGCGTCTGGTGGGCGAACGGGGATTGGGTGTCGGTCGGTCCCTCGAGTAGGGGACGTCTCCTCGCTCGCGATTGGTCGGAAGGAGGTATCTCCGGTGGTCGATTGGTCGGTTAGCCCGTCGGATCGTTCTACGTAGCGGCGAGAGTCCGCACTCCGCGCGGACGATATACCGGCAATCAACTAGGAAATTCTCCTCGGGTACTGCGTATGTGTGCCCCTGTGTCTGTAAGTGCGATATTCACAAACTCCCCTCTTACCCCCAGTCCCCACGTACCCACACGAGCGCACACGCACACGGAGAGACTAGCTTGCGAAACGAACTGCCGGTCTCTCTCTCTCTCTCTCTCTCTCTCTCTCGCTCTCTCTCGCTCTCTGCGCGAGTGTACCCGCTTTGCTTCGCGCACACATTAAACTTGTCTTTTGTGTGTGCAACTATCAAGAGGTTTCCAGAGGGGTAGCCTCGCTATATATCTGTATATATATATACGTATATATGTATGTATAGCTACACAGAGAGAGGAAATAGGAGGCGCCATATTTGTGGCATTCCTCTCTCGCTCTCTTTGACGTAAAATCCCCTGCACCTTTGAGCGAGAGAGAGAGAGAGAGAGAGAGAGAGAGTTTATGCGGACATCCGACGACGACGACGACGACGACGGCGGCGACGGCGACGGCCATTTTGCGAAAAACTTTGGACCACTCTCTCTCCCTCTCTTTATGTTTGCAATGGGTATACCCAAGCGAAGCTAATACCCGTGTATGCTCGTCACGTCGTTTCTCTCTCTCTCCCTCCCTCGTGTCATATACACACACACACACACACACACAAATACGTGTACACGGGTATATGTATATATACATATATATATATATTTTTTTTTTCTCGAACCTTACCTTGGGCTCCTTTTCTACGAATTCTTCGTGTTAAACTATTACCATGCATACACACACACACACACACACACACTCGAAGAAAAACTAGTCGTCCGTCTGTCTCCGTCTCTCTCTCTCTCTCTCTCTACGACGATTTCTAATATCCATCATGCAGTAATATATATTCGAGTTAATTCGATAGAAATTTCCTCCTTACCGATTTTCATTGTCATGTATGTATGTGTGTGCCTGCATACACACATATACGTAAATGTGTGCGTGTGCGTGCTTTGTTGCACATTACACGGAGAAACGTTGTATTTTCGCATCTTTGCAACGAGCTATACGCGTGCACGTGCGTGTGTGCGTGTTATTAAACACTTTTTTTCAATATTAAACGCTAAAACCATCAGCATGTATATACCTATGTAACAATTCTCAATTGCACGAGTTGTATATTGTGTATATATGGCACATGTATATACGAAAAGAGAGAGAGAGATAGAGAAATTTTTTACGATCGAAAAATTTAATGTATCATCGAGTAAATTATATGTATACACCATTCCGTTAAATTCGATCGGAATATTAATTATCTGGAATATATATATAGAATAGACGCGAGAGTCAATGATTATACGATAATTATCAAATTATTATTCGAAAGAAAACGAGGATTTATTTCGGTTGTATGTATATATATATACGTGAAAGTTTTAGTTTTCCTTTCGTTTTTTTTATTTCTCTCTTCTTTTTCGAGTTCGAATGTCAAACGTTTCGTTTTTTTATATATTTCTATATATATATATTACAATAACAAGTGTTATATACACAATGAATGATCATTGGGCGCGCGCGCGCGCGTCTCAAACCTTATGCACATATTATATTTTATTATTTTTTTTTTTCGTTATTGTCCTCGATTGTTTTCCCTCTCGTAATTGGGTATATACGATGTGTTTTAATTATTTGCTTATATATATATATACATACATACATCCCGTTCAATCGGCTGCTTCATCTTTGCGTTATTGTTCATTTCCTTTTAGATGAATTACTTAATTTTTTTTTTTTTTTAAAGTCGATCGATCGATCGATCGACAACGAAATCAATGCGAAACGCTATAAAAAAATAATAATTATACATATGTAGACATTAGAACATATAACTTAATTTTTTTGTCGCGTAAACGTTTATTAGAAAACGTATAAGCATCATGCTTAAGACAAGTGTAATAAACGATTATAACAAATTTTATAACAAAAAGAAACGAGAAAATAAGGACCCTCGGCACGATATGTATACATATTATTCGTAAATGTGTGTCTATATATATGTATAGGGAGCGAAGAGAGAATTAGCAAGAAAGAGAAAGAGAGAGAGAGAGAGAGAGAGAGGTTGGTACAAAGCGAGAAAAGTGAAATAGGGAGCGGAGCAATGATAATTCGGTATATATACATGTGTACGTGTCTATATATGTGCGAGAAGGAAAAGGGAGAGAGAGAGAAAGGCGTTCGTGCGTTTAATAACCACGTCGTGTGGTATATGTGTGCGTGCGTGTATGTGCATGCGTCACGTGACATTGTGGAGATCGCCGCTCGTCGTCGACTAGTCAATGACATACAGCAGGCGAGCGAGCATGAATTATATCGTCGATGTATATACATATACCTCTGTGTGTGCGTGTCGTGTGTGTGTATGCGCGACACGCACGGACTCTCTCTCTCTCTCTCTCTTTTTCTCTGGATATATACGTACACTATCTAACATCTATTATATACGAGTTTTCTTTTTTCTCTCTCCCTTTTGTACATAAGAATTTTTTTCTGCATCTTTTTAGGTGAATTTTGAATTTTGCGGGTTTGACCGTATGTCTTTTTCTCTCTCCTCATATATTTATAATTATACATGTACACTTGAACATTATCTGGCATCTATTATACACATTTTTTTACAAATTTATTAATTACTGGATATGTATTTGTTTTAAATATCCTATACGCATTTTCTTTACTTTTTACTTTAAGTAATCTCAATGGAGAATGTTCGTAAGTGTGAAAAATGTCGAAACGCGTGTACAAATGATGGATGATCATTTACTTTTAATCACATCATTTTCTACACACACACACACACACACACACACACACACACACACACATATATACATATATATATCCATAAATATTTTACTCGATTTTACTTCTATTTATATATATGTATAACGTTTCCTTTAGTTCTTTCTTTTTAATACGCATTTCTAAGTTTCGGGTGATTTTTCAAATTTCGCGGTTTACATCGATCGAGAGCAAGTGTACGATACACCGTAAACGATCTGTAGGTAACAATATTCAAATTTCTTGACATTCGTGCGCGCGAAAAAAAAGAGAGAACGCATATCATAAGGATATATATACTGCAGTATACACACTTTCAGTCGTCGTTCAAATACATATACACATGTACACTATACGCGTGTGTGTAAGAGAGACAGTGATTTTCGCGAGTACACATGCATATACGTACGTACATGCACACAAGAGATAGAAGAAAGATCGAGTGCACGGGCGCGTGAGAGTGAGAGAGAGAAGGAGAGAGAGAGAGAGAGAGAGAGTAGGTTCAGGCTTTTACGTAACGGAGCGACTAATTGTAAAGGAGCTATCACGCTCGCGCGCCGGTTAATACCATGGAGAAGTTTCCAACCGAGAGAAACATCGCCTCCTTCCTCCCTCCCCTCCGTCCCTCTTCCTCCTCCTCCTCCTCCTCCGAGAAATCCCCAGGCGAGACACTCTTTCCCTCTGTGTGTGTGTGTGTGTGTGTGTGTGTTCGCGTCGACCGGGTGTGTACATATATATATACATATACACGCGGAGATAGAGAAATAAAGAGAGAGGGGAGCGGAGAGAAAGAGAGAGAGAGAACGGAAAAAAAAGAGCAAGCGCGAAGAGCGTCATGGCGTAGTTAGGGGTGTAACGGGGGCATAGCGGCGAGAGAGCGAGAGAGAGCGAGAGAGAGCGACCGAGAGAGAGAGAGCCTCCCCGGGTTGGTACTGTTGGCAGCGGTGGTGGTGGAAGTTAACCCCCACTACCGAGGAGCCCGTCAGTCGCTTCGAGGCTACCGCCGAGAGAGGTTCTCAACGATACGTATATCTACACACTCAATACCGTTCGCTCCGTTCGTCGATCGCCGTCGTTCCTGCACACTTTCTCTCTCTCTTTCTCTCTCTCTCTCTCTCTCTCTCTCTTTCTTTCTGTGTCTCTCTCCTTCTACCTTCTTCTCCTGTGCAACTCTTTCTCTTTTTCTCTCTGTCTGTCTGTCTGTCTCCGTTTTCTTGACAAGTATACGTCACATACTCGTGCAAGGTGCAGGAAAAAAAGAAAGAACCAGAAGAAGAAGGTAGCAAGTAGACGGAGGTCGAAGCATCGGCAACACCAAGTAGAAGAAGGAAAAAAAAATGTACAGTGTTAAGTGCGCGTGTGTTGGTGACTACGTCGCGATCGTTCATAACCTCAATATCTGGTCTCCGTGTTGAGGAGCCCGAGGCGGAGGAGAAGGTGCGTAGAGCGTCGTGGCCCTCGGTACACGGTACACGGTACACGAGACACCGACACCTACTCGAGGATATACGGGGACCATCAGCAGCGTCCCTATCGCGCGCTCTCTCACACCTCGTGCTCTCGGCTTGTCGGTAACCTCCGTCACCGCGCTTACCGATCGAGCTTATACACACTTACGTACGTAGCGCGCGCGCCCGCGTCCCGAGTCCCGACTCACCCGAGACTCCCCCCGGGTCTATTATTGTTATTATTATATACATATACTCTACGCTACTTTTTTTTTGTTTTCTTTTCTCCATTTGTTTATTTCCTTCTTCTCTATTTCTCCCGCGGATCCAGTCCCCTAAATGAAATATCGAAATTTCGGATGGCGTTCCAACGAGGTAGGAAAAAGTCCTCGTCGTCGGGTCGCCGCGGCTTCCTCGTCGCACCGAAGATAATCATCTTGACCGACGAACGCCTCTAAACGATCGTAAATCGATATATACGTATATCTATCTGGACGTAAAGGGCATATATATACACATACATATAAATATACGGATCAGGGACACACGTGTCGCGAGAAGTGTCGTTGTGTGTTATTAAACGAAGATAATTAACAAAAAGTATAGGAAAATAAAGTAATATAAAGTGTCATCCCGAATGAATATAATGAGAATAATCGATAATTAGACATTGGAATACACAGTGGTTTGATCAAGTTGATTTGGTTAAGTTTCGTCAAAATATTCCTCGTTTCTCGGTGCGCGCGTGTGTCGATGTGTGGGTGGGTTGTGCGTGCGTGTGCGTATATATGTGTGCGCGCGTGCAGTACACGTACGTGAGAGAGAGGGCTCTCCACGGCTGAACGAAGGAGAGGAGAAGATACGTACACCACCACACGTACCGGCTCTCCGAGGAAACTAACTGTTCCGAAAAATCCCGAGAGAAAGAACGAGGAGTGGGAAAAATGTATCCCAGCGCCGGAATCAATGCGGCCGCTGTGGCGGCGGCTGCAGCTGCTAGGCATCCGGTAAGTACATATATACATACCTATACACTTTCCCCTCTCCTTTGCCTTTCCTTATTTCTTTTTTTTCTTCTTTCGTATTATACGCGAACACCCGATATAATTTATTCTTATCACTATTTTCAACGTATAAACGACCTTTTTTTCCACATATTACTTACCGTTATTTAATTAGGCTATTCGTTAATCATTACTTTTCGCTCAATTAATACGTTGTCTTTCTTTTGTTATGCCGTTTTATATGTATGTATACATATATTATAATATTTCGAAGCGATTGCCAGTTCGTTGTGGTATATACATGTATATATATGCGTAAACACAAAAGTTTCGAAATTATTTGATCAAGTTGTTAATCAATAATTGTTTCCTTTAATTAATTTAGTCACTCTATATACATGTATATATATTACTTTAGAAATATCGGTATTATTATTATTATCATAATTATTATTATTTTATTTGTAAACCATTGAGTGTAAACAAAAAAATTTTCTTTTAATTACATTTAATCGAGTTCTTGAATTAATAATTATTATATTTTCTTTTAATTTTTAATAACCAAACGATATACGTCGCGTTAGTACTGAATAAACGATACATTAATATTTAATCTATGGAAAATTTACTTGTTCGCTCATTTATTTATAAGGAAAGTAATTTGGGCGATTTTGATGTACGAGTATTATTATTATCACTATTATTATTATTATTGTTATTGTTATTGGGTTATTGTTATTATTGCTGTTGTTGTTATTATTGTCCTCATTCGTTGTGATTATTACTCGTATTATTTAGCAATATCATTTTGTTCAATACGTATATGCGAGCGAACATTTCTTCTTGATTAATTAATAATTTCAATTAATTTGTTGCATTAGTTTCAAAAGAAAGATATCGCCATTTTTTTGCTCTCGGTATCATTCGGCATTGTATCATAAAATTAAATTAATATACGTGGTTTTCAATGCGAATTATTGTAAATTTTGTACTTGATTTAAAAATAGAGATCGATCCGCGTATTTAATAGAAATCTACAAGTCATATGTGTGTGTGTGTGTGTGTGTGTGTGTGTATATATATATATATACGTATTATATGTATAGGTGTAGTCGTATACTCCACATAAAATAACAATAAAAAGATTTAAAAATCAGGTTAATCGTTTTATTAACCGTAAACAGCCAATTTTTTTGTCGGTCGCGTATATAGATATATACATATAACTACAGAATGAACATGCTCTTTTCTTTTTAATATACGCGTGCATACACAGATATAATATATACATGTTAATGTTTACAACGCTATTATCAATTTCAATACGCGTGTATACGTAATTTTCGTCCGAGAAGAAGTACGAAAAAAAAGTGTCGTATATACGAAGAACAGAAAAAAGAAAATAAAAAGAAGAATTAATCGTGTACACCGTAATTACAAAACGACACATAACCTCAAAAAAAAGGAAAGAAAGGTCGTAACCGGCAAGCGTAATAATCCGAATAAAGATTTTAAATCCGCGCGTTCGGATAAACAAAAAAAAAAGAAGGCACCTAATAATAACCGATCGGCAATTAGATTCGTGACGTTCTAAATTACCTCATTTAACATATATATGTATGTATATGTATATGTATATATGTGTGTGTGGGTGTGTATATATAGCACATCTTTAAAAGCCTGCGTTTACTGCATAAACACGCATTAACTTTGTATGTTTACGCGCGCGCGCATAGTCGTCGCAGTGGTAGTGCGCGCGTGTGTGGTGTGTTAGTGTGTGCGAGGCTATAGAGGGGTAAATTTAACGTCCGAGAGAGGAACGATAGATATTTAACCACGTGCGATATTATGGTCGCGACGAGGTAAACCGATACTCTGTCTCTATAGTCCCGGCTACTTGCCCAGTGTGCCTCTGTGTGTGTGCGCGTCGGTGCGCGCGCGCATACCCTCCGAGCGTGACAATTACCGAGAGAGGCCGCAATTTTACTCCGATTATATATTACTTTGCGAACGGTGTTGTGCTTCTCTTTTCTTTTTTTATTTTCTATACTTTCTTTTTTTTTGTCATACTACTTTAAATTAAGTATGATGCTTTTTTTTCATTTTTGAGGTTAGGTGCTTTAAAGACCTGGGTAGTTTAATAGTAAAACTATTTATTATTAATTTACAAAAATTAAATTAAAATTCAAAGTACAAAAGATAAACAAAGTGAGATAATTAATAGCTACGTAATAAAAAGCATTAAGAAATCTCTAACAATTGGAAATTTAAAGGCTCGCTTAAATGAATAGTATGGTTTGAATTAACATGAGTACATATAGAAGATTTTTTTTTCATCACTTTTTTGTGTCTTGAGGTTGGAAAAAATAGGTGCTTTGAAGATTATTATTTTTTGAAAAATAACTAGTTTTTTTTTATCTAAAAAATCGTTAGAAATATCTACATAGGATAAACATCAATAATTTGTTTTTTTTTGTTATTTATATAATGAATGTAAAATACAAAATGGCTGAAATTTGAAAAACAACAATTTTTTTTATTATGAAATTTGAAGGTAAATATTCAAAATATTTAAGAAAATTTGAAGTATATTTTTAAAGTAACAAAAATATTTATTTACCTGTGTACACCTGGTAACCTCTTTGCTGCAAAGCCATTGATTATATAAAATGTGTTTTGGACACTTGACAAAGGACGTCGTAATTTTTTTATATTTTTTTATTCTTTGGTACAGGTCAATATTTCATATTATGTATATATATTCTTTTCGTTCTGACATGTTTTTATAAATATATTATATAAATAATAATGTTATTGTGAACACTGTTTATATAATTTTTTACGCGTACATACGACAGGTAATAAACCCAGTGGAAAATAAGCATTTTAAAGCTAGTTGAAACAATTTCTTGACCATTAGTTTTGGCAAAAATTATTGGTAAAATCAATTTATGATCAATATATAATAATATTTTACAAAGGCTTCAATAAAATACATTTTATACGTACGTCGTGTGTGTCACACTGGCATCGGTACTTTTATAATTCATAAAAAGTTCTCTTTTTAAGGCTAATTTATTTTCTTATATTAAATAATTAAAATCCATAATTTGTTCTGGCGTATCGATGAATCGACAGTGCATTATTATTATTACGTTTTTTTTGTTCAATTTTTCTTACACACGTACACTCGATAATAAATTAGCGCGCGATAATATCACCTTGTATTAATGAGACACTGTTTGAATTCGAACGATTATTACAACAACGTTTTTATTCTTTAATTGCGGAATCGCGACTAATTAAAAAAAAAAAAAAAGAAGAAAAAGAAAACGCACGTAATAATGCTGTCGTACGCGTGTGTATGTAAATAATAATGCGGTAATTCGCTATGTCCGTGTATACATATATATTTTAATGTGTAAAAAAATTAACAAAGTATAGATAAAAAAAATTAAACGAAATGCACACATAAAGGCTAATGCCGCTGAATCATCATCATTTGTATATATTATTGAGGTTTATGTAAACATACAATCGTTTATACACATTACGTTTTGTTATAGTTTTTCCGCTTGTTAAGGAAAATTTCGTTGAAAAAAAAAATGCACAAAGATCCTTTAAACTGATCACAGTCGTTTGCAACCGACGTTGGACTTTTTTTTACGAATGTACAGATGAGGTACATATATGTATATGTATATATTCATCAGGGATGGAAGAAGGGTAATATGTACGTCGGTCGACCACGTGACTTGTATCCATGGGTAATATGGCTAAGTACGTATATAGAGACCAGACTCTCTCTCTCTCTCTCTCTCTCTCTGTGTACGTCGATTGCCAAAGTGCCTGGGACACGTGTCTCCGAGCACGCGCACGTGTCGTCGTCCCTCTCGAGCGTGTGTGTTGGTGGCTATAGGATCATCAGCGAGCAGCATCCAACTAACTGAATCTGCATCGAGGAAAATCCGATGAGGGATATATATATATATTGCATCTACGGACGTGAACACGCACTGCATGTCCTTAACTCTTGAATGTCTCCTCTCTCTCTCTCTATCTCAAGAATGGGAACGAACGTGCTATATGACAATCGATTTTTACACATAAAAAATCTTTTTCTTTTTCTTTTGATACATTGTCCTTACAGATTTTTAGTATTTTATTATAAGCTGAGAAAAAATTTGTTTTAAAATGGCATTTAAATATTTTGAGTACAATATTGTCGTGCCGTTATGTGCTCATAATTCAAAAACAAAACGCGAGCTCATAGCGTCTTTATCAGTGAAGAACAATGGCTAGGTATTATTGTAAAAATTTTAACGTGACTCTCAATTTTTATAGCAAAATTTTGGACAATCATTGAATTGTAACAGTGACGAGTTTTAGTGGAGGTAGGGGCCAAACGCTAATAGAGCTATTGGGTTATTGGGTTGCAACGTAAACGTTCAGTTAAAAAGAGAAAAAGTAAACGTTTAAAAAAAAAAAAAAGGTAATTGTACACATACGCTTTAACAATAATTTGTTGTGCAAAAAAAGCAATTTGAAGAATAAGTTACAACGAAAGAAAAAAAGAAGCTCCTATATATTTTTGTTTTATATTATTACACTCTCTCGTTTACGGCACCGTACGTATATATTGTGTACACACGCGCGTTTACGCTAATTGAAAAGAAAAATTATCATAAAATATAATTGGGAAGTAAAAAGGAAAAAGTACATTTGAATTTTACTATTTACACATCGATAGAATTTCACGTTACACACACACCTACACTTAAACGCCAGCAATGTAATTTCACGTATCGATCGAGCGTTTTACTTAACAAATTCATTTCTAAACGATCGTCGTCGCGTTCATTCGAACTGGAACAACAATAATAACAACATACGTATGTATACGTGACACACAATGAAAAAAGAAACATTCTATCCCTCTTGTTATTACGGCATTGTGAAGAATGAAAAAGAAAAAAAAAGAAAAAGGGGAAAAAGGTAAATCAAGATGGAAGCTAAGCATGCAAAGCAAACACACCAAAATAAGCAGTCCGTTACCGATCGGTATGGTCAGATAAGAGACACATATAAGCTTGTGAAAGAAGCGACCGAGGTACACGCAAACGCTGCATAATTGGGAGATATATATCAGGATATGGTCGCGCGCGAGTCTACCATTAATGGCGTAGATCGTTTTTAAAGGAGGGGAGGGGTGAAGGGAGGGGGGGGAGGAGGGGCGACGCTCTCTCTTTCTTATCGAAAGCGTGTATGACATTATCTAACGAAAAAAAAAGGAAAATGTATTCACGTACGAATAAGGCTACACGCGGAGCAAACGTATATGTATATCGTCCAGTGACAGAGAGAGAGAGAGAGAGAGAGAGAGACGTTGGTTCAATCGACTGGCAAAAAACACAGATTTATTATTTGTTTGCTTGAAAAATATCGGTGAGGGAAAAAAAAGAATTTTTATTTTCCGAGGGAGGGAGGATGTGAAAGAAGCGTGAAGTTTTAATACAGCAGTCATCGACTGCACGGGGGTGAAAACGGAATAGTGAAGGATGGTTTCGCCCGATAAAACGGTCCCTCTTTCTCTCTCTCTCTCTCTCTCTCTCTCTCTCTCTTTCTCTCTCCCTCGCTCTCATGGGCAATGTTTACGAATGCTCACCCGACTAATCCTCTCGTTTCCAGGCCCTCCGGCAAAGTGGGCGGATATGAAAAATTGAACGTTAAACCTCAAGAGCGCGTATACGATCTCTCCCTCTTTCGGGGGAGTGGTGGGGTGGGGTGGAAAAAAAATCACGCGCAATCAAATCGTATAGAGTCATTTTTACCGTCAACCACCACCACCACCACCACCACCACCACCACCACCACCAGCAGCAACATCGACAGCAGCATCGGCAGCGAGCGTATTGCGTGAAAGGTAAACATTGTCGTCGCGCACGTGTTGCTGCTGCTACAATAACGATAAAAACGAGAGCGCTCGAGTCAATATCCGTTCTCACTCCACCGCCACCAAAATTACTTTGCTCGGAGAGCCCTCCCCTCCCCTCCCTACCCCTTCACCCCTTCTTCTTTGTCGAGGGAAAAAATTAAACGGGATCGACTTGGTGTACAGTAGCGAAATAGCCCCATCCACGTACAAATAATGATTATGGTAATAATAATGTCCTTATACGCACACGCACGCACGCACACACGCAGCACACACACACACACGCGCGCGCGCGCGCGCACATACGCATCAAAGGGAGGAATCGAAAAATGGGAGTTTAGTTTCCCACCTCGTCTACCCCTAATCGTGCGTGCGCGCAAAGGGGGCTCGCGCTCTCATACGTGTGTGTGTGTGTGTGTATGTATATATATATAGACGTATACGACATATATAGGTGCTATCTACAAACGATTTCTTTTGGCGCACCTTTTTTTCCCTCCTTTGTTTACACTCGTTCCTTTCTGTTCGTGTGGATAAGGGGGTCCGATTGTCCCCACACACCCTCCGAATACACGAGTACACACAAAGCCAACCGAGAGTTTTGCTCGCGCTCTTTTTTTTTTCTTTCATTTTTTTTTATTTTATTATTATTCTTATCTGCCGTCAAAGCGGTTCTCACCGATCGTTCTTCATATTTTAAATGTATTACACTACTGACACGATAATTCTTTGTTTGATGAATCTTTTACTATCTTTTCAGAGCAATGCCTGAAATAGAGTGAGAGAGAGCGAGATAGAGAGACTGAGGAACCGTGTCAACGAAACGTTGCAAGAAACTAAATTATCTTTTGTTTCAATATTTCAAACAGTTTTTTTTTTAATTAATAGGTGTTAATATGCCTACTAAATAGCTGTTCTTAAACTCATAGCATTAAAAAATTAACTAATTTCTACTGTACACTCTAAATCCGAAAGTATAAAATTTGAAAGTAATTTAAAAGTATTACATTTTTGAAACGTGCAGTTGTCACTTTTTACATATTTCAAAATCTGTAAAACTCTCGATTTACAGGTTTAGAGTTTTGGGTATACATCGTGTTCACTGTAAAAAAAACCCTTTTCCTCTCACCATCGATCTATAATACCGCACTCTATACATGGATCTTTCACTAATTCCAGAACGTTTTAGGTCGTTAGGTGCTTTACAATACAAATATTTGCGGTTAACACATAGAAACGATTTATTTGTAACTTTACGTAAAAATCTTTGTAAAACACACACACACACACACGCATACAAATTCCAGCGATTCGAAACGAGCCAAGGTCGTAATGTATACAGAAAATTAAGCGATATATAACCTTTTTTTCGGATCTTTTTCTTCGAGAGAGAGAGAGAGAGAGAGAGAGAGAGAGACGGAAAAGTCAAGTTTGCACAACGTCCTCTCGATTCAGCAAATATTGATACTTTTAATCGGCCTCTTTAGATCGTCTTAGCCTCGTCAGTTTTCTCTTTCTCTCTCGCTCTCTCGACCCCCCCCCTCACTCCCCCCCCCTTCGCCATCCCTCACAACGTATTAGCGTTTAATGCGCAGAACAAACATGCGCACAACTGAAATAACCACCTTTTTTTTCTTCTTATTTTCGACTGGTAAGGAAATAACTGTTATGTGTATTCTTTTGGATCTTTCTCGATCGATTTCTTCTTCTTCTTCTCTCCCTCTCTCTCTCTCTCTCTCTCTCTCTCTCTCTCTCTCTCTCTCGTTGGTTCGGAAGATTGTACGTTTCGAAAGGTGACTCATGCGTGTCTACATAACCGAATGCTAAATAAATGTTTGACTTCTTTTTTTTTGCTAATTTATACGTTATACCGGGTACATATCTGTACGCTTCGAATACACGTTCGAGGTGTATATGTTTTCTTTTTCTTTACAAATGTCATACTCGGCCTTTTTTTTCTCGTACCTTTTAATTTGTTTAATAAACGAGGAAAAATCGTCGAAACTGTAATTATTGATCGCGCGCGCGTACTTTGGAACAAAGTCAATTGAGAGTGAGAGAGCTTTCGACGCGGTGTACAATAAAACATGTGTTGTGCGTGTGTGTGTGTGTGTACACTCACTCGGTTTTTATCTGAGCGTAATATCGATCGTGGTAATGTGATAATTAAAGTAATTTATAACATATTTATTATCTACATGTGTGACTGACGATTATAACATATTTCAATTGTAAATATCTTGTAGTGTACGTAGATATTTCGTTTCTTACGAAAAATATAAAATCATTATGACGGTAATAAATTGTCGACTGTTTTCCTTTAACGATACACAATGTTCAATTTGTCGGTTATGTGGTCTCGAGGAACAAACAAATAAAAAATTGTCTTCACACTGCTACGTTTCAACGCGCGAAAAGTGCCGTTCGCGTCAAATTGTATATTAGATGAATTGTATATTAGAGAATGTACGAAATTAAAGAAATTCGCGTCTAAAATAAACGTTCGTATATATAAATAGAAGTGACGGCGGGAAAAGCACGTAGCTCGCGCAGTATAACGATAAAAATAAAACTAATAGAATTACGTTTGTTTAAATGAGTCAGCGTTTCCGTATACAAAAATCTGTCGAGCCCGCGGTAGGGAAAACAAACGTCCTCCCTCTCTCTCTCTCTCTCTCTCTCTCTCTTTCATAAACGTATATAAGTTGAATTATTTTTCTTTTAAGAAGAGGTATATAGAGTGTTTATGAAAGGAAAGGGAAGAAAAAGCGAGAGAGAACGTTCGCAAAAAGAAAGGGGAAAGAGGCGGGAGAGAGATGGTGGCGTGTAGAATATACATACATGAGAACACGTAGGAGAAGTGAATGTATATAAGAAGGAGGGGGTGGAGGGGTGTGTTCGCGCGCAAGAGAGTCGTGTTGCTGGTTCGACACGGTGTTGGTCGTTCCCTCGAGGTTAAAGAACGAGGCGAGAAAAGGAACCGCGGTGCGGAGCACCTCCGAGGAAACCGGAATACGTATATACAGGGTGAAGAAAAAAAAATTAAGCTCGCTCAATAGCAGGTGCTGAGCCAATAAGCCGCTACGACCAAGAGGGAAGAAAGAGTGAGAGAGAGAGAGAGAGAGAGAGCAGCGGTGGGGCAGGGTAAGAAAAGGAAAGGCAAACTCTCGGCTCGGAGTCTCGGGCGAGAGCGAGGCGAAGGAAGCAAGACGACGCTATGGGTGAAACGAAATCCCTTTTCCCGCCAAAATAATCCCTCCAGCGGCACGGCAACACAATGGCCGGAAACGACCCCTCGGGTTCGCCGGCGTACACCACTGCCGTACTGTATTATCTGCCCCCCGAGCCTAAGAGCCCCGTAAATTGGTCCACTAGGAATGAGTGAGAGAGAGTGAGAGAGAGATACCCTAAGAACGACCGTCGGTACGAGGAAGGAGGGGAGACTTCGGTCTCTTTATCCCTCGTGGTTTCTCGTCACTGGCCCTTCTGGCTCGCTCTTTTTTTTACTCTTGTTCGCTTACTTTTTTCCTCTCTCTCTTTCTCTCTCGCTCGCTCTCTCCCTCCTCTTGCTTCTTTCGAGTGCATTGTGCTCCGGTTCACTTTTCTTTTCCAACCGCTCTTCCTGCTATTTTATTAGCTTATGTCCACCTATGTCCTCAAACTTTATCTTTTTTTCCTTCTTAAAAATAATCTTTTCCCGGTAGCTGTATTAACAATAGCTTGCCATTGCAGCGCGATACAAAATATTAGTCAAATAGTTGTATATATATACCGAGAGAGAAATGATTATTTGCCACAAATGAATATGTTACTTATATCAATCAGTACTACATTGTGTATCAATATAGAATTTAAATAAATGAAATATACAATCTGTATATGCATTGCGTAATAATCTAAAAATGTATATATACCAGTATAGAATATTGATGCATTTAAACTAGTAGTGAGGTAAGCGCAATGCTTTTAGTAAAACCGAAGAGAAGTTAGTTGTGATACAACAACAAACAAGATAAAACAATACAAATTTCTAAATGTGTAACCTCCCCTGAAATGTAACTAAGTGAAGTGTATCTTCCAAATGCAATTTACATAAATACTTCTCGACAATATTTGGTTACTCTGTTATGCACGACCAATTGTTCACGTAAAAACAGTGGCTGCAATTGCGTGGAAAACGTCAATAACTCACAATTGCCGGATGGGAATTTTTGTTACCATCGCACAACTGAAATATTAATTTACATTGAAGATAATAGAGGATAGCCATTCACCAACTGGGTAGCCTGCGATAATTATGGTCAATACCGAATCTATGAACGAGGGTACAAAAATGCTTCATTAGTTTTGGTCAACAATTCATTCAAGAAATATCATATTATTAGGTTATTCTAAATTGTATTTATAACCATATTACGCGTCGACCGATAAAAATCGATCTTGTTTCTCGCTTAACGATATACACTTAAAAGAATTATTTTATTTATATTACTTAGGTTCCTAAACGGGCGCGAGCGCGGCAATATTCAGTTGCGCGGTAAATATTTATTTTACACGGTATGAAAATCAATCGTCCGTAAATGGACGTTCAATAAACCGTCAACTAATGGGTTAAATAAAGAAAACCGGTCAAACCATATCTTAGAAATATCCATTGAGTAAATGCACTAGCACTAGCGCGCGCGCACACGCACACACGCACACGCGCACACGTATACATGTATGCACGAGTAGTCTATTATTTGTCAAAGAAATATTCTCTCGAAATCTGAAGAACGTATAGCGGTGTCATATTTATTTAGCTGTATAAGGTATAATATATAATCGAGGGAAGAAACAATTAGCCATAATACCCACTCGAAAGGTAAATCGAGTGTCAGTTGAAGCGTTAACGCAGAAAAGGTAGAGGCCCCTGGTATATGCCGCAGTTTCACCTAATCTTCATCTTCTCGTAGGCTACACGAGCTCGTCTCTCTCTCTCACTCTCTCTCACTCTCTCTCTTCCTCTTTCTCTTTCCCCTTGAGCCTCTCCACCTTTTTATACGACCGCGTGTGCGCACATGGCTTGAATAGAGAGAAAGAGAGAGATGGGGGGGGGGGGGCATATACACTTCTAGTCAAGAGGGTTTTAAGCGTTCGGGACATAAGCCATTGTGCTCGTCGGGCGCAATTGTATTTACGTCCGCGTGCGTTTACAGCCGCTCTGGAATGCGAGGAAAAGAGAGAGAGAAAGAGAGAGAGAGAGAGAGAGAGGCAGGTCGTTTCTCTCTTTCTCGTTTAAATAACTCTCGAATTACCTCCACCGCCGCCGCCTCCGTCTGCTTCCCGACTTTGCCTTTTATTGCTTCCAAACTATAGAGGAAGTACTGGACGGAACATTTCGATGGAAAAATATTAACTCAGCCGTTGGTTCCATCTACCGATTTCGACCAGGTGTCTGCACTACCATGCACACCCCTCCCCCCTCACCTACCTTCCCTTTCGATTTCTCTTTATCAGGTGATACCGTTTCTCCAGGCTGCACATTTTCCCTCGTCGCACAATGTTTCACTCTTCGTTACACGGTTGTTAAACGCAACAATCAATTTGGTTCCTTTTATCCGTTAGGGTTTACCACTTGGTATATTCCACGATCATTTACGGGGTGTATACTTTGTACTCACATATTATGGAGACATACAGGATTTTTGGTTCAGTTTTTTTTTAAAATTCATTTTGGGTTTTTTCTCATTATTAAATTGGCTCTTTCATTAGCTTACGTATATTCTGGGTAGTAACAAATTTTTTGGGTACTCGTTGATATTGCGCCAAATTGCGCATTGGGGCCCATGTTTCGTTGTTCTTATAAATATTTACCAATATTTTAAATTCCAATATTGTCCATTGCACTCCGAATCGAAATTAGTGCACGATACACCAATAAATAAATTTGCGATTTGTTAGCATTTCGCCAAAAGTTTATGGTTTACTTTTTCATTAACGTATAACCATAAGTATATTACTTTGCAGGCACGTCGCGCTTTACTTACTCTTCGTTCACACAGTCTAACCGACTGATCGGTAAGAATGAATGAATTACAATAATGTTGCGTGCGATTCACGCAAATGGAAAGAGAAGAAGAAACCTACTTCTAATATCTCTCTCGTCCTCTAAGCTTTCGATATACGTGTATATATATTTAATAAAAGTTTGGTGTAAGCACCGTAGTTTATATAGTTGAAGATCGAAAGTGCACGTCAAGAAAGAGAAAAAGGAGAGGGACGAAAAGTTGTACCATACCCCGAGAACGTTACAAGCCAAACGGAAAGTTGTTAGATCTTTTCCGTAAACCCAGGGAGTAGCGAGGGATATCCATATATTCTTAGCTCGGGAATTTTGCCTTCGCCAGAATGAAAACCGCGTGCCCCGTTAACGATCCAAGACCACAGCAATTTCCTCTGGGGTTCGTGCATATATATACATCTGTATACACACGCACACTTAGAGAGAGAGAGAGAGAGAGAGAGAGAGAGAGAGCGAGAGAGGAACTTTCGAGTCTTCGGATCAAGTTCTACGAAAACAAGAGGATATAACGCTTTTCTACCCTTTAGGATTTTACTCCTACTATATAAGGGTGGATTGCTCCGCGAAATTGTTATCGCATACTTCCAACTTGCCGGACGGATTTTCATGGTTATGTATAGAGAGAGAAGAGAAAGAGAGAAGTGTGTGCACCGTATCGGTTCGTGAATTTATTAATTTTCCAGACGCTTTCATCAAAACCGGTGGATTCTGAATTTTCTTCCGGAGTAGAAGGGTGTGTATATATATACATCTCTATATCTTGGTGGTTTATCTAGCCAAGGAATATTTTTCTTTTTCGACACCTATCTACTACGTTATTAAATTCCTCTTCTTTTTTTCTCTTTCTTCTTATGGTACAAAGTTTATTAATCACGCATCGAAACAATAATGGAGATAACAATCTCGCGATTTTGTTACTTTTTATACTTTTGGCCATTGCGATTCGGAAGATTAAAATAATGTAATTTTCTATATGTTACGTATATAGATAAATCGGAACTTTTTTTCCTCCTTCAGAAGGAAAAAATGTCGAATCTGCCGATTAAAAACTTTACGAGGGAGAGATGAATGAAATCGATTCTTACTGTTTCGAATACAGAGCGAGTGTAAAAAGAAAATTTGATTAGCCGATTGTAAAAGCGTTTTAAATTCTTATGCCGATTTTTCCTTTTTTTGACGGTGGACGTGTACAATTTTACGCTGACGCGTCTGTATGTCGTTCGCGCAAACAAAAAAAAACCCCGAAAAATAAAACACACGTCGTTAAAGAAATAGTTCGACTCAATTTTTCGTTTTTTAATTTCAACGAATACCGAGTTGAAAATCGACAGGAAAAAAATAATAAAATAAAACGTTCGAGGATCTTTGATCTCGATGAGAAGAAGCGAGTGATTTCCTGGAGGTATAAAAGAGGTTAAAGCGACGATGTATTATCGATTTCGACACAAAGGAGAAGGTGCAAAGTGTATATATATATATACACTCATGAGTGTGTTGTTTTTTCTTTACTCGTTTTAGTCGACCGACAAAATGACATTGGCCACCGATACCAAGGGAAGTACGGATTTTCTACGAGCGACTAACGATCCGTGAAAATCGAGGAGCACGGGACGCTCGTTGGTTCTACTTTTAGCCAAAGTTTATTCGTATGATAACAACACTCGACCGTGCGGTTGTGTGCATGTGATATATGGGTGTGTGCCATCAGTTTTTTGTAGTAAAAGCCTTGTTTTATACGGACGTGTTTTTCGGAAATAGGTATAGGGAGTAGGATGTATCGGGTAATTAGCCTGGTGGAAGGCGAGTCGAATATATAAAAGAAATCGAGCGAAGAAGAAGGAGGAGGAGAGGAAGAAGAAGAAGAAGAAGAGGTTCCTGGGTTTATTCGTTGGTAGAATGGCACTAATTGGCATTAGGACTGGCAGTTTGTCGTGCTTCGAACCCTAAGCGTTTTTCTTCTCTCTCTCAATTTAATCAGTAGGCGCCGCGCGTCTCTCTTGGCCTTTCTCCCTGCCCCCCCCCCTCCCTACCCCCGCCCTCGTTCGAGTTTCTCTCGAGATGTGACTAGACCGAGCAAACAACGAAAATTCCACCGGAAGCTTTATTTCTCCTCCTTAACGAGGAAGTTAACGGGAAAAGCTGAGGAATCCTGGATTGGCTGGACGGAAAGTCTTATGAGGTTTCGTTTATTGATACGTTGACAACCTTCTCTCTCTCGGTGTAGAGTTAAAAGACCATTTTTTTTGTGTTCCACTCCACCTCCGTGCCTCAAGGATAAATATTTCACCTCCGAAGTGCGCGTGACTGCGTATAAATGACCGTGTAAACTGAATTTCTAAGCTCGTAAAAGTACGCGTACGAAAAATACGTTTTTACGCACGAGTGCTCGGTATGCGATCGTGTTTGTGTATTTCATTTCGTATAGTATGCTTACGACGAGTGTTAAAATAAAATGCAACTTTACTTACGGATCGCATATCAGAAATGTTTCGAACAATATCGTATCGTTCTATTCGGATGATTATTCGACTAGCGCGCGGTTCGTCAATTCGTACTTTACGTACACTTGTTACATCAGTCTTCGCTACCTCGAACTCATTTTCTCGACACGTACAAAAACAAAGTTTACTTTTTTCGCTATTTTTTTTATCACTCTAGCACGCAAAAAAAATCGCATCTCCCGCGCAGAAAATTGCGTCAAAGAGACGTTCACAAAGGATGGCGATACTCACCTGCCGATATATTTTGAAAAAGAAACCGAGAACGGAGAACGACACGGAAAGAGAGAGAGAGAGAGAGAGAGAGAGCGAGGGGAAAAAAATCCGGGGAGATAAAAGAAAAAGAAATAATAATAAAAAGGCTGCACACACGCGCGCGCAATCCGAGGAATTATAAACGGTCCCTTGGCTGGCGCAGATGTAATCGTCGCTCCGGTCGCGCCCACACAAGCCCGTAAATCAGCGGCTCGAACGACAACGACCGCGAGAAGTTTAAAGTGTTGGGAGGAAGGCGAAAGTGAGAGTAGAGAGGGGCGTTTATTCTCGGGTGCGTAACTTTCGAGCACGCACACTACACACAGTACACACTACTCTCTTGCATTTTTCACCGCGCAATTATCGCTCTTAACCATATCTACATGTGTGTGTGTGTGCGTACATGTATATATACATATATACATCGGCGATACCGATCGCGTTCTCGAATCAACCGGTCAATTAATTTCATCGAGAACATTGCGCACTCGTTGGATTCGTAGTTCTTTTTTTTGCAGTTCATTTCGCGTACGGTCGGTGTGTATTACGATCACTTTCCGTATACTTCCAGCTTGTAATTATCGATAATGTTACAAGATGAGAATTATGTCGACCCTCCCACCTGAATGTATTCCACTATTTCATTTTCTCACTGATGGATCGCTGCGTGAAATGAATTTAAACTAACGTAAATATTAGTTTACGCTCTCCGATCTATAGGGATCAAAGGATTTATCTAACGCGTTATTTATTCTCTCGCCAAATCTTACCTCGACAATCGTCAATTACTATACTAGGTCTGTACTAGACATTTTAATTAATTCGTACCGTAGTTTTCACAAAGTACTCAAAATTACTTTCTAAGACAAAAATTGGAAACGAAATGGGCAAACATTTTAAAAAAATGAAAAAAAATATAAAACAATTGAGATGCTTGAACTTGTATCAAATACTAATATATAGTATAATAAATGAAAACTTAAGAGAAATTGTACAAAAACAAATGTAGAACTAATTAAACTGACCAATTTCGTAATCGAGTTTTTATACATATTATCCAGATTTTAGGATGTGCAAAAAGTGAAGTTTTTCAGAAGTTTTTAACTCAACGAAAAATTAAATTTCTTTTACAATACATCCCTGTGTATACACATTTATGAATTGAGGTGGTGTCGTATGTATAAATTTAAAAATGGTATTTTAAAAAATTATACCAATTTCTGTATTACGTAAAACTCAAAGTAAACCTTCCATTTTTTTTCATAAACGTAACACCTGTTATTTTATAATATATTCCTTTTGCATTCGAACAGATTTTCGTTCGTGTAAACATTTTCGACGAGACGTTAACAAAAGACCAAATATTTTCAGTGAATCATTGGCTAGTGTTAAAAAAAGATAACCAAACTAAAAAAAAGAGAATTGATATACGATATTAGAGACAGTGTTGCACAGTCGCCTTTTTTTCCGTGTTGTTCTTAATTTTTTGCAATTGATATTATACGCCGTAGAGATTAAAGAACCGTCGATGCGATGAGGTCACGCTTTGATGTCTATTCAACTCGAGTTGCTATATATATGCTCAGTTGTGCAGCCTCTTTCGAGGAATATGTATTTTCCGTCGATGTGTACACGCTATTAAAAAGCGAAAAATCGATCCCCGTGCTTTCGGATTGAATTGACTTATCGTGAATAAAAATGACTATATATAATATTGGCTTGGAATATATTTTATATATATATATATATACATATATACATGCGCGCGTGGTCTTAATATCGAAAATTGTTTGATTCGATTATTCGACATGTATTTTAAAATGAATTCATAATTGATATACTATTTTTATTATGTATAGGATACTGTATAGTTGTACAATTCATTATTCAATATTTGTCTAACTAAAAATATATATATATGCTAAAATTTATATTTTACAGTATATTGTAATTTTTTAAAATTTATTTATATTCAGTGTGCACCGAGTATAACATTTAAATTAATTATTATGGTATCCGATATATTTTTACGCAATTAATGATATTGATTCATCGTATATTTTTGGAAATAGTGGAAACGATATAGGTTTGAATTTTTTTTTCTGAAAATGTAATGTAAATCGTACGATGAAAATGGTATGCGAAACGTTAGATCACACACTAAAACTTACTAGAATATATTTTTTTTAAATTATTAATATAACGAAGGTAGATATTAATTTGTATTCATTTATAAATAACATATTTATTAATATTGTTGACTGCCTTCTGTTTTATTACGCGTAGTTATATCGATTAAGTTATTTACTTATTAATGCGAATCGTGCAAATGTAAAAATGATGTTTGCTATAGACAATTCAACCTTTGAACAACTCAACCTTTGTATAAATGAAATAATTATCTAATTTTCAATTTATTCTCGCTTCTGATCGTATAGAACGGTGAATCGGTGATTCATGAAAATTGTAAATAGTTAATATGACGACATAATGAGCTATATATTTAGTATAATGTGTAAAAAGATATTTTTCAAAAATAGTAATTATTAATAAATTCACTAAGATCAATATGAACAACAACTTATTTCTAATACGCGCGTGAGTGGTGAAAACATAACACACACACGAGTATGACTGAAAGAAAATAAATTGGTTTCTAATAGAGAAAAAAAAGGAATAACCAAAATTGATAGTAAAAAAAAAGTCGAATGATTAATTCACCGTTGAAAATTTCAAAAATCTCTCTGTCTCTGGTAGTGTGTCCATGTGAAGCTGTAAAAAGAGAAGCAGCAACCACACGACGGTTAATCCGGGTATCCGCTCCCATAATTCGCGCTCGCCTCGAGCGATAAAGCGACAATCGATCGAGTCGTCCTGAGAAAATGGCTCTGTACAGAGAGCGAGCGAGAGAGGGAGAGAGAGAGAGTGAGGGAGAGAGAGAGAGAGCGCGGTACTGGATGGCCAATGTAATAATCCACTATGTCTCTCTCTCTCTCTCTCTCTCTGTGGCGGCGGCGGCGGCGTTGACCGAGCGTCGAATGGAAAATTGGCACGTAAACGCCGCGAGTATTATTCACCGCTAATGGGAAGATGAATGCCGGAGATAAATTCACCGGCAGGTAGTACCCGGCCATTATAGGCGCCCGCAGAGGTAACTCTCTGCCTCTGCCTCCTCCTCCTCCTCCTCCTCCGCCTCCTCTCCGCTGCTCTCCTCTTTACCGTTCCCCCTTTTAGCATCGGGGAATAACTGAGTTTACGACCTCGCGCGCTAAACTGCGATTTCCACTCTCTCGCGCTTGCGCGCACGTATTACGAGCCATTCTCTCAAACCTTTGTATCTCCGCGCGTATGTGTGTGTGTGTGTGTGTGTGTGTGTGTGTGTGTGTATGCGCGCACGTACACGCACACGCAAAGGATCAATTTTGATCTTTTGCCCCATTTTAACTTTTGTTTTTGTTGCACGATATTGTCATGAATTTTCGGTATATGCGGATTAACAGGCAATGGCGAACACCTGCAGACATTCGCGCTGTGGAGTGAAAACCTGTATATATATATCTAGGGGGTCGATTAATTTTTACTCGGTTAAGAGTGAATTTTCCATTTCCTCGGAATTTACCCGAGCGTCAGTTATTTTATATTCACACTTGATAATTATCAATTATCGAATTAGCAGGTTCTCGCGTTCATCCTATCATTCGGTTCGCTTGAGCACACATACACACGCGCAGAGAAAGAGACGACGATTAAGCGTCGCCTTCTGCTGGTCGATAACGAATATCATCTTTGGTTCTTCGAAACATGGAATCTCTCCCCATAGAATTTTCGTATCGAACGGGGTCGGGAATACAAAATTTTTGTTGGTCTTAGCAACATTCGCTATTATTCCCTCGTGCTCACGCAATATTTTTACCGTGAGTCATCGAGGAAAAAAAAGAATATATAGAAATTCAAACATTTTCGTATTAATCCTGGAAGATTAACCCCGAGAGGACGGGAGTAAAATCCGAGTCGAAAAAATGATGTCAGTTTGTAATACGCGTAGAAAATATATCTGCGTGTATACGTATATGTATGGACTGGGTGCGGGTAAACGAATCCCATGTAAGTCCACAGAGGGAGAGGATCGTCTGTATATATGTGTGTACGTATGTATATATATATATATATATGTATATACACCGTATCCCCGAAAAAGAAACAAAAGCGCGACTAAACGAACGAACGAACGAACGAACGAACGCAATTATTGGAAGTAGGTATACGAAGCGATATGTGTATAGGTATACATGGTGGTGCGGCGGGGAGGAAATATCCGAGCTTCTACGTAGATCCCGGAGAGATCGGTCTTTCTCTCATTTAAAGTTCATAGGCGAGTGAAAACGCGGTAGGCTGACTGGAAGCTGGGAAGCACCGAGGCTCGCGGAATCGAGAATCGAGAACCGAGAACCGAGAACCGAGAACGAAGCGGAATTGGTTAGCGAACGGGTGGCGTATACAGAGAAAGAGAGAAAGAGAGGAGAGCTACCCAGGGTGCTTCTCGCTGCAAATATTTGAACATTTTTCGACGGTATCCATGACGACGACGTCGAGCCTTACAGCTCCGAAACGAACGAGCGGGCGAGCGAGCGAGCGAGCGAACGAACGAACGAACGAACGAACGAACATCCGGCAAATATTTGCACGGGCTAGGGTTTGCGGAAACCCCGGTGCGCAGAGACGACGAGCCTCTCGAAATCCTGAAGGCTGTCGCTAGTGCCGGTGGTGCCGGTGGTGGATGCCTCTCCTCTCCACCGTATCCTCCAACGAACGAATCGAGAAAGAGAGGGACTTTACCTTCTGTGTCTTTCTATTCGGGTACGTATATACACACAGCCCTCGCCTCGGGCTAGAAAGACCCAGGAAAATAGATGCGGATTACGTACTTTTCAATGCCCTGTGTGACGATTTACCTCACGAGAGAATTCAACGTCAACCTCTATCTGCAAACGAGAGATGGACCGTATATCGAAACGGATACCTCTCTTTCCCTCTTCTCTTCTCTTCTCTTCTCTTCTCCTCTTCTACTCTTTTTTCCCTCCTCTCTTCGCATCGCTTCGCTGAATTTCACTTTGATTTTGTTGTTTTACGATTCCCTCGGACATACAACCATTCCCAAATACTTAATTGCGCGTCGATCGAGCTTTTCTCTTTCTCTCTCTCTCTCTCTCTCTCTCTCTCTCTCTTTTCTTTTTTAATTTAGTAAAGCACAATTTCAAAGCACATTTTTTCTCGTTTCGCACACTCCCATCAAAATTAATCGTATACAATTTTAATTTACTTTTTCGCGATTCCGTATTGCTTATTTTCTGTACTACAATCGTCATCCTCGATGAATTACTAATTCAAAGTTCAACTCGAACCCTTCGCTGCATTACATCATTGGACGAACAATCACCGCATCTCCACGCACGCACCGATAAAATTCATTTCGTAGAACCAAAAGCTGTAAAGTTCTTGAACGCACCTTTGTTCAAATTGAACGAATGTTACGTATTACGCTTTGCGTTGAAACAAAACAGCAAAATCAAAAACAATAAAGAAAAGAGAGAGAGAAGTTAGGAATAAAGGAATATGTACACATATATATCGAGCCTACTTTTGGCGAATGAGCGTGTATAAACTTGACTTGGTTAAAATAAATAAATGGTTGCCTCTCGGTCGAATCCATTCTCTCGTTATAATAGGGGGGAAGAGGGGGGAGAAAGGGGGACCCATTGTTGCTTTTTACATACCCGGGCCCCTTTATTTGTCGGTGTGGGGTCTTCAACTTCATATATATATTCGACTCCGAAACTGGCGCACTCGGATTTGGTGATCTCGCGTGACCCGTATACCCCGCCGCCACACCGTCAACGACGGATCAAATTTAATCTCATTTTTATTCGACGTATGAATGGAAGTCTTTATCCGACCTCTCGTCTCTTCGATCCCCCTCCCATCTCCCTCTTTTGGCTTTTGTCGCCTGAACAAGAACTCTATTTCGTGCGTGTACACTCTCTCTCTCTCTCTCTCTCTTTCTCTTTTACGATTCCCGCTATGTCATTAATAACTACTCGAGGAAAGAAAGAGAGAAAAAGAAAGAGAGAATCACACAAGTGGGAGATCGGTGGAGAAAAAGAAACACCTCGTGAATCAATTTTGTTTCCCTTTTATATTCCATTGTTACGCCGCGTAAATAATAACAGGGAGGGGGAGACAGAGAGAGAGAGAGAGAGAGAGAGAGAGAGAGAGAGAGGTACACTTTCCATCTTGGCCTGTGTATGCGCATATATATATATATATATATATGCACATGCACTCGTATGTTCGTTAACTTTGTAATGATGCGGTATTATTGTGCTTTGAATAATTTTTCTGCAATTGGATGTCGAGGCAATCGACGTATTGTATATAAACCTTTATCATCTCCCTTTTTTCTTTCGCCTTCTTGCAAGATTGTAACAACGATCTGTCGTTCCGATATATGTATTACATATACATTTTACACGTATTAATCGTAATCTTATCTTTCCATTGTGTATTATTTCTCTCACTCGCGGAGTCTTACAATTCGGGAATAATAAACGATTATTGCTTTAACGAGCCACTGTGATAATCCGACACTGTGATGCACGACATTCGACTCCGTCTTTGGGTCTTCAAGTTTATTAATAATTTCACTTAAAAAAAAACACAGATACGTAATCATCGACAAAAAAAATTGAGTCGTTACATTACGACGTACAGTCACACAGCGTTAATGCAACTCGTCGGGAAAAAACACAAATCAGTAATTATTTATAAAGCAATTGAACGTCAAAATTATCCATCGAGTGTATAGGAAGAAAATCGATATGTCAATTGACGCAACACTCGGAAAAGTCAGAAGAGGGCAATCAAAATCATATTTTTCTTCTTCATCTAGTTAATTGAAAACGAATGATAAATAAATTAAAAATCACCCACATAAATATGGTTGAGAGAATCATATACGAAAAGTATGCCGAACCGAGAAAATGTGTATAATATCGAAGTAGAATGCGTACGAGAGTAGTGTGCGTAACGTAATGAGATAATCAAGAGCTATCTTAGACGTATCGCGTAGCGACGACGCATTCCCATCGTAGTAAGTACAAGGGAAGAGAGAGAGAGAGAGAGAGAGAGAGAGAGAGAGAGAGGCCTTTTCCCAACGAACTATGGCTGTATCAGTCGTAAACGCTTTGCAATAGACAACAGGACAAATAGTTCGGGCCGTTAAAACGTGTTACCCAGTCTCCTCAGTTTTCCTCGTCCATGATTATAGGGAACGATGATTTGACCGGGGCAACAATATTTGAGAAAGAAAACCCGAGCGTGTTGGTAAAGCCATATTATTTCTCGTCCTCTAACCCGCGCGTGTAATATCCTTCGAGAGAAAGAGCGAGAAAGCAAAGATACGAGGAGAAAGAGCGCCGAGAGCGCAATTTTCAAAGTCGAGCTTTGAGGAAGTATATACGCGCGCGCGCTACAGTGTGTGTGTGACTGTGTGTAGATGTGTACGTACACACCAAGTTAGAGAGAGAGAGAGAGAGAGAGAGCGAAGTGAGGCTGGAAGCGAGATATATCCCCCTCGACGGTATATGGTCGAGGGTCTCGCCGGGCGTTAAGCTAAATTAACATAAGAGCGTGTGTGCAAACAGCAGCGCCGGCACTGGGGGAGCCGAAGCGAGAGAGCGTGAGCTACGTACCCGAGTGCCAGATAGAGATCACGGCTGTTAGCGAGCGATGGGAAGGAGGGAAGGGTGGGAACACGTGTCCCTCACTGAGATAGTTAATTACTCGTTTGTGCCTGCCTCCCTGCCTCCCTGCCTGCCTGCCTGCCTGCCTGCCTGCCTCACTTGGCCGAGGGAGAGATGCAGCTGGAGAAGAAAGGGACCGAGTCGTCGTCGTCGTGTATCCCCCGTCCCCCCTCCTGCGGACAAGAGATATACACGGACGAGCAACGAATCATCCAACGACTCGAGACGCGAGGGATATATAACTCTCTCTTGCTCTCTCTCTCTCTCTCTCTCTCTCTCTCTCTCTCTCTTCGTCTGTATCTATACCTCTTGTTTCTCTCCACACACAAATGACATTTCTCCTTGAGCGTTTAATTCACCGCGTATATACCTCGACCCTTTAGTTTTTTTATTTCACAAAAATTCTTCCCGTGACAATCGCGATTCGACTCTCTCGTACGAGAAATACGAAAACTTTTTGGTCTTACGATTATTCGAACCGGACTGCGAGACCACGATCGACTTGTATGACGAAGAACCCGGGATGAGATGTATGCGACGGTTGTTTTAATTGATATTCAACAGAGATAAGGGATCTCGATCTCGAATGAACGATCGGCAAATCCGATCAGTTCGAAGGTATCTAATTGTTTCGGGATCACATCTCAATCTCAATCCGGAGTGAAAAGAGTTTTTGTTGAAAAAGTTGGGTGTTAGGTGTGTGGTGTGGTGCGTGTGATACCCAGAAGAAAGGAAGATTGATCGACCCGATGGAGGCGGGCTTCGAAAAAGGAGAAGAAAAAGAAGGGAATAAGAAAAAAGGAAAAAAAAACAACGAAGCGTACTACAGAAGGAAATTGAGCCGTTGTAACCACGAGGTTTCGTATGGAAAGCAGCAGCAACATCTTTTGGCGAGGGATACGAACAAGGTGGAGGACGAGGAAAAAAAAAAAAGAAAGAAGAACGAGGACGAGGTTAACGATATACACGGGGGCTACCGTATACTACCGATGGTGTCTGGTCCCATCTGTTTCTCTCTCTCTCTCTCCCCCTCTCTCCATCGCAGCAGACAGATACCGTCCTTATAATCTAATGGCGCGCCGGTCTCTCTTTTACCCTCGACTACGTATGTATATATCCAGTCAGGCAGCCCCATTCCACGGATCCCTGGTGGTACGTGCGCAGCACCGCGCCCGCACGGCTTTGTATGTTTAAGCCATCACGTTTCTCCCGACCATCCCGTGGCTGTGTGACCGATTGTCGCGTTGCTACGCCAACCGAGAGATTTATCGTTATGCGTGTCTGCCCTAAACCATAGTTCTTGATTCTATACTCTCTCTCTCTTTCTCTCTCTCCTGCTCGCTCTTTCTCCCGATCCTTTGTCGGATGAGATTCTTGAATCTTTCATTGTGTTTTAACGCTTGCGAGAAAGAAAGAGAGAGAGAGAGCCCGAAACGCTAATAAATGAAGCCCGATTAAAGTTTTAATGCTGAGTAATTTCGGGCTCGACCCTCTGAAAAAAAGGGAGAGAGAGAGAGAGAGAGATATGAAGTTTTTAGGGATCCTCTCGACGACCGGTGTGTACATTGTATGGAGATTCGTAAATGGGTAGGGGAATCGGACGTGATGATGATAATTGCGGGAGGGAATATATATATACATATATATGTATACGCACATACACATCGTATACATCATACGTACGTACGTACATATACCCGACCCCGTTCAAAGGATTCCTGATGCACAACGTTTCGAGTTACCATGACGAATACGACGATGTTGGGTGCGAAATGCATTTGAATTTCGATGTCGAGGGCATTAATATTCGAGGCGCGTACTTATGGTATACGTGTATACATGTATTCGTATATATAACCCCACGTACCCACCCTCACAAAAATATCGAGATGTGTAATTAACGATTTTTCAAATTATACGCGTACGCACGCAACAGATTAACGACGCGTCGACGGGGGTTATCAAACGAGGACGAGCATCGTTCTCCACGAACCAACTATTTTCTCGAAACGCTTTCCTAATTTTCCTAAGGAAGATACATTTGTGTACATAGACACGCACACACACACACACGCGTAGACAGTCGGTTGGTTTATTATTGTCATACGAGGTTGTAAACTCGATCGAGTTAGTCATTAATTTACTCGTAGTGAAAGGATGAGAGTTTCCTCGAGACGTTTTACCGGTAAAGTTCCAAAGTGCGCGCCGAAGATTGCTGAGCGCGACCAAGTGTTTTACCCTCGGAATAGAGAGACGCGCACGCACACACATGCAGACGAGCCCGCGCGCGTGCACGTGCCTATGTACTACGTAGAGGAGCGAGCAAGCGGCCGGGTAGAGAGAGAGAGAGAGAGAGAGAGAGAGCGAACCAGTAGTTGGGAACAAAGTCCGACTGGTGTTTCTGGTGTGCTGTTGTCGTGCACACAATTGTGACTCTCCGTCTCAGCGAGACGCCCACGCGCGAAACTCTCGCTCGCTTCCCTGCGTTCAAGAGACCGGGACAGGAGAAGAGGAAGAGATGCGATTCGTGCGAGCGGGAGGAGAGACCGTTGACTAGTCTCGTTCGACTCCCTTCGCCTCCTCTTCCTCCTCTTCCTCCTTCTACCCCCTCCCTCTCCATTCAAATGGAGAGATGTTTCCTTCGTACGTCACCTATATTCAGCTCACGCTTCCTCGCGCGCCTTTCCGTATCGCCCTACGGGGGAGGAGACAAATGGAACATGCACTTTCCAAGGTATTTATTACTTTGCGCCGCGCGTTTGAATTTCCCTCCCACCCCCCACGTGAATGAGGGACGGAGCGAACGACCTTCTTGGAAATAAAAGTACTCGTGTTATTTCGAGTTTCCACCGATAGAATCCTATGAAATATTCTCGCCGGCAGATTTTTCTTTCGAAGACTTTACATTTGAATTTCCCGCGATGCGCTATCGATTATTCCATCTCCGTCCGGACGAACAAGTCAGATACTCTACAAGTTTCTGGGTGGACTTTGCGATATCTTGGCCATTGATAATTATACGTCTATCCACATATTTTTCTTGCCTGACGATTCCGTGCGTTTTAGATAAGTCATTTGACTGCAGATACCTCGGTTATATTCAATATGTCTTCAGATATACGTATACTTAATATTAACGGGGAAGTAAGGAGGAGCGATGAAATCGGACCCTTTCTTGCAATAATCGAATAAACAAAGTGTCGTCGATATTGCAGTGTGGTGCCACCTCGAGTTAGGATGTAACAAAGAAAAAGAGAAATAGTGAACCTTGGCCTGGTAGCGAAGCATACGAAAAAGGACGAAGAAGAGTCGAGATCGAAATACCTACATTAGCCGCGACTTGTTCCGAGATAAGAAGAACCGGGGAGCTCTTAAAAACGCCTCCTTCCTCCGGCGGACATTGCGCCGCGTAGTCGACGACGTCCTTTCGAGATAGTGTCGATAGTGTCGTCTTCCTCCCTCCCCCATTCCCTCTTTTAAGACCTTTTTGCTCTTTGTACAGCTACGTTTTTTACCTTCTGCTTTGATCCTGATTTTCTTTGAGACTGTAACAAAAAAAAACGAGGAATCTAATTAATAAAATATGTGTGTAAATTGTAATGCAGGTTTCGTTATTCGTTATACATCCACTGCACACTTGGTAAAGTACGTTGACGTGTCGTAAATTTTCAAGTGTACACACGAATCGTTATTATACTTAGTTTTTCTCAAAACTCAATTAGAAGCTTCGAAATATGCGTAAATTGTCGATAAGGATAAAGAAAATGAGAGAAGAAGAAACGTTCATCGCGGTTATTTTTTTTTGTTCCTCTGTTATATATCGGGAGTGCGATACCCGACTAATTGACGCTGTTCTATCCTTCGTGTTCATCCGAGGAGGAGGGTCTCGTCGCCAACCTTTTTGTCGAACGCGAGGCTCACGCGGCCAGATAAGCTACTCGAAGATCCGGCTCCAGAAATAGCCTCCCTGAAAAATAAAGAAACGAACTCTCGGGGATTCCTCTCTCGGACCTTTGATAATCTCTCGAGACTTTCGTCCTCTACTCTTTCCTATTTTTTTTTCTTTTTCAGGTGGATCCGTATCACTGCGCGTATATATAGATACACACACACACACAAACACACCCGAGAAAAAAAGAGAACGAGGGAAAAGAATTAAAATGGTTGAAAGTTGGGGAATGTCGGGAATTCGACGTAGCCGACGTTCAAGTTAAGGCCTGAGAAAGAGAGAGAGTGAGAGAGACTACGGTAAAATATTAATTGACTGCAATTGGCCAAAGTGAATCGTCCGACGAGGTCTAACAAGCTTACGTGCTACACTCGCGTTCCTTCTGCCATCTCTCATTTCGTGCAGAAATATGCAGCCGCTCTCACTCGGCTTATCTTAATAAATGTTTTTCTTCGAGCTCAAATTGCGCACTCAATTTCCGTCTCTAATTTTTCACTATACGTCTTGTTCAACTTTCACATTCTTCTGCCTCACGGTTCTGTTTATATAT
This sequence comes from Theocolax elegans, assembly GCA_026168455.1. NCBI lineage: Eukaryota > Metazoa > Arthropoda > Insecta > Hymenoptera > Cerocephalidae > Theocolax > Theocolax elegans. Next base: position 1,560,900 of record CM047428.1, on the reverse strand, counting down.
ACACACATACGTGTGCCTGTGTGACACACGCCGTACAGGAAGTTTGCAAATTATTCTGCAAATATTAATTACGCACATCGGTGTTTAAAAGAACTTTATTAATTGTATTTTAATTTGTAAACGATACTTAAATGTATACACCGATAAAAGAAGAAATGTCAATTATTTCATGTCACGATACAATTAGAAGCCTGAAGAGAATGGCATTGACCACCAAAACGTCAAACAAAAAATAATATATGTGTTGCTTATTTTTTCAACTCGATGTTTCAATCGTTTCTCATATTGATAAATTCCCTTAATTAATCTGTCTCTATTATACTAAATGAACGTTCGAAAATCTCGAAAATTAAAACTCGATCTTTACACTCTTTCAAACGACTGAAGTTTTGTATTGTAATTCGTGACTGATGGTTAAAAAAAGTAGGCTGTACATTTCAAAGACAAATAGAAGAGACAAAACCACAAACATCGACCTTGATCATCTTGCAATTGATGTAGATTGTCAATATCAATTGAATTTTTTTAACATAAATTAGATCTTGTTAAGGGGATGTCGGTTTTTAATATTTTTTTATAAACAAAAGAATACATTTTTTTTTAAAAACCTGAACACCGTGCCCTTTGGCATATTTTAAACAGTATACTCAAATTGTTTCAGATTTTTAAAATTGATTAAAAATTAATTAAAATTCATGCCTTTTACGATCAATAATTACCGACCAAAAATTGTTTATTCCATTATTATTAACAAATTAATTTTTTCTTAGAAAATCAAAACGTCATGACCTCACTTTTGTTTTAACTTACCATATGAATTTTTTCAGATTTTTAATTCAATATTTCCAACACAATTCTTATGTTGAAAGGTGTAGATCCCTGTAATTTGGGTGCGACATGCCGTTAAAAGGATTCATAAACAAATTCGGATGCGAGAACGTGGTTCACACGTTGAAAGAATCGTAAAACAGATTATGATCGGTTTCTTTATTTTGATACATAATTTATAAAGCGTTAAAAATTTTAAACGGGGTAAATTTGAATTTCAAATTGATTTCAACATCCCCTTCTCCCGAGGAGATCTAATTAATTTTCACGCGTGGGATATCATGTCGAACAAGGGTTCAGCCGTGTCAAACTCACGAAATCAAGACTAATACAAGAAAAGCTCGTCCATTAAAGCGTTTCGGTATCCAATGAATCGATATCCGTAGAGCGATATACGCGAGATCGATAATAAAAAAGGAGAGAGAGAGAGAGAGAGAGAGAGAGAGAGAGAGAGAGTTGAAATTAGTAAGGTCATTCGTTTTATTTCGTTGGTCTATTCTATATCCGAGGGAGAGGGTGGAGTTATAGTCACGTATATACCCTTTGAAAGGTACGGTGTGGTTTTCTATATCCACCGGCCAGTAATTTGTAGCGAGCCACAGCAGGAAGCTTCTCATCTCGAGGATTCGGGGGCGAAAGTTTTATTATACGAGCGAGATCCCCAGTCTCTCGTTCAGCTCCCACCCTCGAAAAGCTTGAAAAGGATTCACCCTTCGCTCTCGTGGCTTAATAAGGACGATAACGAGATTTCCCGGGCCGCGGAGTTCACGCATTACGTCGACGAGTGCCTGGAGGGGAATCCCTGGATGAGACACAAGGGACTCCCTTCGGTGCGTATACGCGCGTATGTATACCTACAAGTCCGTGAATAAAAAGAAGAAGGAGAATTCTCGTTTTCGTACCGAGTGTCAATCATCGCGCAATTACGCCAGTCTTTTTTCTCCCTTTTCTTTTTAACGTTCCCGGCTCCTCTTTCCGTCGCACAATCGCCGATACGCGCACGAATTTCGTGGCAAAGCGACTGTTACACGCGAGACGGCTGCGCACCCGTGAAACATCAATTTACCAAAGGTATATATAGTATAATCCGAGAATGTTCACATAACATAACCAACGATATAAGGGGGGAGCGATCCGGAGCCACCAAAATACCTTCGGAACGCGTCAACTTTATCAGCGAGCTCGTGTGTATACGCGGAAATTTCATTTTCATTCGGGGTGTGTGCCGCCTCCCTTAGACCTACATAAGCACCCAAAATCTCCCCTATGTCGCGCACGCACGCACGCACACACACACACACTCTGGGCCCGGTTGTATTATTTATATCTACTTTGCTAGCGGCGCGCCGCGGGACATCGTAAAAAGGTAGTTTCGTATCCCCGAGGGACTTGTACCGAGGGGTGAGAAGCGAGTATTGTCGTAAGCGTCACAGCGTTTACGCCACGGGTCTTCTAGCCCTTATAACCCCCGCCACTTTCGCCCTACGTTATATTGTAACCCAGAGGTTGGCCCGTTCAGTTTGGCGATAATTGTAACATATTCAAGCCTCCCCCCCTCAACCCCACCCTCTTCATCTCTCTACCTCGAGCAAAGTTTGTCTCCCTTCGTCTTGCCCCCCTTGTTGCACTGACTTTCTCTCGCTCTCTCTCACTCTCCCCGAGGGCCATTCAAGTGGAAACTAAAGGGGCTGCTGAGGGAGATGGCGCGAAACCGATAGAGGCGCGTGCAACATACATTTTCGATCATTTGGAGCTGTACATACTTTTTTTTTCTCTCCTGATTACATACACGGCTCGGATTGAATGGACGTTGAAGCGTAAACCGCCACCTGAACGTCAGGGGTGAAACCTTATGTCAACGATCTTTTATTCCTCGAAATATACTTTTGGTTGGGAGCTCTCGTATTAATCAGTAGGTTACCACCGTTTCAGATATCGTTTGTCTACGTTCAAATGAGTTCTCGACGTTATTGTAACGTTTAACGCGACATAATACTCTAATTTTACCGACCGAGTCAATGAGGTAAATAAACATGGTAGCTTAGGAGCACCAAGACACCATTGCTCTTTATTTGAGTTTCATCCTTGTGCTTGTAAACGCATGGAAAGAAATGGGATGACTCTTAATTTTCATCTATCGTACAACCATCGATTAGAAAGTCAATTTACTTTCCGGGCCATTTTTTTGTGTTAAAATTTAGGCTCAGTAAGAGGTAATACACAAATGAAGGCCAATGGTCACCTGGTTTCAATAATTTAGTATATTTATGTTAATATACTAGTCTTCCTGATAAATGAAAAAAATGATTACAAATAAAATACACACTATTACTAAAAAGGGGAATATGCCCCCTAAAATCTCAGATATCTAAAAGATAAGGGACCTACTTCAACTCAAAAAACACGTTTAAAATGTTAAATAAAGATTTTGGAGATGTTTACAAAATTAGTTTACACTATACATAAGGATATTTCAAAAGGGCATTTGCAGAAAAAACAATCTTCCTTTATTAAAAGTAAAGTTAACAACGCTTAGTTGATAATTCTCCGTCGAAAAATCAACGAACTTAAATATAGTTATCCACAAGTTATCTTCGTATTACAAAATTGAGAATCTCAAAAAATTCACGTATAATGCAAAAATAAATACGGGTGCATGACGTATTGAATCTTGTGAACAAAGAATCTTCCCTATCGGTACATAAAAAAAATGACTGATTTGAGGGTTCGTTCGACGGATAACACGAGTAAACTCGCATCTTTCAACACTTACTTTTAGCGAACTCATCGTGATCGAATTTAGGAGAATCGACGACGAATAAGAAAAGAAATTATAATTTCACTCTCGGGTGTATACTCCATTAAGGGGGTTCCATACTCAATTTTTGATGATTAATTAATAAAAAAGTAGAACAATCTGTGAAAAAATAGGAGAAGAGGCGCCTTCGTTTATTGACAATCTAACTGTGTGCTGAATTTTAGATTAAAATATTATTGCGTTTACGAGAAAAGTCTTACCAAAAATATCAAATCTTTTCACCTCGTTGAGGTTAGGTTCACATTTTTGGTAAGACTTTTCTTAAAAACGCAATATAATTTTAATCTGAAATTCAGCACATAATTAGATTATTGACAAACAAAGACGCCTCTTCTCTTATTTTTTCACATACTCTTTTATTTACAAATTTATTACTAATAATCACGATTGCCGATAAGGTAGGGAGGATAAATATTGACTATGGCACCCCGTTAAGGATTTACCGGACTCTCGGTTATAAAACCTCCCTTCCTTTCAAATATTGAACGTTTATTAAAACCGTTCATCCAGACGTCGTTTTAAATATTCGGTCCGAGTATTTGTTTCGAAGAATATGAGGAAATTTAAGAAACCAGATATCTCGAGAGGAAGAGAGCGGGATCGAAATAATTTAGCGATATTCCGAGCCGTGCAAACAACCGTGCGAAATTCGAGAGAGAAAGAGATAGAAGGTGTATATATATATATACACCTTTGGTTGAAAGCAGGGGTGGAGGAATTTCGCTCGTCGAACGAGAGAGAAAGAGAGGGAGGGAGATATTATACATACAGAAAGAGCGAGGAATAAGCGAATATAATCCCGAACAATTTTTCGTCTCTCTTCATCATCCACTCGGAGAAGAAGAGCAGCAGCAGCTCCCTTGGTAGGGGAGGAGCTGCGGGCAAAGTGTATAAGAGAAACCGATAGCTCGAGTCTTGTCGCTGCTGGTTGTCAGTGTGTGTGTGTGTGTGTACGTGTGCGTGTGAGCGAAGTATCGTACGAAAGAGGTACGACAAAGAGAGATGGAGAGAGGGAGGGAGAAAGAGATAGAAAGCTTTGTTATTTGAAATTCCGTCGTTTCCAGCATCCGCAATTGCGAAAGCTCGGCTCCCTGGATGTTTGGTGGGTGCGCCAACAAGCGAATACTTTAGAGAGGAAGGAAGAGAGAGAGAGAGAGAGAGAGAGAGAGAGAGAGAGAGAAGAAGGGTTTGGGGTAGCTTGCGCGGAGCCAGTCGTACACAAAGGGTCTACAAATATCGGCCAACTGTCGCGAGCCGCTTCCCGTCTAGCCAGCCTTCCTCTGTCGCCTCTCTATCTCTAGGGCAAAGGGGTGTGTGACAGGGACCACTACTGTTACCTAGCGCGTTACAAACCAGACTCGAGAAAATACGAAGAGTCACAGAGAGAGAGAGAGAGGGGGGGGGGTAGAGAGGGGGGGGTGACGATGATGACGCTACAAAAGGTTGTGCGATAATGGGCCTGGGGTAAAGAAGATGAAGAAGAAGAAGAATCAGAAGGGGTGTACTATAGCAGTAACCCCGGCGGGCTACTACCTAATCTGTTACAGTCATAAAACCCTGTTTTGCTGCTTTATCTGGGCTGTGGCGCTGCTGCTGCTGCTGCTGCTGCTGCTTCACGTATATGCATCCGCACCCCTCGGTGTACCCGCCCATATCTCACACCCCGATCCTCTTTCGCTTTTGTGCTTCTATACACAGACACCGAACCTTCCACCCTTCTATCTACCCCTATTTCTGCATCTATTTTTTTTCTTCCTCTCCTCTCTCTCTCTCTCTCTCCACTCTTTTTTCGCGCAGTATACCTATCCCAGGTAGATGCTGAACCTCTACTCATCCCCCTTACTTTTTCTGTACCATCGTATAGACTGATTGATATTTTCACTGTAGTCTCGTGTACAAATGGCTTTCCTTTTCCAAGTCGTGGCTTTACCCTTTGTCACCGAAGAGGGAAGGAAAAAAATGAAAAAATATTTTCTTTATAATAATGCAGTACGTGTACAAACAAACCTTTTTAGGTTTCTTGACTGCTGATTGTAATGTTAATTAATTGATCTGACCTTCAAAGTTAAATAACCACTGGTTAGATGTATTAATATATATATTCACGTCATGTTTGCAAATTTAATTGCCTCTGTACAGTCAACAACGTGATCGTTTGGTAATGTTTACAATTTCTTTTCTTTTTACTTTTTACATTTACCGGCACTCGCGTTTCATTTGCTTCCGTAATTACTCGTTTAGTTGCCTCGCGAGCGCCAATGATGAAATGAGAAACTTTGGCAATCAAATACTAATTAATTTTATAACATTATTTAATTCCTCTGAATTTCCGTTGGGTATATATAGTATCCCTCCCTTTGTTCGGTCGTCGTTATATCTACCGGTGTGCTCATAGTTAATTTACTTCTTAAATCATTAATCGTAATAATCGGTCTGAAGAGTCTCACGGTGACAATCTAAATCGTAACAGAGTTAATGATGTGCACGGTCAACCGCATTGCAACCTGCTTGCTCTTCTAATAAGGGTAGCCATTGTAATCGATTCAAACTCCCATTGTTATTACGGAATTTCAAGATCAAACGTATATATGCGTTTACATGCCACCAATTAGGTTTCATTGTCAATTTAGTAGTAAATGTTTCGTATGTTTTTGTAAATTTACGCCCGATTTTGTTTTTCTATAACATATTATGACCAAATATTCGTGAGAAATCATCAACATTCCTGGTCGAAAATAACTCGTGGATTTATCAAAAACTTACTATTTATTTGGTCGTGATCCGTAATTACATATTAACAGAGACTTTGAGATTTTGAGATTTTCTTGATAAAAAAATTGTTATTTTAAAAAGTGAATAGTTTGTACCCAAAAAAAAAATGATTTTACCTGACCTCACATCATTGTTGGACGATCAGTAAGGTTGACATTTTTAAATAATTAATATTTTTTAAGTTATTAATTTTATTGTACTGTATAAATTACAATAACGTTCCTAATCCCTGAATTCTGAAAATTGACGATAAAACGTGTAAATCGACTATTTTAGATTTTTGAAGTAAAGTGATGTGAGCATTACTTGCATATTACTCTTTTGTGTAAAGTGGAAAGTATATCGATTTACACATTCTACCGTTTATTTTTACACTTTAGGATTTAGATTTTATGTACATTAATATAAAACACTATCTGTCAATTAATTAATTAATAATTAGAAGTTCGATTAGTGTATTTCATTCTTTTAAAAAATACTCAAACTTTAATTTTTTTGAATCTTATTTCATATAACGTTTCTCAACACATAATTTAATTTTCTTGGAATGTAGAGCAAAATTTTTTAAAATAATTTTCACATATTTTTTGTTGTCATCATTCCATCAAAAAAAAATTGGCCGATCGTCAACATTTTTTCCCAAAATCCGATGTTCCTTTTTCCCCTCCTCTAAACGAAATAGAAAACGAAGCGATAGTTAATAACAACGCAGTGAAATGCGCATATAAATTTTTGTGCTCCTGCGAACATTAATTACAATAATCGTAACTCGCTAATTTACCGATAGGTGTACGTATATATATACATGTATCGAACCGGTCCAATCTATAATATTACCCACATTATATAGCTAATGCAAAATTATCAATTTTCCGATACGCGTAAAGTTGTTAACGTTCAAAATGTCAAAAGCACACCCACACCCATATCGCAGATCGATTTATTACATCGAGATACGTATATATGTCTATATTTTTTGGGAAGGGAGGGATACGCAGCTTAAACATACGGTATACAGAGTTATCACCGCGCTCCCGTACAAAGTGAGGTAAAAAAGAAGAGAGAGAGAGAGAGAGAGAGAGAGAGAGGATGAGGGAACGGAAAAGAAAAAAAAAGTAGTTTGACGCGAGGGTCAGAGTAGTAAAGTAGCCTTACATTCGAAGTGACCAATAATAATAATGGCAATGGTAATGATAATGATAATAATAATGATGATGATGGTAATGGTAATGATAATAATAACCAGCGCGGAGGATAACGACGGTAGAATAAAGAATTGCCCGGCGTAATAGCAACGAGGGGGCGTTTCGAATTGCTGGAGCGAAAATCGGGGGAGGAGTGGGGTAGGGATAAAGTACCCGCAAATATGGCAGGCGCCGTGCAACGGGCGAGTAATCGCGGCTCGTTTCGATGACGAGCGCGCGCGCGACTAAACCCAACCCCGAGCCCTCTCCCTCTCCCTCCCGTCCTCTATCTACATATACCAAGGATGTACACGTGTAGGTACACACCTTCGGTCAAAGTGAGAGAGGGAGAGCGAACGAGATGAGAAGAGATCGTCGTCGCGCCACATCTATATCCCGCGAAATCCCATTGCCGATCATTATGTCATGCATTATTTATGTCGTACCCTACCCACCCTCGGTGGTGGTGGCACAATGTGGGGCTACGAATCAAAATGCATTGCTTATGCAAATAGTGGTCGTGCCTCCCGCGGCCCTCCGAATGAACGAACAGAAGGAGAGAACGGACACAGAGTGAGAGAGTGTACCGTACCGTCGAGGTAATCGTACGATCGTTATATACTATTTTACCTCTTTCTTTCCTTTCTCCTCATCCTCCTCTCTCTCTCTCTCTCTCTCTCTCTCTCTCTCTCTCTCTCTTTGGTTTATTTACAAAATTTTCCTCTTTTTGTTTTATTTTAACACCAGCGCATTATACGCGTATAAAATTTTTCTTCGTGTCTACGATTCATCTATCGGTAATTTTCTCACTGTCCTCAAAAGAAAGCTTTGTTGGAGCTTTCGATCGCGTCTATGCATTAATTTGAATTTTTCGCCTTTCAATAAACATTATAAATTATCGAATGACAATTTAATTTGATTCACTTAAGTGCTTAAAAATTATCGTTCACTTTGAATGTATTATCATTGCCTAGAGCACGAAGCTCGTTTTACGGTATTTGGCAATTTTCCAATTATCAAACATTTTTCCCTTCACGTAGAGTATATCAACAAATAGCTATTAATTTCTTTTCTGTGAATAGTTGTCCAAGAATTAATCGAAAAATAAACGAAAATGTTTGTTTGTAAGGAAGCGTACTACATAATCTATACTGCGTAATAATTTAAAACAAATTTACTATCTATTAAACCAGTCGTCAGGAACATAATCTACGCTAATGTAGAATTATGGAAGGATACAAAAACAAACAAGATTAAGTGTGAAACAACATTTTTGAAGCGCATCAGATATTTTTTCAACAAAATATACTTTTCAAATGTAATCCATGTAAAACCTTATTAGGTTAGGGATTGTTTGTCCATTTTAGGATTAAAGATAGTTAATTTTACAATTTACAATTTATTTAAAATATTACTGATTTGGTATAAAAGATTACTAAATTTTTCTAGTATTTTTGTTTAGTTGTAGGCATCAATGTTTTCCGATTAAAGATATCTGAAAATCTAATTCTTGATGAATCAATGGTATCATCGAATTAACCATAATTCGTCCAATTTATGTTTAAAAAGATCATATGTACCATTGCCAATTTTCCGTGATATTTTCTAGATCGAGAGATTGACGATCTGGCTAATTGAATATACACTCCTGTGAGAATAAAATGTGGGAGAGAATGAGAGAGAGTGAGAGGGGGGGGGGGAGAACAATCGGAATCAAAGGCCATTAAATCTAAGAGATAAAATATCGCGGGTCGTACCAAAGTATAGAGTGCACGCAGTTAAGGATAATAGTTAAGCATCCTCGAGGTCGGTTATTCGCCAACAGAGGTTGAGGATCGAAGTAAGGCTCGTCCCATCTCACTCTCTCTTTGGGCTGTGACCGAAGCTGGTCATCCATGGCCATTCCGCGGTTGGGTATCCCACCGCCGCGATTCTGCGGCTTTTGCGGTCAGGCGGAAACTACCTCTGGCTACGAACCTCCTGTCCGGGCGAACACCAGCTCTCGTACCTATTTGTACTCTCCTCTCTCTCTCTCTCTCTCTCTCTCTCGGTCTCTCTGTCTGTTGCATCCATTGTGTGCGAGAGTTCGGAGGCGCTTATACAAGCATATAGGGACACGTGTGCGCGCACGCCCTCGATCGGTCAATAATCCCCGTCTCTGTCGAATTTCGGCTTGGGGGTAGAGTCGGGGGAGCGATGCCGAACCTGTTAAAAGGCATTCGAGTGAATCAACCGATTCGCTAGCCCTTGCAACTTCTCATCATCCCTGTTTGACTATCTCTCCTACCTCCGGATATGCCTTTCCCAACTCGCTCTCTCTCTCTTTCTACATGTATATGTATTTGGAGATACGTATATATACACCATTGCTTGCTCTATTTCGTTATATCTGGATATATATCCGAAACTCAAACTTAGCGAAAATTCGTTCCCATTTAACGATTTTTTTTGTTACAAGTTGTCATTTTTATAAAAATAATTTATTCATATTTTTTTCTTGGTACCAGCTTCATTATTCTGGACAGAGGATTGTGCTTGTACTCACCAGCTCTCTTGATTAGATATTGATCATTCATAAAATATCTTTTACTGATCATAAATTGTTCAAATCTTTTAAAAACAGTGTATACATCTAATATTCACCATCCTTGACTAAATATTCTATGTCTTACCAGTACTTCTTATTACACATTGTTCATTAGACGTGTAGATGTATTTGACGTTGATAATTTCACACACAATTTATTTATATATTCATCATCATCCCCTAAGTTAGGTCTGTGGTCTCACCAGTTCTTTGGGTTTGAAATTGTCATTATTTACTAAATATCTTATAGAGATTATCCGTTGTTCAAAATACTTTAAAAATACTTTGTCGGCTCGACAATTGTAGCACCACCACTTCGTGTACGTTTTATTCATCATCCGCAACTCCGGCAATGAGAATTGTGGTCTCACCAGTTCTGGAATAATTTCATTTCCATTGTAATATTTTCTTCGTCTTCCACAAAATTTACCACAGGTATTGTTTCTCCTCGACACATCAAAAGATTAACGCGTAGGATTTAAACAATTTTTGCGTAAAGGTCATGAAACGCATAGATGGTGGTGTACATTCCATCATCGGATCCTGTTAATTACAATCCCCTACGAATTGCAATAGTCGGTTGAGAGCGTTTTTTTTATAAAAAGCGCATTCGTTGTCGCGGGTACATCGATTTCTCGGTTGGTATACGAGCCGAATCACTCCTCCTCCTCCAGCAGCAGTTCAACATATCCAGTCCCCCCCTTCCCCCTCCCCCTCCCTACCGAGAGCGCAATATGAAAATAGCTGTAAAATCAAACGGAAACATTGATTTTATCGGGCTAACGCTCGGCGAGAAAGCACCGATGAATGAGTTACGAGCACGCGACCATTGATTCTCTCCCTCTCTCTCTCTCTTCGTTTAAAATTTCAAGAGCTCGCCACTTTTTTTGGACGATGACCTCTTTTTTCTCTCTTTCACACTTCAGTGAAATATTTCGGTTTCTCATGTGGACCAGTCTATTCCTGTTACATTAAGAGTATGAGAGAGAGAGAGAGAGAGAGAGATAGAGCTAGAGTGAAACCAAATGGAAACGTTCGTTTATCGAATTATCGAGCGCTAGGTGTACGTATGGGTGGAAGGAAAATTGACGCTGATTGAAGGGAGGCGCGACGTTTCTCTCGTTAAACGTCATTCGTTAGTTCACATATACATACATACATACATACGTGGGTGCTCGCATTTGTTTGCTCCCCCAGTTTAAATTGCCGGGATGCACAACAACGACGCGATGGTAACATGGCACTCACCTGTCGCCTGCGTATAAGCGAAACAGTCCCGTTTTTTTTTTCGCTGCTGCTGCTGTTATTGTTATTATTCATCGCACGCAGTTATATGTATATACATACCTATATATGTATAATGTTTGAATAAATGGAATAAACCTCGACGGTTCGAGCAATTAACTCGAAACAATGCGTTAGCCCACCCCGCATGTATGTATGTATGTATATATATATATATATATATGTATATTCAACCTTCGATATCGAACGAATGAACGAAGAATAATTTACATTATAAATAAACATAAATGTACGCGTTGCCCTTTCGTTTAACATTTCCCGCGTATACGTATAACTTTCATGTATATATATATATATATATATATATATAAACCACTGATCGTCCCGAAAATGTTATACGTTGATACTTCCATCTCGCGCGCGTATCTGTGGGGGGTGTTCGAATTTTATTTATTATTCTTTCTTTTTTTTTTATTTATTTTTAATACAGAACGGGAGTTGCGTAATTTTTATTTCTCACACACGGGATAACTAATATCTCTCGAATGCGGATAATAACAACTGCGCGATACGGAACTCGGTGGATGCACTTTGGTCGAATTGATATATATACATTTCACGGAGCTTACGATTCTGAGAGATAATGAACAATCTTTCGGTTGTTGATAACGATATTGCGCTTCGATTAATTTTTTGTTGTCGTTATGTTGCCGTGTATGAGATACGTGATCGTGTCAATTTTTAATTCGTGGTAGAATAATAAGTCGAACGAAAAGTTTTAGCGGTGTCATTTAATTGTGACGAATTATTGATCAAAATGAGCAAAAGCGAGACAAAAATAGTCAATTTGACTTTAGCGAATTGTTATCAAATTTATTATTATTTTTTAATAAATCATTGAAAAAAGGGTGCAAAGTGGAACGAAACCTGTACGAATATTTAAAAAAGTGAAATGTACAACCTATATACTGTATATTAATCTAAAATGATATTACAATGACATTAATCCAGTGATAATTAGGAATACATTGTAGTGCACTCACTGAATTATTCTATGCCAACAAATCAAAATATATTGAGCCAAACTGAAGTCCGAGTTTTTCTAGCAGAAAATACAGAGCATTTACCATGCAGAATTAATAAAATAATAGTTAAACTATAGTAAAATGAATGAAAATTAAAGTCCCTTTTCTAGCAAAACCTTTAAATAAATAAGAATAAAAGAAAGAACTGAAATGTATTTGTGTACATACAAGAAATACCGAGGAGAAACAGAAAAAAAGAGGGCAATGTCTAAATTTGCGAGATGGGTAAGGGGTTGAGAGCTAAGTACAACGTTCGGTGTTGTATATAGAGGAAGAAAGAGAGAGAGAGAGAGAGAGAGAGAGAGCGAGAGAGTAGCGGCGCAGCGAAAGCCAATAAATAAATTGGATTGGCCTGTGAGCGGCTTTGCACGGACAAATGGGATCAGCGATTCTGCCGATCGGCCCCTCTTGGATTTTCTCTCTTCCTTCCTTTCTTTCCTTACTTCGTATTTTTCTCTCGCGGGTTGGTCGGGCCACGTCTAATACGCTCACCCGACCGGAAGCGAGGTTAACCCGCGCGCTTTTACACGTGTTTGGCTTTCTCGATTCCTATCCGGCAGAATGGGGGGAAAAAAAAGACCAACCCAATGGGCAAAACTAAGTATATACGTCTTTTTCCCTTTCTTTTTTCTCTGAGTATATATCCTTTTTTCGGATCCTACGATTTCATCCAAAGAATTACCGAGTCATTCGTTTCCGGATAATATTATCAGATGCGATATAATGCGTTTGCATCAATCCCTTTTACAACTATTATCTAATTTTTTTATGCAAACTCTCGAAAAATAATCAGGAACTCTTTTCTTTTTCGTTTGTGTATTTTTCATTTTCTCAAAAGTCAAAGGTCCGATTTTATTTTAACGTCTTTTCAACTTCTATGTTTTAGAGGTTAGGATGCTTAAACACCCATTCTTTGTACTACTCGAGTGTTTTTTATATATTGAAATTTATGAATTTAAATCTTACATCCTAAAGTCGAAAATTCGATTTTTTTTACATTTTTCGTTAATTACTATGTTTTGGAGCTTAGGAGATGCAATTGATTGATAGCGATCACTAATAAAATTATGAAATTTTATGCAATCTCTTACAAAGTAACTGTTTTCTTTTTCTTTATTATTACATTCATCTTGCTAAAAACCAAACATGATCAATATCTCTGTTTAGGAGGTTAGAACATCCAAAAGATTCGTTTTCTACTACTCAAGTGTGTTTTTCACGAAAATTTATGAATTCGAAAGTTTGAATACCCAGGCTATATGCGCGCAACCGGCTCGATACGTCCGGTTACCGCATGAAAACGTAAGAAGCAATCCGTGATCGATAATACAGATATGTAACCAAGACTAGCTTACCGCAGAGCTTTTTTTTCCTTTATAAAAATTTCAACGGAACCACCGGCGTCAAAGTCACGCGATCATCGTGCTCGAATAGACGATTCTTATCGAGGTGCTACAAATAATGCGGTTACTCCTCGCTTCCTGCGTTGCCTTTTTTTTTAGGTTTCTAGATGGCGTTGTATATCTATTTTCTACTCGATCGGATCGGTTTTATCGGCTCGTTAATTTACAATTGAGAAATGTATACTTGTTGTCGCGCTTTCGTGACCAGTTCCCTTCTTTATTTATCTTTCGTATCGGTGGAATTGATCGTTAATTTAATTTCCGATCCGTGCACCGCCCAGATATTTTAATCATAATATTACGTTGATTGGTTTCGATTGCTAAATTTATAACGAACCCGTTAGAAAATAGATAATTATATTTAACGTTACAATGAAAATGAGTGGACGTGTGGCACCAAAATTTTATTTGGTATTGTAAAGACACAGTTATATAATGGTCTTAGCAATGTCGTAATTACTAATTTGCCAATTTTGAGGTTACGTCGAATTCTTTTAAAATAGTTGTTATTATTTCTTTTTACGGATGATGGGTATCGACTTCTTTTTGAAAATATTATCCGCGTTGGTCAATCGTGATATTTACTTTTAATGATCTTTAATTTCATAATTTGTTAGGTTATCGACACTCTTCTTATTAGTCGTTGGAGGTTTATCAATAAAGTGTTACTTAATTAACTTTAAATTAAAAATTAAAAACAATTGGGCTGTCGAATTCTGTAATGTGTGTTGAAGTACATTTATGAATTTTATTTAGATTTTTTAATTTCAATAATGAAAAATAATTTTTGAATGGATAATAGTAGATTCCTGTGATTTTAATACAATTTTCAATAATAAAAAATATTTTTCTGGAATGATTGGCATAAGCCTGTTCTTCCATTTATTCTAAACTATTCTTATGCATTTTCTCAAACTTTTAATTAATTTTTTAATCATAGATACTGAATCGATACAGTATCTAAAAGCCTGCGATAGCTGTGTCGGTAGAGTAATAGACTCGTACCCGGAGGTTTCCCGGGTTAGATTCCCAGTCTCTGCCGATTGATACTAATAATAAATAAAAAAAAGGTATTTAAATGTTTTACGTAAATATAGTAGTGTCGCTGTGCTAAAAAATGTAAGAATTAAAAAAGCAAAACACCTGCTCGAAGCGTCCGTGCTTCTGGGAAAAATGACTATCCGGAATGGTCAAAATTGTATGGGATTCTCGAATTTGTATATAAATATCCGTGTAATTTCAATTAAATTTCTCATTAAAAAAGTGTTTTCTTCATCCACAAATAAATCTTTCGCACTCACGATAATTACACAACGAAAAATAATATTTCGAGTTGATAAAAGTAGATCCCCGCGCTACACGCGCATGGTATATCGTTGAATGGACAATGTCAAAAGTTGAACGATGAAAATCCAATTATCGCGTAATAACAGCACGAATCTGGATATGGATAAACCGATCGGATTACCCGCGTTTGCAAATGCACAAGAAATCGGCGATGTCGGTAAGATATATATCGCCGCAACACCGCATTGGAAAACGTGCTGTTGTACAAAATATGCAAAATCAATTAGGGTTTTATTGTGTTCCCCGTAATAATAGAAAGGAAAAGGTCGTACAAAAGATTATACTGACAATTTATTGTTTCTCTCTCTCTCCCTTCCTTTTTTCGTTCCGAATAAGTGCAAGCGGTATATCGGTATCAGTTAATCATCGGTAATATATAACATAACAATAGAAAGGTGTATACGTATATATATGTATATATACGTATTCGGGTATACATAGCAGTCAATAATACGAAGCTAGTTCAACACGCAATAATTAGGTTAATACCACGGCATTACTGTAACGGTCGTGAAATTATACGGTTGAGCTCACTCTATCTCCCTCTCCTTCTCCCCCTCCCCCTCCCCCCCCCCCTCTCTATCTCTCGTTCACTCGTCGGTCCTCTCGGTATATTAACCGGCATGTATAAGATCCATAAAATGGTATATATTTCCAACTTTATTCTCTCTTTCTCCTTCTCTTTTACCCGAGGTATTCACAGTTCGGTAAACACCTTTCACTCTAGTCGCTCTACAATTACCGGCATTACAAAATGCTAGAAAGAAAGAGAGAGAGAGAGAAAACCTCTTTCCGCGTAAAGTATATACATCCGAAAAAAAAAGTTTAGTGATCACGCACGCTTATTAAAAAGGGGAAAAAGGTGTAACGACCGATCGTTTTTGGTATCAGAGATTTGCCGTTGAAAAAAAGGGAAATTGAGATACTTGCTGAATTTTTGGTACCAAAAATCGTTGTAAACGAAAAAAAAAAAATTGGAATTTGATATACTCGTTGAATTTAACCCAGACACGCTGGTTAGTAATTTGAGGTTAATAGTTGAAAATTGTTCATAGAATATATTTTTTTTATTTATTTCTTTTAAAATAGTTTTATTTTTATCCAGAAAAAAATCGTTTCAATTTTTATCAAAGCTACGATCAGTACGCCAATATTTAACCGTTGTGAATATTTTGAGGTTAGGAATAGCTATTTTACAGGTAATAACTGTATCGATGTTTAAAGAATGTAGTTTATTGCCCAACATAATTATTTCTATTTCCACCGTATTAGTGATACGAGCGCTCAAGTAATTCATTTCTTTTTAAGTAGGATTATGTAAATGATAGTGCGTGTATATTCACCTTTTGTATTTATGTAAAATTATCGCTCGCATGGACATTATTAATACATGAATATTAATTAGGTTCATTATCACGAAAATTCTTTCTACACTTTAGTGGGTAGAGAGAGATTTCGAAATGTAGAGTACTTCAAGTGATCGATTGATACATCCTATATAAATCGGTCGGTAGAAAATTATAACAATTTTTTAGATAAAAAGCGGACATTTCTTCTTTTAAATTTCTACAAAATGTCCAGTTGTAAAGCGATAAATTTGAAAGTTATACGTATAAATAAAATTTACGATTTATACTTTTTCTAAAAGAAGCGGAGGAGGATTGTTACCCAAGAATGTTTGCACAATTGTAAATTCCTTCTTTACCGAATGCATTGGTTTAAAATCGTAGTACAATGTCGTTGATGTGTGTGGGTGTATGTGTAGCTCTTGTTGATTTTGAGCTCGAAACTCGTTGTTTAATGATTGGGCTTTGTTTGTGTTTCAGGGTCCACCGCAGCCAGGACAGCCGTTCAAATTCACAATACCGGAGTCCTGCGACCGAATCAAAGAGGAATTCAATTTCCTCCAGGCACAGTACCACAGGTGACTTTCCCTTCCTCCTATTTTCTTTATTTCTTTCTCTTCATTTATCTCATTTCATTTTTCTTTCTTCTACTTGTACTTCATTTTTTCTTTTTCTTCTTATGTTCCCTCCATCTTTTTTTTTATTCTTTAGGTTCGACCACGTGATAGTACGAGTTGTTGTTCTTGTTTACTTGACCAATGGGGTAAAAAAAATGAACAAAATAAAATCAATTTAGTTTACGTAACGTAATTTGCCAGTAATGGTTAGTTTTTGTAGCGTGGGTGTCGAGTCGGACTTGCTTATCGACGTTTGCAGGTTGAGAATATGTAAGAGGAAGTATCATATTTTTTTCGTATTTGAAAAAGTTGAAAATTTGCTTTATAAAATTTGAAAATGTAAATGTCGTAAGTGTTTCTACGCGGTATACCTTGAAAGGACATCAAACTGCATTTCCAACAACTATAACAATATAAAATTTAAAAAAAATTGTGCAATATTATTAATTCTCTTTTAACTTTTATTATAGAATTACACTAATAAAATAAAAATGATACGATTCTTTATTTTATATGTAGATAAAAATTCTGCAGATATTACTGTTCTGCGAACTCTTAAGAAAATTTGCCAATATTTTCAAATCCAAAATTACAAAAAAAAATTATTAATTGATTTACTATTTAACGAGTAGTTGTCACCATGAATACTTAACTACAATGTCGATAAAAACGGCGAATCTCGATAAAATGATACAAGTCCTTTAGTAAATGTCGGTAAGCCAGTCCAGTATTGCGTCGTTAAAGGAGCTGCAAACCGTACATGACAACTACCAAGTAAAATGTATAAAAATAAAAAAAAATTTTTTGTCATTCAGCAACTCGATCCCTCTAGATTTCAACAAAAATGTCGATGAAAAAAAGTCAACAATTTTAATAAACAACTACAATCCTCTTTGTGAAATCCGTTGTTTTGGTAATATTGGTACAAACGGAAAACCGTAAATATCTGTTGACGATCGAAGTAAAATAATCTTAACGAATGACTCGGAGCTCGTTAATGCTCCCCCTTCTTTTTTAAAAAAAGAACAACAACGACAACAACAACAACTCACACGTAGTCGAAACGAAGGAAGCTAATAAAAAGAAGGCCTTCTTCATCGATTAATAAAGCCATCGGAGAGATCTTTGAAACGTGTTTCCTCAACTTCTCCCTTGTCCCCCCTCGTTTTAAAAGAGAGAAAGATAAGATCTCTGACGGTGGTACCGTGTTCGGTCGAGTGACAAACACCTGTCGTATATGTGTGTGTGTGTCTCTTTCTCTCGTGTGCAACTCGCCGGTGCAAATACGCGCGCGTATTACTACTATCCGAGCGAACAAGCAAAACCGGCTGGGCGCGAGAGCAAATATTAATTTATTATTTGCTCTACCGGAAGCTATGCAAACGCGCGGTGTGCATGTGCAACAGCACCACCACCATCACCAACAGCAGCAGCAGCAGCACTGTACAGCAGTACTGAGGACGTGTTGAATTTCTCCCTCTCTATCTTTCTCTCTGTTTCGCAGCGAGTGAGAGATTACGTTTCTGCGGGTATTTTTGTATTTCGATTAAAAAAATTTACGTCGAATCTACATAGGTAGAAATTTGGCGTGTTGTTTATTCAAAATTTTTTATCTTTTTAAAAAATTATATATAATACAGAGGTCAATTTTAAATTTTCATATTTCGTGGCTCTTGATGCTTTGAAACTAAAAGTAACTATTATACAGTTTACAAATAATTCTTTCTTTATTCATTTTTTTAATAACTTATTTATTTACCTAAAAATTTCTACTAAGACTGAGGCCTCGGCGAAACTTCTCCAGTTTTAATAATTTGAAGTTGGTAACAACTATTTTATAGCTCGCAAAGAATTCTTTTTTTCTATTGATTTTTTTTTAAACAGCTAGTTTATATAAAAACATTCATTTCAATTTCTACTTGGACTGTTCAGTAATAAAACTTTGGGATTCGTTAACGTTTCGAGGTTAAGAATAATTATTTTGCAGTTAATAAAGCATAAATTTTTTAAAAACCAGCTAATATGTTTGTTATTAATACTTCATGGTTTGGAATAACGTATACTTAACACTTCAATAAGAAATTATTTATTTAATCGTTTTAAACATAATTTATACTTGTTTTCACCTAAAAATAATTTGAAATTGAGTGAACGCCTTTTTTCACTCGATAAAAAAAAGTAATTTGGAAATAGTCGTTAATTTCCCTTTTTTTTTTGCTTCAAATACATCGAGTGCTAATTAAATTGCGCGTTACATACACCGAAATATATATAGATATATTCGCGATACGAATCTACAAAATTCAATTAAAATATTATATATAAATATATACGTATATTACTTAGAAAAATAAAAAGTTTGTATGCTAATGCGATATTACTTAATAGCAGTTATTACATAAATTACATTGGTATATATAATGAATTCGCATAGATTGAAATGACCACTCGAAATGTCAACGTTCCCGTAAGATAAAAAGATTAAAAGAAAAAAAAAACACGCTTAAAGACAAGTTTTTAATTATCCCAAAGTAAATCGTGCACATGTGTATTTAATTAATTGAATAATATAAATATAAATATAAACTTCGAAATATATGAGGAACAGAACGATTTAGAGATATAACGCAGATTATATTCTGATTTCTCGGAGGATGAGGTTGTGTACACATAAGTCTGCGCGTTTAGATTCCAAATGCGCGGTCTATATATCTATACACCTATCGATTGTTTCCGGGGGAATATAGCGGATTGGCCTGGCAGCCAGTTAACAAGTTGTTGTACACGTTACCGCGAAATCCATCTCTCGTTGCAATCGAGTAATTTCGCTCTACCTTTTATTTATTTTTTTTTTTCGCCGCCGGCTCGTCCTTCCGTATCAATCGAGCTCCCCCCCGCGGTATTTTCGATTTTACGATATAAATGCTCGATCTGTTATTTTTTTTTGTATCCTATACCAGACGGTTTAGACCCCCCCTTCACCCGAACGCAATATTTACCCGTGAATTTTCGGTAGCGATTCTGAGAATGTATATGTATTTTCTCTGCACGTTACAAATGATTTCGTACAATACACGCGGGGGATACCGCTCGAAAAAAATTGTAGGGATTTATTTATGTACAGCGTTAAACGTAGCTTTTTCAATATAATTGTTCGCCGGTAATTTAAGGGAGTAACGTTACGTAGAATTACAGGTATATTATCGAGCAAACGATCACATTTACAATATAGCGAATTATAAAAACTCTGAACGAGATTATGTTGGAAGTGTATGTATATAGTTTAGAACTTGTGAGGAAAAGGATCGTTTGAATTTTTAAGAAATAGAAAATGGTTTTCGGTAACTTTAGCGTGTGTTGTTATTAAATTATAGAAATCTATCTTTAAACGCACAGGTTTAATCGTGGTTAGTCTTTTTTATCAACGCAAAAATTACTACGTATAAAATATTTAATTAAAAAACTGAATGAAATAATAGTGGAAGAATATAATTTTGTTTGTGTAGAAGAGAACTCGATGAACTTACCTTTGTACCTACAAAAAGTGTATCTTTCTCGGTAAAACGCATCTCGGATTTAAATTACAGGGATTTATATATTTTTTGATTAAAAAATATAACGATTGAAACATTATAAAACCTGAGAACAGAATTATTCAGTTAATAACAACATTTTCAGTAAAAAATAATAAATATTTCAAGTCGACACGATCCAGTCACACCATTTGTAATCTAAAAGTGCGAAACAAATTATTAAATAATAAAACTGAAAAAAAATTTATTAATAACTGGTTGCAGTAGGCAAAATAACCTAAAGATAAGGATTTTATATGAAAAAAAAATAAAACATAAGAATATACGTCGATAAAACAGGCACTGCCGGTAATTAAAAAATTCTGAACATATATTTAAATGGAAAGAATGTAAAAAATAAATATATTTTCTAAACATCGAAAATGAGTGACAAGCGTTCGGAGGGTTCGATGTATCTCTGTAAAATTAGCGTATACGATTGAAATATCCGATTAAAATTTATAATTTTCGTTGAATATGAAGAAATCCACGTATAATATGTTAATCCCGATTTCCGGCCGGGAGGTATAATAACAATGTATAAATCAGCTTAGCGCGCGCGTATAAATACTCTTTGACCGAACGAACGAGATCGACTTGTTCCTCCGACAATTTATATAATTATACACGGGTAAAGATAAATTCGATATCGTTACGCTTACGTAATACGAAATAAAAAAAGATATTTTGATATCGAATACCTTAACAAAAAGATGAAGGTGTATAGGGATACGAAGAAAAAAAAAAGGTTCGTTCAAAATATATCTAATCCTCATTAGCGCAGAGAGAAAAAAAGGAATAGCGACAACACGAACTTCGGAATGTATTCAACGCGTTTCGGCAGGTGGTTCATTAACCGCCGCTCGTGATTTACATCGGGTGTCGTCGTCGTCGTCGCTGCAAGTGTTAATTTATATCGCGTACGCGAAACATTATTTAAAGGGAAAACTCACCGAGGATAGTAATCGTGTATATCTATACATATACTTTGAAAATAATCTTCCTTTACGATAATCTTTCTTTCTTTTTATTATTTTTTTTTTTTTTTACATTACTCGTTGATCACGGATGTATCGAGGATTAATTAGCTCGTCGTACTGGTCTTGAGAAGATCGTTTTCTTCAGTTCTTGTTTTGCGGTCGTGTAAACTTTTATTCGTTACATCTTGGAAGATATGTTGTAGAAAGAGACTTACTTGTTAGTTGTTCTTTTTTTTTTACCGACGTAGCTATACCAGGGGATTGATAAAAAAAGGGCATATACGATCGTTGAGTTTAATTCGAGAAAATGTTGTACTGAGTTTCATACCGTTTAAGGTGATGTTGGGTATGAAATTACAGGAATCTGTTTTTATCGACTTCTATAAGCGAATTTAACGTGTTAAATACCACGAGCATAGTTTACTATCTGTGGAAGAAGAAGCTGACGATGTTACTAAATGAGAACGATATAATTATTATTTAATTTTAAAAATAATAAACATTGTATTGTCGGTAAGAAAACGGTCGAATAATTATATTCGAATTACCAAATTAAAGAACTGAAAAGATTACAAAGACTCTTTTAACCATATGTAATATTCGGATAGAGGTTAATTTTAGGAAAAAAAATCGTTTGTAATAAAAATATATAAATAAAACACACTGTCTCGATAATTTTCTTGGTAACGTTTCATTTTCAAACGTTGATTTAAAAAATCGAAAAAAGCTCAATGTTGTTGCTCCACGCAAGTACAAATTAGTGACTCCAATTTTTCAAAAAAATAAAACAATACGTTCAAATGAAATATTTAAAAAATGTGCATAACCGCTACAATAAAAATAATGCACAATTTGTCAATTTAAGAAATATTAAAACAATCAACAAAGTAGCGACTATAATTTTTCAGAAAGAAAATGTCTTGTAGCTATAATAAAAAATGAGTTAAAAATGGAATACCGTTTGTATAGCTAAAAAATTCTACTTAAAATGTTGATTAAAAATTAAAAAAAAATTGTCTCATATTACGAAAAGCAGGTGCAACAAATTGACGGCTCGGATTTTCCTAAAAAAAAAAAAACTGAAGATAAATGTCTGTTATTTGGTAAAATGTATAGGATAAAAATGTAAGGTCGTTCGAAGATTGTAAACGTTTTTACCAATTTTGTAAAGGTAGATCAATGGAGAACAATATTGTCCCAGTAGGATAAATCGAGGAGTTTGGAAACCTCGAGAATTCTCAGGTATCCCCCAAAGAACGTAAAGGAAAAGAAAAGAAAAGAAAAGAAAAGAAAAGAAAGGAAAAGTATAGGTACGGTAAATTAGCATGCTCCCGGTCGAGCGTAAACGTGTTAATTCGCCGAGTCACGTGGTGGCGGAGACTGGCGGGGCGGGGGTGGGGATGGTGGAGGGGCGGGCAACAACCGAGGAGGAGGGAGGAGGAGGAGGAGGAAAACCCAGAAGCTTGCGCGCGAGCGCGCCGGAAACTTAAATTACGGTTTCGTGTCGCTGCCCTCCAGGGAGAGCTCGGTCGCTCGCTCACACGTATATACAAAGACAAGTGCGTGAACTAAGTACGTGTTTCACGCTCGCCTTCGGTTGCCGTCTCCCTCCCTCCCTCCCTCTCTCTCTCACTCTCTCGGTGTATGTACGTGTACACGTATGTACCTACGGTGGAGAGGACGAGAGGAAGAGAGAGAGAGAGAGAGAAGGCGACATGTGTACATACGCGCGGACTACAGGCAACCAGTCAAGTTTTAATGGATCGCGAGAGAGCGAGAGAGAGTTTCTCTCTGTAGCCCGTTCCTCGTATAACTTATTTACATGACCCAAGCGTTGTAGAGAAAGAGGGTTATATATACACATATATATATATACATATACACACACCCAAGTGCATATACAATACTCTTGGTGCTGCTACTGCTGCTGCTGGTGATGGTGGTGCCGACGTCGTCGCTTTGGCTTTTTATACCCGCATCGGCTTTTGCTCGTTAAATTTGCATTTTGACTCCCGCGTTCTCGTTCGTTCGTTCGTTCGTTCGTTCGTTCCTTCGTTCAAATATAGTTTCTCGCGCGTACGCGAAACCCCCTCTCTTTATGAGCGATCATTTCTTTTTTCTTTTTTATCTTTTAGTATTCTCGATGTGTTCCCGCGCGCCCACCCTACGGTTTTACCTCTTTTTTTTCATCGTTCATTTGCGATCGATCAAGTGGGTATATACATCGCCATTCATTTTTGAGATTCTTTCTTTCGATCGTGGGTTTGATTTTATTTAACTATTCGTACAAGGGAGATGGATTTTTGAAACTGAAGGTGGGGTTGATCTAAACACAATTTTGGATCTACGGACGAAGATAAAAAGAGGATTTACATGCTAATTTAAATCACCCCGATTCTGATTAACTAGACGATTCATTGAATTTTAAAAAATACGGCTAGATCGATGGCTTTCGTTTTGACTTTGAATTTGTTCAAATAGGTGTAACGGTTCAAAAGTCACGAGCAATTTTAAATATTTAAGAGAAACTTGAAATTAAGAGCTTTGATTTGAACTTAGTCTTGTTCAAATTTAAAGAAGATTGTAAAAAAAACGTGGGTTAGAAAGATAATCACTAGAAATAATACTTTAAATATTGACGTTAACTCGTAACTATATTTCATTCAAATTTTAAAAAAATAACTTCGAATCGTTAGAAACGTTTTAAACAAACGAAACATGAATTCAACGATTTTCGATTAACCTTTTATATAGAAATTCGAACGCGTGAGTTAAAAAAACAGTAAAACAATAATGTTGAATAGAAAATTTGAATTAAGAGCTATGATTTGAATATATAGACTTATTCGCGTAGCTTAAACGATTCAAAAGTTAGAGTTCACTAAAAACGATCGGTTGGAATTAACGTAATTTGTAACTATTTATAAATGAAGCATAACTTTCGAATCGCTCGAATTATTTAAACAAATTAAAGTTCAAATTGAAACAATTGATCGAAGCTTTCTTTCAATTTCCATATTATAATCAGAATCTGATGCTCGAGTTATTTTAAGAGTATGTTTTCCTTAGATTGAAAAAAGAAGCTACAAAACCTCTAAATTACCAGCTAACATTTTTGGTTGATAAAAAACGATTTCCTTGAGTTTCAAATCAATCCACTTCTCACACCAAATGCGAACTCTCCTTTTGAATCACTTCTCTTCGAATCAATCGGTCTACGAGATACATCCACTCTCACTTAAAAAAAACAATTAATAATCCTATATATATATTCATCTGAACCACAAATCGCAATAAGAAAAATAGAAAAATAAAAAGAAAATGAAAATCTATTTATTACGAATCTACGAGGCATATACACTTCGTGAGGTTCGAGGACCTGGTTGATATTATAATATTGATATTTATTCTCGTGCAGCTTTAAATTGGAGTTCGAGAAACTAGTCAGTGAAAAAATAGAATTTCAGAGGAATTGCGTTATGGTAAGCTGCTCGATAAGCATATAAAAATTACAATTCAAACACACACACACATTCACAAACACAAACATACAATTACAAGCAATTCTCTTTTGTCACTTATACTATATATTTACTTATATTTTTTTCATATACCACACTAATTATTTTATCGTTTTCTTGCAAATCAAACATATTTTTCGTTTTATACAAATTGCACCTGGAATCAATGAGATACAAGATGAATGATTTGTCTTATTTTACTCGTTGTGAAAATAAAAAAAAAAATTTTTTTGTTTGATTTCATGCTTGATAATATAATAGTCGGCACGTTTTCTTTTCGATCGATGTTTCTTTTATACTCTTCACGTTGAATAATGTAAATATATCACGTATATTTATTTTTTTCAACCACGGGTTTCGTTCGTATTTGCCATTCTCATATATTTTCATACGCATACATATATATACATGTGTTCACTTATATATGTGTGTGTGTGTGTGCGCGCGCGCGCGCACGCGCCTGTGTGTACATGTATATGTGTGTATATATATATGTATATATATATCATTATATACATACCGAGTCACTTACAGTTTGCATAGAAAAGAAAAAAAAATAATTATTTTTTGTTTTTGAGCGCTTACGATTTGTACGATATTTCGTCATAATCACTCTCGACGTATCGACGATACATCAATGTTTCGTTTTATTTTTTTTTAACTTTTGCTGCAGCTCTCTAACTAATTGTGTGTTTTGATTTTAACAGCTTAAAAACTGTATATATACATATATATTTATATATATATATATTTGTATATATATACATAATTCTGCACTTGTCCTGATCGCCATGTCCTCGAGACTCACACCGAGACTTTGTCGTCAGCCTGATAATATAAAATTAATAAAGTACGAAAAATCTTTGTCCGTCGACAAATAAACATCTTGAAACCCCGAGAGAGATCTAGCAAAAAACAAAAAAAATGAGAGAATCGATCGATGAAACAGAACGATCAATAATATATCATTAGACCATTCAACTTTATATAGGCTGTCGGCGGGTCTAGCTATTCACGAAGCCTTAGCTAAATACTCACCGATACCATTGGTATACCGATCTTTTTTTTTCCTTACCTTTCTCTTGTGTATCTGTATAAATATATATATATATATATATATATATAATAACGGCTCACACGAATACGCCTGTGTGGGCGAGTATATGTATGTATATTTGCACTCTTTGCAGCGAGTTTAAGAAAAAAAAAAGGTGTGTCACTTCTCACGACGTATTTCCAAGCGATTAACAAACAATAGATCTCCGCGGTGTTTACCGATCCGATCGCTACGATGGTAACATGCGTTTAATTAATATTTAATTTTCCTCCTCTGTCTTCTCTCTATCTCTCCCTCTCTTTCTATTCCTTATTCTTCTTCTTATTCTTTTTCTTCTTTTTTAATAAAGTATAAATACGTTTTAAATTAGGAAAATATGTGAGAGATCCCACGAGTATAACGTTGTATCGCGGGAATGTAAGAAGATTTATGGAGACACGTTCGATTTGTTTTAGTAATCATTTAATTAAGATATACGTTCCAACGCTTTTAGATAGAATCGAGATTTTCGAAGCGATCTGTTTTGAGATTTTTATTATAGGAATTCCGGGGATGAAAACGATTACCGATATTTTACCGACAACGGCAAATTATCAAAGTGAATTGTATTATTTTATCGAAATTGTTTCGATTGCCGTTCCTACATTTTAAATGGTAAATGTCGGTAAATACAGATTTCTTACCGACATTTAAAATAGCATTAATTTGATAAAGCGATTTTTATGCATTACCGAAGTGTCTTCCATAAATTTTAACAAATTCCGTACGATGTCAAAAAATAACCAAAATTCACTTTGTTAACTTAGCATTAGTAAATGTCGGTGGGTACGCACATCTTACCGATGCACACAAACTATCAAATATAAAAATTCATTTTGAATACTTTGACTTGGTAAGCAAGTTGGTGATCAGACGAGTACGGACGAGTGGTATAAAAGAAAAAATAAAAGAAGAATGGGATCTCCCATAATTTTCCAAAATTTACAACGACGTAGCTTATGATTGTCGCCTGCACATAATAAAGTTTGAGCTTTACACAATGCGTTTTTTCCTTGCTTGTTTCTGTACAGTATTAAATTGGAGTTGGAAAAACTTGCCCAAGAGAAGTCGGAGATGCAGCGTCACTATGTAATGGTGAGTAGACCAAAAAGAAATTTACATTCATCATCATCATCATCATCATCATCATTGTCATCCTCTCTTCAAATATTCATATATACATTATAGACGCGTATCAACACAATTTTTGTAGTATACGTGTACATCGTTTGAACCATTGGTATACGTATATACATATATTAAATTAATATTAATCAAGTCGATTGGTTTGGAATACACTTGCCCGTAAAATCATTAGCATTGAAAAGAAATGTTAATAAAGTCCGCATGCGCAATTTCATTGTGAAGAGACGAAAAAGAAAAAAAAAAGAATCGGTAGACGGATGATAAACACGGTAGCGAATTGAATTCAATTTAACGTATATAGCATCGGGACGGTAAAGAATAAAAAAAAGGTGATAATTCCCTCGCTAATCAACCGGTTGATTAAGTACACAGTTGAAAGTTTTCCACCTCGCGTAACGAGTGTGAATACAAATGGTTAATACGAGCGTTATTATACCTGAATTTAGTAATCGATTTTCGTTTCGCAAACGCGAATGTACGTATATATATATATATATATAACTTGGGTGATGTCGTCGATTTTCTAACCAAATGATCAATCTGTACGTTTTGTTATTTTTTTATTTGCGTAAGAGTGATTCTTACAATTGCGTAACGTATTGAATTTTTCACAAAACGATGAACATCGTTTTATCGATTGAGAATGCGACGTTGCAGTCGTGGAAAGATATTGATTCGATAATAAGCATTATCGAATTATCGTTACGGTATTATTTTTAGATAATCCATCCTTTTTCTGGCGTTTTAATGTAATTTTTATATTTTCGTAAATTATAACTACGCGTATAGGTTTTATCGTGTTTCCGGTCTTCCCGGGAGTGTAAAACACGATCTTCCTTTATTATTTTCACAGCAGGATGATGATTATCTTATCTTCGGTCGAAAAAAAACATTAAATGGGGAGCAGCTGTCGGTTTGCGTGACACGCGTCTAAAGTTACTTTTATACACCGAAAGAAAGCGATGCGCACTTATGATTAAATTCTCGTTGATAGCCCTTGTTGCTGTTTATACATTCGTTTCGGTTTATTTTGATATCTAAATGTTTCATTCAAATATATTGAAATGTAAAAAGATATTTCTCGTTAGAAAAATATATTTTTAGAGATTCCTGTAGTCAGAATGTTTTTAATTTTTGATAACAAGATGGTGAGTACAATATGGTGGATGAGATACCGTGACTCTTATGTTTCAAACGCGATGTAAACAAGCTTTTAGTTAGTTGATGTTAAATCCGATACATGAATTTTATGATTTTTAAATTCAGGATAACATCTAAGTATGATTATTTGTATCCAACGTGTTGTTCAAGATTTTTAGATTCATTGAAGATGAATTTGAAATCAGAATTTTATGATTTCTAAATGAAAGATGGCGAATGAAGAAGCCTCAAAATTTTATTTTTCTGTTATTTAAGAAATTTTAATTACGAATTTAAAGACAAATTTTCATAATTTCTAAATCAAAGATTCTAAATTTCCTTGGGAATTATAATTCATATAATTTTCTAAAAGAAGTCTCAAATCTGTCTATTATTCATAACTCAGCTAATCTAATTTTGAACAATGTTCTTCAGAGAATCGATAATTTTTAAATAATACAACACCGTCTCTCGTCTATTATTTTTAATTGCAACCTCAACTTAATTTTGTCTGACAGTCCAAAATTATGCCTTCGACATATTTAGAAATATCCTCAAGAAACTGTAAATTCTTTTCGCAATCTCGCATAATTTTAGATGTTCAAATTGATTATTTTCAAATAGACATTTAAACAAAATGGTAAATTAAAAGGCAAAGTAAGATTTTGAATGAACGTTGCATCTACCACATTATTCCTAACTTCTCGTAAATAATCCTCTTCGTAAATTCAAAGTCTCGTTCGCGACAATAGGTTTATTATAACGTACACGATGTACATTCTGGAGGTTCTGGTACAACAATCCATCTGTATATATAGAACCAGACGGTAGAAAAGCGATTTCACCTCCTTGGGGGTATATTTCGAGAGATTCTCGTGTCGATCTCTCTCTTATGAATTTCATCTCGAACCTCCTCGTCCTCCTCCTACTCCCTCACCAAACGAAGACTACGAGATTCGTTTTCATTACTATAGAGACACCAAGAGTTTACCTTGCACAAATTCGCGGCAGAATTCTCAGCAATTCAGAGTTGGGTTTAATTTATCAACCTAACCAATTCATCTCCGATTAACGTTTGATCGTATATCTCTTCTATTTTAAATTTTATTCGCGATACGCGCACTGTTTCGTTATTAAAATAGTTACTGAAGTTATTGAAATAGATAGACACTTTGGTATTATTCGCCGAGTAAAATCCTCGTCGGTCAGAGAAGATACGGGGTGTATAGGGGTGGTTCAATTCTTACACGAGGTATTACAGTTTTACGATTCTCTTCGCGTAATTGTCGAGCTCGTCGACGTTTTACGAGCCACCTTTCTTCTTCTTCTTCTTCTTCCTCCACTACGCGATCGAAAATCCCGGGGTGTCCTTCCCCAGTGTTGTATCGTACCGGCATTAAACGTCGAGCCCCTGCGCCTGTAAAAACGCAAAAGAGATTTGCTTCTTTTCTCCCCTTCTACTTCTTCTTCTTTAACGACGTGAGGTCATAAAGAGAGAAGAGAGTGAGAGAGAAAAGAGAGAATCGAGAGCTACTTCCGTACAAACACGTTTAGGATCCATACTGAATTCTCTGTCTTCCTCTTTCTCTCCCTCTCTCTTGCTCTCTAGTCTCACTCGAGTTTATACTTCTTCGGAAAAGCTCTACAAGAGAGAGATAGTTACGCTCCTCGCAAATTCAAGTCCGTGGCAAGTGCGGTTTCATTGTGGTTCGATCGATTCCTGCTCTTGGTGGATTAAATTCACTTCTAACCGAAGGATGTACCATTCCCTCACCCACTCACCCTCTCTCTCTCTCTCTCTCTCTCTCTCTCTCTCTTTCTCTCTAACGTTTATAGACACTCACACTCACGCGCGTATACTCAGATTCCCACTCGTTCCTTGGGATAACGAAAACACGAGATTAATACGTTATTTCCAGTTGCGGAGTTTAAAGTGGCCGGATCTAGCGAAACAAGTGTATTAGTTAATTTGCAAAATTGATTATCGAGAAAGTGTTATGCGTATACCCTAATAACCAGTCTCTGCTTTTACCGATTAAACCGGAGAATGGTCGGTAAGGAGGGGGGGGGGGGTGGCTAGGGGGCTGACGCGTGAGTATCACCGAAATCCGGGTCGAAATTTGCAAGTTGCCCGGAGAGGGTGAGAGGGTGAGAGAAGCACCCACCCGCAACAAGTCGCTTTCCAAGTCCACACCCACGTGCATACACATATAGATATATACGGTCATGTACACGTACAAATACACAGACTCAGAGAGGGATATAGAGGAAAGTGTGACCGTCGGGGCGTTTGGTTGTGACCCCCAGGTGTCTCCTAATTAAACAATCAGACACGAGGGAGACTTGGTTTGTGTAAATCCCCTCGGTGTTACCTTGGGTTTCAAATGTGACACTCGCTACCCATTCTACTAGATTTATCGATTTTCGGTTTCCCACCACTCCCTTTTTACTTTACCTTTTATACAAGATGAACTACCGGTGGTTATTTTTTCCTTCCGTTTGTACTTTGAAAATATGCGCAAGTATTATATTGATCCTCAATAAATGGAATTGATCGACGTGTGGGATTATCGGAACACTTTAAACTTGGTTTAGTAACTACATGATTCAGTTGATTCATGACCAGAACAATAAACGAAACAATTTCATAATGCACATCTCATTTTGATTATCAAGAGATGACATAAGCATGTCGAATGATCAAAACAATTACGTGACTGTGTCAACGTGTAGGGTGATCAGAACGCTTTAATGGTAAGGACAGAATTTAACTAACTGACAAAAGTCAAACTCACGTCATTTTGATTCTCAACAAGAAAAGTGATCAACGCGTTGAATGATGGGAACACTTGATGTGCACGATAAGTCCAGTTCCACGAGTGCGATTAAAATAAGAGAATCCTCTTACAGGGAAAACCTCTTTTAAGTTTTTTTGCATAAAAGCAATAGTTGAAGGTAAAGTTTTGAATAATCCGAGACCGAAGGAAGAGCCAAACAAATGGGGAATAAATAATTTGACACTCGAGGGGTAAAACAAGGAAGGAAGGAAGGAAGGAAGGAAGGAAGAGGAACGTCGGCTTCTTCTATAAAGGGAGCACCAGACGCCGAAGGAACTGCTAAGAGATCCGATAAGCATCTTGCAGGGAACTCTCTCTCTCTCTCTCTCTCTCTCATCTCTCTCCTCTCTCTCTCTCTCGTGTAATTCTGTTATACGATTTATCTATCATTTAAAACGAGATTCAGCTTTACAACCGTATTATGAACGACTAGGCTGGTTTTCTCTACAAGTTCGTCGCAATTATTTTCTTGCTATCTTTATGTATAAATTATTATTAACTCAGAGACCGAGCTATCTATATGATGGTTTGAAATTTATAAGTGATGAAAATCGTAGATCAAAGCGCTTGGATGATGTTTTTATAATTCCGGTTGCATATAGAGACTCTTATAAGTCATCTTTCATTTTGTCTGCAATGGAACTCTGGAATAAACTACCAAGCAATATTAGAAATAGTCCCAGTATTCTGATCTTCAAATCAAGCTTACTTAACTTTCTCCGCAATGTTCAAGACTCCAGCTCATGATCGATGTTTTTAAGCAATGTTACTGTAGTACATTTGGTTATTTGATTTATTTATTTTGTGTCATAATTTATTTATCTATATTTGATCCTGTTACTACATGTTACTATTTATTACTTTTCTAATCTCTCTCTCTCTTGAGCAAGGAGGTGGAGGCTACCCCTCTCTCCCTACGATCCATTAGTCTCATGGCTCTGATTGCTCCCTTCCATCTCTCTCACTCGAGGTTTTATCGTGATATCGATCGACGATTCCTATCGGCGCGCGCCGATCTGTTTATTGCTCGACGAAGGAAGAGCGAGATGGTACGCGATATCGGAATTTCTCGAGGGCTAGAAAGAGAGGGAACTTGTGAAACTTGTCTTGTCCGCGAGATCAGCCGTTCATTTCCCTTAAGCCCATTCATTCGTCGATCTTCCAATCTCTCTCCCTCTCTCTCTTTCTCTCATCGCCGAGAAAGAGAAAGAGGGAGAACTCGCGAATGGCTTCATTTTCGTCATACACCTTCTTCATTTTATGCATTTACATTAATCTCAGCGTCGACCTTTTCTTCCCAACTCATACCATATTCCTCGCTATATTCAACTTTTTGATTTTAATAATCTGGAAAAACGTGTGATTTCTTCAGTTGTTCTTTAAAAACGTTCAGTTATTGTATTTATATAATAGAATCGTCACTCTAAGTTGATAAACAAAAATCAAGATTCATTTCGAAGTGACGTGAAAGCACTAAATAACAATATTATCATCGGTTTAAGTTGTTGAATTTACAATTGGTACTAAAAACATATACTACAATTATTAATCGTATTATCCCTGATTCGCTTGAACAAAATTCTGCCTCTGTTTCTACTCAACAACAACAATATAATGGAAATAACAAACGGATCACCACTAAAGTTGATAAAAAAAAGGTGAATATATCTTTCAACTAGGAAACGAATCACTACTGAAGTTAATAACAATTCAACCTCTATCGAGTAACAATCGGTACCTGAAGTGGAGAAGGGTCAATTTGTATCGACTTACGATCGAATCCCCACTAAAGTTGATAAAAAAAATCCGTTAAAAGCACTGTATATACTATAATCAACAATCGAAGTTGATGAAATGAAAATGAACGTCTATCTGTATATGTAGGAAATGTACGATCAAATCCGAAAAATCAGAGAGATAATACGGTGTGTAGGGTAAAGCAAATGTTATTAATACAATAGATGTAGAACGGGTTAAAGATTAGCACTTTAGAAGGAAATTAGTAGCGAAGGAAGGCGTATACGCGCGCATCCTAATTGGTTGCAAACGCTCGGTAGTGCGACGTTGGAATTCGCTCGTTTGGGTTTTCGTTGGCTGTATAATCAAGAGCAGGTTTCGCGGCTTGGTTTCTCTCCCTCCCTCTCTCTCTCTATCTCTCTGTGTATATCCACGTGTTTTTCGAGTCACGACGGTAGTGGGAGTCCATTAATTAGTAGCCAATTAACGCGGACAACGCTGGCTCGAGGCGCCGTTGAAAGCGGATGCAACCATACGGATTTTACCCCTTCCCCCCTCCTCCCATCTCTCTTTATAATAGACTCACTCTCTCTCTCTCTCGATTCGACATTTCCACGTGCGTGTGTGAGAACGCTCGTTACAGTGCATTCACTTCTTCGAGGAGGTCTGCGGATACCCAGAAATTTTTTGGACAACACGACGATGAAACCTTTTTATGTATAGGGTCGTTCAATTCTGAGAGATCGGGATAGATTCGTGAGAAAGTTGAATGAGACATTGTCTTAAGAGCTACCGGATGTTTCTTCATTGTCGTCTACGAAAGTTGGATGAATATAGACGACCGATTGGCTAATAGTTGGTAATTGCGCGTTCCCTCCTCCTCCTCCTCCTCCTCTTATACCTCGTGTAAAACCTGTCCGATTCTATTCCCTCGGGTTATCGACGACTTGGCTTTAAACGATCAGGATTTAAATACCTCGGCGAATAGCTGAACGAACCGCGAATATATAATGCTCTTCTCTCTCTCGATTAAATTCCAAGATTTAATTTAGCTTTACCTTCCTCGTCGTCGTCGTCATCGTCGTCGTACTCGGCGCCGCAACCCTCTCTGTGTATATGTGGTGTATCGATTTAATCATCCTTTATAGATGCTGATAAAATTATCACTTCTTATATTACGATGCTACGTACCTGATTTTTCTAATACACTCGATATCGTAGATTTTGTTGATTCTTTTTTAATACCGTTGAACACGTATCGTTGAATTTTGTAATCGAATCATTTTCGATATCGATTTGAAATTATATAGTTCATCTATGTATAAAACAAAATGTATTGTCAACTTTGCAACTAAATTCGAAATAATTTTTTGATTGATCGAAACCCCCCGGTGCAACTATTACATTATAGTACCTCTCGGTTGAAATTTTCACGTACGTAGAACTGCAAACAATAATTTTCCAAATGAATAATCACTCGAAATGCGTAACCTCCAACGGAATGAAAATAATATAAGTTATAGTATGTATATACGTATAAAAATAAAAGTAAAAGTAAAACAAAAAAGAAGGAAGAGGGGAAGGGGGTAGGGGAGGGAGAATAGAAAATGAAAATCGATAGAGCTAAATAAAGCGAGCCGCGGCGCATTTTACTCGTTCTTATATAGGAGCGCAAGAGAATCACGCACGGCATCCTCTTTTTGCCATTCATTTTCATTACCCAGTTGGCTCCGACCGCGTATATGGATATGGTTTTTGTGGTCTCTCTCGCTCTCTCTCTCTCTCCTCTCTTAAAGAGGGGAAGAGAGAGAGAGAAACGCCGCGTTTTACGAGCCGCTCGGGCAGTAAACGCCGTTCGCAACGCTCGTTGCTTTATAGCCAATGACTCGGGTGCAAGCGCTCACCCGACCAAAAAGGAGAGAGGAGAGGCCCGCATTAAAATCTACTGAATTCACTCTATACCTCCGCCTCTCTCTCCCTCGTTTTTTTTCTCTTTTTCTCCCGCGTAGATTCGAAATTCTTATACCACGTTATTTTTTTTTCCCTTCTTTTTTTCGGTGCTCGTTAAAACGGAAAACGATGGTAAACACGAGTTGTAAAAATCCGAAAGTTGCTTAGGTTATATATTTTTAAACGGTAATGTACATACAGATATATAAAACCTTGTACACGTAACTCGCTGGGAATATCAATCCGTTAACTAAGTTAAAACCAATCGACTTGAGATTAGACCTTTTTTTTATCCCTTGCACGTGTATCATTCTCGTACCGATATATATATATATAGAGCTGATACACACAGCTTCGCATGTAGTGAGACAGTTTTCAATCACGAGCTTCAATCACTTACACGTATACAAATATATATACACAGACACACACGACACACGACACACTCTACACTTGTACATTTTACGTAATGTTATTATTAATTACTTCATTTGTCTTTTTTTTCTTTCGATTTCAGTATTACGAGATGTCGTACGGCCTCAACGTTGAAATGCACAAACAGGTAAGATGCCCTTTAATTTATATAAATATATCTTCTACATTACATACGTATTTACTGTCTATTAATTGATGTATAAGCAATTGTACGCGCGTTAACTTGCGTTTCCTTGGTTTATGAGTCTACAGTTTAACATTTCGTTAGGTGTATATCCTCAGAAATGTCACACTTGATCTATTCTATTAATAAGGTTATCAAACTCGGGAATATACCGTAATTGAATATTATTTGTTTACGGGGGTTTTAATCTACATACGCGTTGCTTTTGCCCGTGCGTGTAAAATTAATGGTGATTAGAATGATTATTAGGTGTAAATTTGAAATCCGAAAATGATTATTCGATGTAACGATCAATATTTTCAATTATATTATAAATGTAAAGTTGTCCGATCGAAATTTTGTTGGCGGAACGCGTTTTTTTGGCGGGGGGGGGGGGGGGTGATATTTCATTTATTATACATTTATTTATTTTCAATCAAAACGATGATAAAGGTAAATGTGTTTTTTTATTACCCTCTGACTTTTGCGAGTAATGCGTCATAACCAATTACTGCGATCATTTTTCAATTTTAATAATAATAATAGTATGAATAATTTGTATAAACGTTTGAACAACCTCATAAAGTACTGTATATCAAATAAAAAATCCATATGTTACTTGGAAATATTATATTCATTATATTCTGTTTTATATGTATATACATATAACTGTGATCAGAGATTGGTCCTAACCGTTCGGAAATTGGGTATGCTACGGTGTTCTATCAATTAGTATTGATTTTATTGTTATATGCGATGAATAACTCTGATGTTCAATAATTTTATAGATGATAACTAACTTGTGTTATGACATGTTAAGTAAAGTCAGGTTGAAAACATGTGAAAAATTTAGTTTGTTCCTCATCAACTTAGTGATTTAAAACTCTTGTGACATATTTGTGATAAAAATATAAACATTTTTAGAAAATTTTAACACGATAGTATCGTTTTAATAAAATTTATCCAGTTGAACGTGTTAACAATTACTGTTCGGTGGCAAATGCTCTTTTTTCGATTCGTTTGAAATTTTTTGTTAATATTCTCGAAAGTAATTGCTACAACTTTCCAATAGTGTTTTTCTATTTATACAGTCTCTTGTTTATCATATAATAGTTTTAAATAAATCATATTTTTTAACAAATTGTTTATATTCTAATAAACAACGACAGTAAAGTTGTAGCAATCACTTTGAAGAATATTGACAAAAACCGTCAAATAAATCCATAAATTGACGAGACACAAGAAACATTTGGCTGCAAACTCTAATTGTTGTCACATTTTTCTACATAATTTGGTTAAAACAATTCTCCCTCGTTTGGTTAAAAACTTTCTATGAAAATAATGATTCTTGAAATTTTCCAGAATATTTTTACTAGAAATATACCACAAAAGATTCGATTATTGAGATGAAAAACAAAAAAAAATTCTTTACTTTAGACCTTTGGAGAACTACTTTGCATTTATGTTTAAACAAAATAATTAAAAAAGTTTAGCACATTCTTTATTAAGTTGATTGGTTAACTCAATCGGTAATTATTCCAAAATCGCAACAATAATGAGTGAACATTTGTAACGATAAATCTGGAAAATAAAGGAATTAGCCCTAAATGGGGATATTATCCGATACTTTAAGCTATTGAGTATACAAATAAAATATCATTTTTTATAATAAAATAAAAAATAAAAAAAAATAGAAGAAAGACATAAATTCCAAATAGGACTATTGCTATTTTATTTGAGCTTTACAAATGAAGATATCGAGTAACCCTAAAGCCCAATAGCTGTATTTAAAGAAGAAATAATTTATTTGCTTAAAACAGAATAAATGCATTTTAAATGGAAATACTAATAACCAGTGTGTTAAATAAAAAAAAAGTTAGTAACTTTAAATTGTAAGTTACCCCGTGTATAACGTGCTAAGTACAAAAATTGCAAGTTCGAATAAATTCTTGGATTTTACGACACTGGATACATTCCCCTAACTGCCCTATTTATTGGAATTACTCGTTTCCTCTCATTACCGATTCCCCATATATTCTTATACATTTTTATTTACGTCGAAGACGTTGGGGCAACGTAGAGGCTAAACACCAAAAAAAAAAAACACGAAAAAAAAGTATTGGGGTAAGGGAGAAAGAGGAAAAACGAAAAAGCAAAATAGTTGAAATTGATATGGTAACGGGTACAAATCGGTCGAACACGCGGCGTGGAAAGTGCATCTCGACTGTGCAGGGTATAACACCCCCCCAACACTCGGAATCTCGAGTGTGCATAAGCGGCGGCACCGGGTCCAGCACGTATATCTAGGAAAAGCAGACACCACACACCGGACCGTAGACTAGTCGAGCAACCCCAGAGGGGGTTATTGCTCGCTCGCTCGCTCGTTTCCCAAGGTATAACTTTCCTTTCACGCTGTAAACATACACAAACACACGCGTGCATACATGCACACGCGGGTGCGGGCGGGCGCGGGAACGGGTAGGGTGCCTAATCTAATATTAAAGCCCAAAGCCGAAAGCCCCGAGAGGAAGTTTGCCACGGATTAGGGGATGATTTCGGGGTTGTGCGCGCGTGTCTCTCTCTCTCTCTCTCTCTCTCTCTTTCTCTTCCTCCCTCTCGCTCTCGCTCTCTCAAGCCCCGTCGACGAAATAACCGGCATCACCCTTCTCCTCTATATACGACGAGCCTTCTTGAATAAATATGTAAACAAGGTAATAACATGCAAATGGCGCGACGAGCTTTTAATTCAGGGGAGGAGGGGGTGGACCGAGTTTCAGCTGCGAGACATTGTTGTTGTGGAGGACGATGCACGCATCGACCCTACTGGAATGAGGATGTGGGTGTCTGACGGTGTTAACCCGAAAAATTCAATTGCGATACGCTAGAAATATCTTTTTTTAGCCTTTGTCTAAGATACGTTTAATGTTAACCTCGGGAATACCTTATACATTGTTTGTTTTTCGCTTCGATTACCCTGCGGATTTTTCGAGCGAAATGAAACCCACGTTTACCTCGCTTTTAACTTTTCGTATCTGGTTTTTATATAGCGGCTATATATCCGGTTTTTCTTTTCCCTTAATAGTGTTTAATCTAACATTCAAAGTCATTAACGATCATAATCTAATTTTTATTTGGATATCGACCAGTCAAAAGTTTATTTCCTCTATTTATTTAACTTTTTTTCGAAAAAAAAGAAAAAAAAAAAGATGCGCGAAATCGACGTGTCCAAAATAACATGTATGTATATAAGAGAGCGAAGAGTCAAGTACCGCAAATGCGTAACTAATACAGGACCATCGAAGAGTCGTTACAAAAACACCGAGGGCTTGGTAGATAGATTCTCCCCTTTTTCCCCAGACACGTAGCTA
The DNA here is from genome assembly GCA_026168455.1 of Theocolax elegans. NCBI lineage: Eukaryota > Metazoa > Arthropoda > Insecta > Hymenoptera > Cerocephalidae > Theocolax > Theocolax elegans. The sequence goes on along the minus strand of CM047428.1, from coordinate 1,521,723 downwards.
TATATGTGTGTGTATATACACGTGCGTGGACGTATAGGTATGTGTGTGTGCGCGTCTTTTTACGAGGGTGAAATCGATCGAACCGACCATCGGGTCTCTCGAGGGATCCGAGTCGTCCACTTAAATTGCCAACGCTACTCGTCGCCCGGATTTGCGATTTACGTCGGGATCTCCACCCTCTCTTTCACCCCTCATTCTTTTCGATCCTCGTACCCTCCCACACCCCTACATACACCCCTTATCCTCCTTTTTCTTTTTCTTCTGCTTCTGCTTCTTTTCGACTTACTGGCTTTATCGAGCAAACACTCTCTCTCTCTCTCTCCCGAGTAAATCGTTAAGCTTTTCGCGCCTGGATTTCTTTACTTCGCCTTTCCAGAAAATGGAAATTTTTTCTTTTTTTTTCCCCTCACCCTTGGCATCGAGAGTGACGTTGGGTGGTGCTTCACTCGTTCTTTAAAGGTGATCGGTCATTTTTTATATACGTTTTTACTTTACCAGGAGTTGATCGAAAAGGTCAGTAATAAGTCACTTGCAGTACAAAATTTCAGTGACAATTCTTAATTAACAATTGCATTCTAACGCAATTTTAGTAAAAAAAAAAAATAAAAATATAACAAAATTGAAACTAAACTTTGAGCCCAATGATCGCTTACGAATCCGAAAAAAATATGCCGTACAATTTTGTCTTGTGCGTGCAGTAATTTCATGTACGTTAAAACCAAATGTCGAACAATCCGCTCGAGGGAGAGAAAAAAAGCGAGAGTCCTTAAAACTCAAAACCGTCGCGAATATCATCTCTTTAGTAACGAAAGTGCGAAGGAGATTCAACAAGATTTACCAAGTGTAGGTGTTCACGGTAAATTATAACGAAAAAAGTCACCACGCGGCATTCTCGTTAGCGACGGGGAGGGGGGGGGGGGGAAGGGCGAGTTTGTTCTCCTTTATTCAGCATAACGCAAGGCCAGGAGCAAAGGAAAAAAGGAAAGTAGAATCGAGAGTGTAAGAGAGAGAGAGAGAGAGAGAGAGAGAGAGAGAAGGGAAGGAGGGGAGCAAAAAGAAAAAAGGTCCCTCCTTAATTCTCCGGGCGTCGTTGGGTGCAAAAGGCGCGCGACCCGAGAGGCTGAGAGAAGTTAACGGAATAATTCAAGGGAACGGAAGGAGGAGTGACTTTGCTCGCGCGACCCCTCGAGAAAGAGAGAGAGAGAGAGATAGAGCGGTGCTTCGCAAAAATAAGGGAGGCTAAAGGCGAAAGGGACCGAGAGCGTTGTAAAAGGTCGAACCGCGAAGAAGATGGAGATAAATAAAAGAAGAAGAGGAAGAGGAAGAGGAAGAAGAAGTGAGATCGGAGAAAAGGATCTTTCTCTCTGTCTCTATGTATATGTGTAAAAGCAAGAGGGGTTAAAAGTCTCCTTCTCGTCTCTGGTTCGGCGTATTTTCTCGAGAACCGAGCAAATTACAGAATATGGATGCAGAGTCTTGACTTGTAATCCTTAGGGATAAACAGCCGGCTTTCTCTCCTTCCTTCCTTCCTTCCTTTCTTCCTTCCTTCTTTCTTTTTTTCTCCCTCTCCTTTTCTTTCCTTACGATACCTCCTCGTTTTTTCTTCTTTTTTCTTTTTACTCTCTTCTACTTCATAATGCAGACTCGCAAGGAGGAAAAGGAGATATAACAAGTGGATATACAGGTACACACTACGGTCAAAGACACCTTCCACCCCCCCCCCCCCCCTTTTTTTTTTAACTTTGAATTTTGTATTATCTTCTCTTGTCGCTCTTCGTGTTTTCAGGAGCGATGCAATGTGTAATACTAATCGTGTTTGTGCCCCCAAGCGATGTCGGATTCTCAAATTACAGGGATATACACGGTTCTTTTTTTAATACCAAAAGATTGAGGTTGATCTATTAAATTAAACATCTGAATAATATTCGTACAGAATTTTCAAACTCGCGGGAAATAAGTTGACGCGAGTCGACGATTTCAGAAAAAAGGTATATATTTATATTATAATGAAAAAATAAGCGATGATTTGTCGGTAATTTGAAATCGATAAAACAGATAATTACACTAACCCATACTACATATAAATTAATAATCTGCAAAAATGAAAAAATTAAGTTAAAAAGTGTAGAAGAAATTAGCAGAGTAATATTATGATAAATATTACAGATAATGTCCATTTATGTCGGTAAATCAGAGAGTATCGGTAATTAAAATATTGCACTCGGATTATTGATATGAAAATTTGAAAAAATTCATATACCAAGTTTAAAACCTATGAAGCACAGGATGGAGCGACAGTTTGAAAATAGACGAATAATAGACGATCTCTTTTTATTTTAAAAAGTAAAAACGTACTGTCGGTAATATATATCCAAGTCGATAAAACAGGGAGTGTCGGTAAACGATAAAATAATTATAAAAACAAAATGAAAAATAGATAAGCAAACTTTTTAACAAAGATACAACTAAAATTTTGCGTGAATAATCGATCTCGATGTACATTTCCGCTTCGTATAGTTTCGACCGAAAAGAAAAATATTAATGCATGGTCTTTGAATCGCAATGTTTCTAAGTATAAAGAACAAGTTTGGGATAACAAAAAATCTTTTACACCAATTATTCCACTGCGCGTTCGAATCCCGAAGAATAACACGACAGCCGGTACAAGAGTCACGAGTCGAGACAAACTCGTACAATCTCCCCGTAGAGAATAAGAAGAAAAAGATAAGAAGAAAAAAATACGAAAGAGTATAACCGCACCTTGCAATCGGTCATTCCTCGTCCAGCAGCATCACTTCTCTGTCTCTCTCTCTCTCTCACTCTGTCTTTCTTTCTTTTTTCTTTTTCTCCTGCCCCCCCCCCCCCTTCCTCGAGAGATCTGCTCGTCGTCGGGGCGCGACGTGATGAGAATAACGGTCGCGTTTATTGAATATTTAGCAGGCGGCTCCTTCCTCACATTTTTCTGACCGGACGCGCCCGAATCGTAAATCGTATCTCGTGATTCTCCTCCTCCTCCTCGCCTTCCTCCCTTTCTCGGATAGGAAAAACAAGCAGAGACAAAGAGAAAAAGAGAATTAAGGAGGGTTGCAGCTTGGCTACCCAGACCGCACCATTCGAACCAAATGTCCAGCCTCGTTTTCCTTATCCGCTTCGTTGCTCCCTCAGATCGAGAGCAGACGGATTCTTTTACTCTTTTTTCCTCTTTCACTCTTGTTTTACAATCCCTGTAGTTTATCGACGTTAACGTATCTTTTTCCTTCTCAGATCTACATTATTTTTATATTCTTATTTTCAAGAGCCTTTGACCAAAGTATTGCTGAATGCTAACTCGTATAAGGCAACTGTTTAATTTTTTAATGATTACATCCATTTTTATAATCATTGGTTTCTCCAACACTGCCTGTTTTATCGACTGTAATTAAACAATGCGTCATTTATTCTTTTAATTACACTCTTCTTTAATTTCCTTTATCATTCTTATTAGAACTTTCAATTACTAAACTGAGTATAATTTTCGGGTTACCGATTTACCGGCTTGAATTGCCAACACTGAAAATTGTTAATTTACATATTTTTTTTGATAAAATAAATTGTGTTCGCTAATATCTCGCTCCGTCAGAATCCTCCACACTTTCTATCTTTGTGAAATGTATCAGATTTACCTACAGTTCCTATTTTACCATATATTTCATTTAAATATTTCCGAACAATCCACTGCTTATCGTTGTTTTTTTTAATACAACAAATCATACATTACGCCATCAGATTCCTCCACTCGTTACAAATTTTCCTTTATAAATTACCTCAGATCTTTGAATTTCTATAATTTCTTTAGTTACCGACTTTACCCGTTTTACCAACTACTATTTCTTTTGCAAAATGAAAATTCGGTCGATGGCAGAGGATTTAAAATCTTTGGGCGTGACATTAGAATATATTTTTGGTGTACGTGTATTTTTAATGTTTCTGTTCGTGTCTTCTCTTCTCTAAGAGTTAACCAATTTCCTCGACTCGATGTTTAATCTTCCGTTTAAAAATAATTTCACGTCCGATTTTTCTTTTCCGATGCGTGTATATCCAGGAAAAAAAATATTTTCAGATGGAAAATCAAACTTTTACCTTTTTCCATCGAGTAGAAGGGCAGTCGAGCGACGGAAAACGCCTTCGGTATTACAAGCGCACACACGCGTTCGTCGATATTCGAACGAGAAATTCGGAAGATTAAATTTTCGGAGTTTTCGGTTTTAAAACAAAAGTACATGTATCCTAATCGAACGGACAGTAAAAACGTTTGACGCGATTATACGATAAATCGATTTATAACGAGAACAAAAGATTTGTGATTCATTTGGCTGATTGTCTATCGAGCGCGTCCAAGTACAAGAGTTTTTATAAAAATAAAACGAGAGAGGGGGAGTATATACCGATGACGATGCAGTTTTTACGGTATTTATACGTTCCGTATCACTCGAGCGGCGTAAAAAATAAAAAGGGAATCGAAGCGCGCTTACGAATTGGCTCGGAAAATCTGGCTCGCGAAAAAAAAAAGAAAAAAAGAAACGGGGTACACAAATAGAAAATTTTTAAAACGTCCACAAAGCAGTGCGTCGGTGAGTACAAAAAAAATTGTGTGTGTGTATATAGTTGTGCGTATAGAGTTTTATTCTATCGTCCTCGCAAGGATCCACCGAATTTTTTTTTTTTTGGTTCTCTATAAATCGCTGGGAGATTTGTGCGATCCGTATTTCAGAATTCAGCCGTCGCGAGCAATATCGACGCGAAACACACACACACAGACAGACACGGAGAGAGGGTGCGGCGACGCCAGAAGTTACGCGGCCATATATATATCGAAAAGATAGGGAGAGAAACGAGAAACGCAATATTATTTCAACTGTTTTTTGTTTCGAGAGAGCTAGAAAAAAAAAATTTTTTTTTGTTTTGTTTGACCAAAGCCGCTTTTGCTACTACCGTATCGTATTTTTTTTTTTTCGCGCGATGGAATAATACGGGAGAGATGCATATAATACTGGACTCCGTTTCGTATTTGTAACTGGGGTGGTATAGGAGTCGTCATTCGGAAGGGAGACTATATGGTATATGGTATGTGTGTGAGTGTGTATCGATATGCGGATTGAATTTTTTCCTTTTTTTTTCTGTTTCGATTTCCAAACGCGCTATCAGGGTAATTGGGTGTGACTGGAAAATCGTAATTTCGATCTGTTGTTTACAGTTGCGTATCCTCTGTTTATGATGTTCAATGAAATTTTTAATAAATTAACAAGAGGACGTGCATAGATTGCTCATTGTTTGGTTTTAGCAATACACCGAGGAATATTCATCCTCACAATTTGTGATAAATTGAAATACGATTATTCGTAATATCTAACGCTATCTCCTCTCTATAACCTCAAAGTTATCATAATTGAAAAGAAAAAATAGTAACATTGCAATTATCACTTTTGAAATATCTAGAAACATCGGAATTTTTTATTTTTGAGACGCAGAAACATTGTAATGTCTTGTACTGAAAATCAAAAACATCACGATTACCAAAACTGTAAATCAAAAACATCGGACTTTTACTTTCGAAAGGAGAGATATCTTTAACGTACATTATTGTAAAGTAAAAACATTGCGATTTTTGCTTGTATAAACTTCAAAATGACAATTTCTATTTTCGGAAGATTATATCAGCTTTTGCGAGTACGAGAAATATTGTGAACTAGAAAAATGTCGATTTTCGTATTTGGAAATCAGAAACATCAGGATGTTCACTTACGTATAAAGTATAAACATCACGTTTTCCTCGGTTGTAAATCAAACACATCGCGACGTTTACCTCTGTAAAATACAAACATTTCTTACTCGAGAAACACCTCAATTTCCACTCTTCTCAAATCCGAAATATCCCATAATTGCCGAGGTCGCAAGCAAATCGGAAAAAACATCGCGATTTCGACTGTCAAATAATTAACAAGATAAATAAATCACCTCCTCCTAAAAAAAACTAAAAATCGCCAATTTCGTACTTTCCGATATTCTCACACTTTACACACACACACACACACACTGCACCCGCAAACATATTTTCAACCTAATCGTCGTATTGAGAAAAACACGAGCGTGTTTATGCCTCGTTAACGCCAAAGCAATTTTCTTTTTGTTATTCTTCCTTAAGCGCAAACTCGTATAACTAACGCGAATTGCGTAGGCAGGCTTGGAAAACGAAAGCTCGCAACACCCCGCGTCCGTGCGTGTGTCACGCTCGAATGGACAATCGATTCCCGTTGCCGATTCGACACCTACGATTCGTATCGATTAATCGCGAGCGCGCGCGCAATCGTATCTCCCCCTCTCACTCGATAAATATTTATATCACTAGCTGCCCGGGCAATTAAACCAAGGCTTATAATTTATGTCGTTGTACTTGTACTCTATATATACGCGCCAATTCAATTTTTCTAATTCACCATTGTCTACTCGCTTTTTTCTTTTAATATTTATCGTCACACCGCTTAGGAGGAATTTGTCATCGGCGTTCAAGCCGAAACTAAAAATAATGCACGTGTCTGATGTCTGATTTATTCGATGCTTTATTATTTCATGTATTATTATTATTATTATTGTTGTTGTTGTTATTATTGTACGAACCGCGTATTTTGATAGGCTGTGTAATTTAGTTGACGCGATGTATACAATTTTAACCATTACTTTCCGGTTTTACATTCGAAAACGGTCGTGTTCGTCGTGAATATTTTAATCGAACGAAAACTAGAGTAGGTGAGTCGATAAATGAATAAATAAACAATTTTACGTTATTTATCCGTGTTTGTAAATATTTCAATCGACGAGTACAGTTTGAAAATATATCTAAATTTTTACGTAATGCAAATTACTAGTAAATATATAGGAATTTTGAGGTTAAATAAAAGTACCGTGAAAAATCGAAAAATTGTGAGTGTAGTACGTGAGAAATGTGTATGCGAATGCATGAACGATGGAAAGGAAGCTGGTTATAGTGACCGAATTTATCGAAATAATTACTAAATATGTCGAAAAATGTCGAATTTGTCGAATTTGTCTGCGTCGAATTTGGTAAAAAAATTATATTGACAAGAAAAATGTGTGGATGAGCAATAACAAAGATATTTAAAGAAAGAAAACAGGTGCTGATAATAAATGACGAGTAGTGTATATAACATATACTTAAAAGATACAATGTATCGATACCTTGAGATCCAGGCGAGATTTTTTATTGATCGTCGTAAAAAAAACGATGTAACGTATACAATTAATATAGAGATAAATATTTGACGACGTTTGGCTCGCATCCGCCTGTGTAAAATAGCGTTATAAATAAAAGCTCCTGGTACAAATGAAACTTGCGAAGGGAAAGCTGGATTATTATTCATCGAAAAAGCTGTGCGCGAATAATATGGGAGAGGAGTAGCAGCGTTCGTCGAGCTCCTATTCCAAGGGATTTGTCGGTAAAGAGAGGGAAAACCGGGAGAGTGCCGGAAGTAATTAACATGTGACTCGCAACTACACTCGAGAAAGAGGGACGTCTCTCTCTCTCTCTGTGTATGTACATTGCTTCATACTCGGGGTATTACGAGGTCTGAAAAACAAACTTGTACTACGGCAATTCTGGATTTAGGACTCTTACAACCCTGCATCAACGCTGCTCTCTCCTCAGTTTCTCTACTCGCGTTAATGTGCCCCCTAACCTTCATTTAGATTTTCACCGTTTGGTTCTGCTTACATTCTCTTTTCTTCTTTTTCTTTTATTTTCTATTTCTAAACATTTGTAAATTTTTCTATTTTGTTATTAAGGATTCAGGGCGATTATTTGAATTTGAGGATGTATTGCTGAGGGTTTAGTTGGCAATGGAAGGTATCGCGTTTTTTTTTTCAACTTTTTGAAAGCAGAAAATTTTCAAGTATTTATAATTAACAAAAATTGTAATATAGTTTCTTTAACTTTTAAATGAAATATTTATGATTGTTTAAAATTTTTAAAAACAAAAATTACGTATTTCCGTATGTTGAAGATACTAATGTCAATCGTTTTACTTTTTTAAAATATTTACAAATTTCTTATTGATAATTATCGCGATTTTCTAGTTATTGGAAAATAGTAACAACTTTCAATTTTTTAACGTTTGAAATTGCGGTTTGTAAAGTTTTCAACGTCAACAATTAAAATATTTCTGCTATTCTTCCTCAGTCTCTCTATACTATCGAAGTTGAAGCTCACAGAATTTCATTCAACCATGACTATCGACATTGTTTAGCGTTCGAGTTGTAACTATCAAAATTATAATATACATTAAAAAAAATGAATTATGCAATTTCTCCCCGAGAACCCCGATTACTCCCAAAAAAAAATTCACTTGTTACTCGTTCGCAGTGACATTTCGCATTTACCTCCGTATCGCGGTATATCCGATCTCACCCCCAAAAAACCGGTCGATTCATTGACGAATCCCAGAAAGCAAAAACGATCGGTTTCAATCGAAACAAAACAAAAATAATAATGGAAGAACCAAAAAAAAAGAGGGAGGAAAGGGGCAAACAAACGTGTAAAATGAAAATCAGGTGAGAGAAGAGAAGCTCTTTAACCTGTAGCGAATTCGCTCGATCGGTCGTGAAAATGCATTATTACAGCCGCGACACACCGAGAGTGAGAGAGAGAGAGAGAGAGCTTATATAAACCAGGCAGGGGAGATAGGAAACACAGAGGGCGGAAAAACACTGTTAAACGATTGCGCGCTCGCGACCGAATGATTTCCGATAAGCGGATCTCTCTCTCTCTCTCTCTCTCTTTCTCTTCACCGTTCTCTCTCCACTCACACACACACACACACACACACACACACACACACACACACACACACACACACACACACACTCACACGAAGAGAGACAGCCCGTTCCATTCGCGCCCTGTATAATCAATGAACATATCAGTTTTGCATATACGAGCGAACCGACGGGGCGACACGGCGCATGACTGATTATACACTGCGAGAGCACCGCCCGTGTAAATTTGCAAAAGCGCCAATTCGCTAGAGAGAGAGAGAGAGATAGAGTGAGATGAGAGACAGAGAGAGGGAGAGATGGGATGACCGTGCGCACGTACGTACGCCTCTCTCTCTCTCTCTCTCTCTCTATGTGTGTATATGGTATTATACGCGCGGACGAGAATACCTACGGATCCGTAAAATTCACGCATGAAAAATATCGTCAGCCACCGCGAATGATTCGATTTCGTTGTATTGCCGCCCGCGCTAGTTCGCTCGCTCGCTCATCCCCTAGGACAATCGGCTGTGGTGCTACTCGAATTTACTCCCCCCCCCCCTCCTCCTCTCCCACACCACCCCCTTTTTCTGTTCTCTCCCTGCCTCTGTGTCAGTGTGTGTGTGTGTGTGTGTGCGTGTGGGCGTATTTATATATATATATATATATATATATATATATATTTATATACATGTATGTGCGTGGGGGCGCGTATGTGCGCAGCAGAGATTTGCAAATTGTTTTTACCATCTGTCGTGTGGTTTGTGTATAAATAATAATATCCTACCTGCAGTGCTTTTTTGTTTTTCTTTTTTTCCCCCTTCCGGAATGAAAAAATTGTTTTTAATTTTCGAATCTGAAATCGCTCGTTTATCGGTAGAATGTCCGAAATTTCGAAATTGATGTTAATCAGATCGTTAAAAAAAAAGAAAATCTATTCTTTTCGATAGTGGTAATTGATATAGGATGCGGAGAAATTTCGAATTTTGTGGTAAATTTTCGATACGATTTTTCCACATGGAGTATAGAGTAGTGCGTTGAGAAATAACGATGGTCGTTAGTAACGAATGAATTACAGATTGATAAAATCAAAATGTTATTAGATATGTAAAATAGAAACTCTGAGTAGAAATGTAAAATTTTCTTTCCAATTTTACTGAATTTTATAGTAATACTATTAGATTATAATAATTAATACATATTAGTGCGACGATGCGTCGAAACAAAAAAAAATAATTATCGAGTAGAATAAAGCGAATTAATTGTTATTATTTTAAAAAATGAATATTATGTATAAATGTACTAAAATGATCGGTATGTTTGCTAGTATCGTTGACAGCAACGTTAGCAGACAGACAATTTACTCATTAAAACAGCAATATTTGTTATATTTTTTTCATTTCCTCCGTGTAAAAATTGCAGAAATGTATAGTCCCAATTTTACCTTTTGGCAAAATGAGAGATCGGCATCTATTAATTTTAGTAGAAAACGAACAATAAAAATGTATATAGGTATATTGGTAATTTTAACTTACAACATACACTGAGAAAAATAGTAAATATTATAACTACTTTAATTTACTAAAACGATGGCCATTCTTCGAATCATTACCACCAATTTCTATAAAAAAACAATATTCTGTCCCCTATTCGTCATTAAATTGGTAACATTTACTATCGTATTTTTCTCTGTAGCGATACGTATGTATGTATGTTTATACATATATATATTAAATGGGCTCGGATAATTTTTAGGGAGTAAAAGTTGTTAATGTTTTATTCGAGTTGTTTGGGTAAAGTGCTGGAATTGTTAGACACCGGATTATCGTAGAGTACACAGGAAAGGCTTTTAGTACATTAGCTCCATGTTAAATTGGTATTTGGATATGCGTTTGAGCTGTTTCCGAGGATCCATTCATATATATAAATATATATATATATATATATATATAAGTACATAAAATGGCTACTTTATCGTCATAACCATATGGTGCGTTAAAATTGATTTATCACATTAACCCGTTATTTGAAAATTTTCACCGGTACGCGATTGCTTTTTACACGCGAGCGTGTGGGTGTAAACCGTACATACATTCCGGGATGTATGTCGGGTAAAATGGAAAATCTTTGTGGTACATGGCGAATGTGTGTGTGTGTATATATATATTGTAAAGGAGGGAAAAAAAGAAAGAAAGAGGGAGTTGTGGGTGGCGGTAGCTGTACAAATTCCGACAAAGAAAAATCGATTTCTCGGTTCTGAGTTTTCGTTTCGGAATTGCCACCTATGTGGGTGTGTGTGTGTGTGTATGCGACCGAGCGAGAGAGTGAGCGAGCGAGCGCGCAGACGGTTAAAAAACTCAAAAGTCACATTGAATCGGGTATACGCTCGCTCGGTCGCTCGGTGTGAAAGAGATATCCGAGCTGCGAAAAATTCCAAGCGCAAAAGCTTCTTTGACACATACAAAACTGAAATTCCATAGATGGAGAGTGAGAGAGAGAGTGAGAGAGAGAGAGAGAGAGAGAGAGAGAGAGAGAGAGTGAGTGAGCCGAGGGGGTTGGCACACGGTAATTCCCCACTAAATTTTTCAGCCGTGCAAAAATCCTTCCCATTTTACCCGGGAGCAAAGAAGAGTAGGAGGAGGTGGAGGTGGAGGAGGAAAAAAGCCCGCGAGCGAAAAAAGGAAGAGGAGAAATAAAAATGGGGGGGAAAAAAGAAAGAAAAAGAGGAAATCCAGAGGGGGAAGCACGCGTCACACGGTCGTTCATTTTCCGCGCGCGGCGTTTTAAAGACGAGCGGGAATGGAGGAGAAGCGAAATGACGACAGAGAGGACAAAAAAAAACACCCGAGAGTGAAAGAGGGAGGGAGAGAGAGAGAGAGAGAGAGAGGTGACATCGCACAGATACGCGGACGTTCGCCTAGCGTGGCACGGTAAAGCTCGATTTTTCCGATAGCGAATTTCGCTCTTGGCTTTTTCCTCCTACCCGTCGCCATTTACTTCCGTCTCTCTATTCCACCGTTTTTTTTTCTTTTTTCCCTTTTTTTCGTTCACTGCAGCTACTGCCTTTACTCTCCGATTACTCTGCGGACTCTTTCTCTCTCTTTCTCTCTCTCTCTCTCTTTCGTTTTTCGATTCGTCTGGGCAAACTGCGCTCCGGCAGACACACGGAATGAAAGCCCGAAAAAAATACCGAGGTTCGGGCGCTAAATTAGATGGGAAAAGTTGATTCTCCGGTGAATTTACGAATATCACCCATCTGGAACTAAAAAATCTCTTTATTATTCTTTGTAGATCGATTTTCACTGAACGAAACAATAATGAGTCAAAATTTTAAATGGTCAAAGGTCGTGTGGATCGATTGTCCTCCGCCTACCTACCGGTATAATAGTCTCGTAATACTTTTCCGTCGATGCGATATGCTTTCCCTCGTAAGATTCAACAACGCGGTATCTCTGAAGAAACAAAAATGTAAAAAGTATATCTTAAAATGTTCTAGATAAAACATGATCATAATATACTGAAAGGAAAAATACGTGGCGGCCGAATCTCAGATAAATTAACTATAAACAGTCACTTGTCGTACAAAATTCTGCACAATAATTAGGTAAACGAGAATTATATTGCAAACACATTTGAGTTAATTTTGATTAAACTTTTCTCTCCGTATTATAACAATCGAACCGCCAGACGCTTTAAAGGATCTGATAGTAGATTGCAAATTAAATCATAACTATATAGACGATCGAGAGCGTAATGTATAACCGATTTATGACAAACGGTCACGAATCCCACATCAAGAATCGAGATTCGAGATTAACACAAAATCGAAAGTCGAGATCGAGTTTCAATTTTCGAGATTATCTGGCGTACATTTAGGGATAATAGGATTGGATTAACCCGACGAAATACTGTGAAAATATATATCGAGCTCTCGTTTTCTAACGTTAAACAATAATCTCCGGGGGGGGGGGGGGGGTAACAATAATACCCTCAGTAATAAAGATAATGAAAAAGCTGGGAATGTCGTTAATACATACATGCATATATACACATATATAACCTGGGCAGTAGCCGAGAGAGGGGAAAAAGTAAAATTGGGCACCTCCATCAAAGCGGAACCTGAAAGAGAGAAAGAGGGATAAAAAGAAGAGGAACGGATAGATAGAGAAAAGGAAGCGTCGGGGAGAGAGTGGAGAAAAAAGGATGTCAAAGCGCGGAATCGCTATCGACCGTTGGATGTGAGGTAGGATGAGGAGGAGGAGGAGGAGGCCGCGTCGCTTTTTTGCGGACGGGCTCGTTAAACCGGTAAATGAATAATGAACGAGCCGACGAGTGCCGACGAAGAGAGAGAAAAAGGGGACGGAAAATGGCATAGGTGGGAGGAGCTGGAAAAATGTTGGAGGAAGAGAGGAGGACCGAGGATGAGTAGAAGAGAGGGTCAGGGATAAAAAAAAATGAGAAAAGAGCTCGGGCGTAAAAGGGAGATTGATTGATTTAATAAGCGTGAAAGGGAGCCGATAACTATTTCGGATAATGAATCAAATCGAAAACCAACCCGCAGCTTCTCGGCTATTCGGGATATATATATATATATATGTATATATGTATATACATTTGCCATTCGACGATTCGCGTCGAGAGCTCCAAATCCTATAAAACCCACCCAAAAATGCGCTTGCCTAATTTTGATTTGGTACGCGAAGAGTGCGGAAAAAAAACGAACGACAGAATTTCTTTTCAATACTCGGCACGTTAAAATTGGGATTTGAAAAACTAGTATTTGTGAGGACATTGACACAGCATTTGACACAGCTGTCAACTATCACGTGTAACCTGGTAATCGAATGATCCTCTTTTATTTTAACAGTATGATAAATATGGCACGTATCAGTCGATCAACAAAAAGTAACCTAAAAAGTTGCTGGTCAATTTTCGGATGTACTATTTTACCTGATCGACCGAAACTAAACTGAATAAGCAATTTTAAGTAATGTTAAAATTCCTAATCAGTTGTCGTATTTGGTTTGATTTTACCTTCATTTAAAATTAAGGGGTCGCGTAATCTATCGGTAAATCAGAATTTGATTTGATGGCTTATTGTCAACATCCAAGGGAAAACCAAAAATTTGCTGGAGAATTTTTTTGAAATAAAAAGAATGATGAATTATAGGTGAGGGAGTTGAGCGTGCGGGCGCGCGCGCGCTCGGGTTCGCGGACGACCACGCTGATGGATTTTATTTACGAGGGACATTAGCGTTAACAGGAGCGCTTAATGGCGGCCGAGAGCGGAATTGGATTTTTCACCCGCGGGCAAATCGCTCTTAAAATTCTCGCCGATATCGCACACACAGAGGAGAAGAGGCTACGGTTCACTCGTAGTACCGGTCATAAAACTTACGGAGACGCTTTCTTTAAATCTCGTTCGATCCAAGCGCTTCGCTTCCCTTCACAAGCGATCTCTCTTCTTCTCCTTTTTTTTATTGCTCACGCATATTCCCACATACGATAGAGATGCGGAAGAGAGACAAATCTTTTTTCCTTACCATTATCATCGACATCATCGTTTGCTGTAGAAAACAATCGACGATTTTTCCCCATTTGGGTATATTTATATTCAACGTAAACTTGGTAAATTGTCCATCGACGAAATTTTGTTGCGCCGTTCGTTTGTACAAACGCCGCGGAATTATCGCAGAGCTTTAAAAGTCTGTTTTTTCCCATTTACAAGGAAACGGAGAAAAAGAAATGAAAAGAAAAGAAAAGGAACGAAAAAAGGAAAGGGAGCGCATTACCGCGCGAGTCTTTTAGCGCTTTTACGAGTTTCACGAGTCGCGTTTACGAGGGGCCGAGCCGCCGCTTCGTGTTAAAAGGCGCGACCGAGCATTTGTCTTCTTTCGCGGCTGCGGCGTACTCCATTAGCGTCTCTCCTTTTTCCTTTATAGACGTACCCGGGAGCGAGAGAAAGAGATTTTACGAATGAGACCGAGAGATTCAAGATTCGCGATTAACTTCCTCGTTAACGGATCGTCAAACCATTTTTCAGATTACAATCGGTCATTTCAAGATATTTTCGTATTATCTCATCGATTACTTACGCAACTCAGTCTCGTGTACCGATACCCAAACGGTCAATTAAAAAAATTATTTATTTTATAGATTTATTACGGCGACGGCAACGTCAATTAACTTGTTTGACAAATGTTTACCTAAAACACTTGTACACAACGAAGGTACACTTTTTGTTGAATAATTTGAATAACGATGAATTTAAGTTCCGCACTAGTGAATTTAATTAATTAATTTTTAATTAATAACAGATCTATGTACTGTCTGATGAGGGTAGTAAATTGACCACTGAAACGTCATTTATTGCACACAGTTAAACTAAAAAATTATAATATTCCTCACATACGTGACGGTCACGTTTATAACAACATTTTTCCCCGGCAGAAATAAAACCAGTTCTGATAATCAGAAAAACTAAATAATCTCAAAATAATTCTGAAAAAAATTATTAAAATCACCGAACCGAATCTCTGAACCTAAACTCACAATTACTGTAAAAGTTTAATCAATTAATAATTTTCTTGGATAATTCTCTTCTAGAACACAGTAAAGCCATTTTCCCACACCAACATTTTAATCCCAAAGTGCAAAAAAAAAGAATCACACTTAAAAATGACAAGGTAACCTAAAAAAAGAAACGTTGCATCTGCACATTTTGATTAAAAATTTCGCAGTCTCGACTGATCATTGTTATTATTGCGAGATCCAATTAATTTCGGAAAAGGTGGTGTAATTGAAACACGAGTAAAAGCAGGAGATCGTAAATTGATTTTCTCTAATAACGTAATCATTCCGATTGATTAACGAAGTTACATAATTCTATTTACTCGCCATTAAGTATACATAAATCGAGACACTGGCGCATTAATATCAATTCGATACCGTCTGTACCTTCGAATATATATATATATCTGAAGAATTCCACATCAAATCAGCAGATGAAAATTTAAAAATTATTGATATTCTGCTAAACAACCTCTTTTTGAACTTAGAATATGTAAACAAATTTTTAAATGCTATACTTAGATGTGACAAAAGTTATTAATAACCAAAAACACATATTTTGGTGTTTTGCATTAATATGACCAATTTTCATGACTTTATAACTCAAAAAATATGCATCCTACAAAAAAAGTGGTCCATACCTTTGAGATTGGAAATTATATCAATATTTCAATGAAATTTTAATTATAACCATTAATTGAATATTATTGCACTTTTACTGACCTTAAGTGACTAAAAAATCATATATTTTGATTTTTGACATTGTTCGGCACAATTGACATTACTGAAAAAAATCACAGATATTTCTAATTACATGTACTTTGTGTGTACCAAGCTGCTTAGTGTCAGAATTAATAGGGTAAAATATATACACTTTTTTCTGTAAAGCTAACTGCAAAATTAAAAAAGTTCAACATGGCTATCAGTTACCGATGAACATAAACTTTCTTCAATTATTTAACTTATTTCAACACAAAAAAATCACTATCAATTTTCTCCTAAAATTAATAGTATAAGCAGAGAAAAAAAAATTCATATAGAAATATGATACGTATATCTTTATAAATTTTATTATTATACAAATACCTTTATGCATATTCGTACGATCAATCGATTATTCGAATTTCCCGCTCGTTTTTCAAAACAAAGAAATACCTCTACGATTGTACAGCTATAAACTATCAACGTGTCCAATTCAGCAGATTATTTCCTTTAAAGCAACTTGACTATAGTTCGAATTAATTCTATATACGTAACGGTAAATTAAAAAATTGTTCGGCTTATCAAATCGTCCGAAGTAGTGAATTGTCCGGTAGAAGATTAGTTTAGTTGATACAGCAATTGTTAAACCAAGAGACACAAGTAGTTGGAAGCAACATACATATACGTACCATCACACCAGCGCGTTCGCTCGTGTTTTCGCGGCTAGGTTTTATGCTCGGTTTTACCGATGCTGGGTGTGTGTTAGCGTTATACCCGGCCATCAACGGTACGCGCGTTTTCCGGAGCCACCGTCAAGAGCAATTCGCTTACGATCCTCCAGGAGAAAAAAAAAGGTCCCCCGTCGTACAAGTTTTTCCTTCCTGTGGAAACGTAGGGTAACTTTACGCGTATCGTGGGTGTGACCCCTATACACGAGAATTCCCATCGACTGGTCAATCTTTTCCAATGATACACTGGCGGTTTTTATTTCATTTTAGGATTTCCACTCTTTATGTTTTTCTTTATTTTTGGGTCACGGTCTTTTTTTTTCATACCGAATTCTCGAGAGAGTACATATTATTTTTTTCGAATATTGACACAATTTAATTTCCTTTGTATGTAGATCAATTTAATTGGCAAATGGGTTTTCGCAGTCAAAAATTACTATTTTTATGTAAAGGGTTGTTGGGTAATGTGATAACGGGGTAATTGGGCGACATAATCTAATAATTACCATTTTCATTTACGCGGTAATTAATTCTAATCTATTATAATCAATAATTACTTATTTGGTTCTGTTTACACGGAAACTTGTAATTACCGACCTACGGTGTGTAGTATAATTGTACTATTAGATTTTTATAATTACAAGATAATTTTTCAAAAGATGAAAAACAGCAAATACAAAAAAGAATTATTTTTACCCATTATAACCATTCGAAAAGAGTCATAAAAAATGATTTCTCTATAACAACGTGTGCATTGGTAATTATATCCTTTGTAATTATTTTCAATGATCGGGCGAACCACAGCCATCTTGGAACATAGGTGCACCCATAAATCGTTGTTATTGCAAAAAATCGTTATGGCACCTGAAGTATAATATATTATTCAGGATAAAAGTACCGTTGTATAATCAAATACCGAATGAATGATTGAGCTCACCCGACGTCACATAATAAATGTTGCTCGCGTTCCGCGCTCTTTCATCGATTTTTCATTTCGAACAATTATTATTCGTTTAATTCGCGGACAATTTTACACGCCGTTGCAGTATACGAATATTGTATAATTGCACCGTGAATTCGTAAAATGTTGTACTGGAAAAATAAAAGAGGGGGGAAATCACGACGGAATACGGAAAATCGGGTAATTACGTATTTACATCTCGAGAAGAGTTTGCTCGCGTATGCACACACACACACACACACACACGTGCGCACCCTCTTGAAACGTATCGGAGAAACTCGGAAATTTCAATAAACTGAGAAATACGAAAGAAATCTCTCGGTGGGCGTAAACTATTCCATTGTGGATTCAAACTAGTCGCTCGAACAAATAACCGGTGCCTTTTATCTACCCCCGACTCCCACATCTCCCTCTCTCTCTCTTTCTCCTCTTTTCACCACCTTCATTTCAATGGTGTGTAGGGGTGCGCGCGTTAAAAAGAAACGTCGTCACCCCCTCCTCCCCCACGACTACAAAGACGCCCGGAGAAACAGTCCGCCAACTCGGTCGTTAAGGACGATTTTCATAGCGTCGGGGAATTACCTCGTCGACCATGATCCCCCACCTTCCATTTAAAAAAAAAGAAGAAATTCTCTACCTCCCTCCCGTTTCGTATACGGAAAATCGCGGGATTATTCCATTTGCCGAGGGTCGTAAAAAGAGAGAGAGAGAGAGAGGTAGAGAGGTATAGAGGGAGAAAGAAACTTGGCGCTAATTCTCTTCTTTCAAACGGATTTTTCCTGGAGCGCAATAAAAAAGGCACGCGCGAATTCCGTGGCGATATTAAACGTCCAAGCATCTCTCTTTCTCTTTCTCTTTTGCTATTTTACATTCTACCGGGGTTCTCGTGACTTCTCTTTTTTTCTTTCTCCCTCGTCGCGTCTCTCGCTCTCCTCGTCCATGCCCGTTTACTTTTCTTCCACGATTCTTTTTTTTTTAGTTTCCTTTTTTTTTACTTTTATTGGCACGTTTCCCCGATTTGCGAAATCCACGGTTATTAACGCCCGCCGAGTCTTCCCCTTGTTTTTCATGCCTGGGAATGGTAACGGCTTTGTTGTTGTTTTCACAAGAGTTATTAGGGAGAGAACGTTTGAACGTTCGAAGAACCAGATTAAAACGAAGAAAATGATCTCTCAATTCGGAAAACCGAGCGATTACAAGTAATCAAATTTGGACAAGAAGAAGAAGCAGAAGAAGAAGCAGTAGAAGAAGCTACTCGAGAAACGAGGGACATTATCGCCGATCAATCCAATCTTCTCCACCCCTTGGTGTTCCTTGTTTTTTCGGTGCGCTCGCGTTGGTGGCGAGATACAAATTGTTTATCGCGACGAGAAGGTGGAGTAGGAGGACGAGGAGGAGAAAGTTGGTAGTAGCGTCGCGACGCCGAGGGCGTCGACGTCTTAACGAGGGAACCCGAGCGAGTGTTTCGCCAGAGGGGATGAGAAGGACTCGAGAGAGAGAGAGAGAGAGAGAGAGAGAGAGAGGGAGGGAGCTTGGAAATGGTTACTCCACCTCCTTCGTCTTCGCTTGGCGCGCACTAATTTCGGTTTTGTAGGAAGCCAGAGTTGCCAGCGAGGGAGAGGAATCCCCGTCGGTTCTTCAATTCATTTGTTATGCACCGAATGTACTCGGTGAAAAACGACCGTCCAAAGAGGAGGAGACCCACAGGGGAAGAAGAGAGAGAGAGAGAGAGAGAGAGAGAGAGAGAGAGAGATACATCCCTTTAGGTAATTGAGAGTTAAACGAACGAGATGTATATTTATGCGTTATACGCCCGCGCGTACACTCACACGAGGGCGTAATAGGATTGAACGATTTACATTTTTACCAGTGGGGGGTGAGATCAAATCTATTATGTCATCAATATAGAGGTGGACAGGCCTCTCGACCTTTTCGTTGTAATCAAACCTGAATCTCGTTCAAAGAAACAGTTGGACGTCGATTCGTGACGAAACCGTTAAGATTCAACAGTTTTAATATTAATCAAGCTTTGGTGAGGTACGAGAGAGGGGAAAAAAAGAAGAGAGAGAGAGAGAGAGAGAGAGAAGATACCGCGACACGAAAGAGAAAGAGGAATTGGGGAAAATGAAGGAAAGATCCCGCATTTCCGTTTTGTTGTATCACCGAGACCTCTGGCAGAAGAGCTGGAAAACGCTCCCGTTAATTACGCTTTCGCGCGTACATTACCTACGAAATGAGCCTCGAAGAGAGCGAGAGAGCTTTCGTCGCGAGAAATGCCTGTTTTACGGGCCGTGGATCTCCTGGATTTTACCAGAAACACCCGGAAAAGGAGGTGGAGGTAGAGGAGACTAGAAACTTAAATGCGATAATTTATTCTACCTCTTCCTTTCGTTTGGTGTGTCGTTTTCACGGTTCGCGTATCATCACGACTATACGGTGGATTCAATCATGATTATTACACTATGCTTGGATAATCGTATTTTATATATAAACTTGACGATCTTCGAGTGCATTTGTTTTACTTACGGTTATCGATATATTATTTATCATTTTCTCGGGGTAACTTGTATTTTACCGCATCCTCGATCGCGCCTATATATGTATACAAATAAAGTCGTTACTCCATACATGTTTGATTCGATTATTTTGAGTTCGATTCCCGGTCTCTGGCGGTTCATTCATATTCTTGTATAACGATCGAAATGCACAATTGATAATTCTCGATAGTTCGTGTGATTATGTAACAGTGGATAGAATGAAGTTCAGTAGCTTGCGATGGTTCATTAATGATCACGAAAAATCGTTGTACAATACCCTTTATATTTACTAAACACAACCTATTGCATCGAGCCTCCACGATCGATCGATTATTTTCTCGAGATAGGAGAACGAAATAACGGCGGTAAATACCATACAAAAAAAAAGGAAAAAGATCAAATGAAAGTTGACCAAATGGAAATAGATCTCGTAACTCGAAGGTCCCGGGTTCAATTCCCGGAGTGACTGCACCGGCGACTGCGAATACGGAAGAGAATTCATTTTCTGCGATCGGTCTGTTTACAAACGTTTACCTCCGGAATCGAGAGGTATATAAAGAGGAAGAACGACATTTAATAACATTTAATGAAAGAGAAAATATACTATAAAGAAGATTAAGATGAAAAATCAGCAGTAGCGTGTGTGTATATATATATATATAAATAAAAGAAAATTAATTATTGGAATTCACTGGAAACAAGAAGGGAGGATGGGGGGGGGGGATGAAATAAAAAAAGTGGAGGGTATATTCCTCGAAAGTTTGAGCGTGTGTGTTTACTCGGTATTAAAATGGGGGGAGAAAATCCTAGTTGGCAAGTTGGATCGCAACCTCTTGTTCCAACGAGAAGGTATATATATATGTATACTCATCCTTTTTCTCTTCCTCTCTCGGGAATACGTCAGCTCTTTTTCACACTCGCGGTCTCGTTGTTTCGATCGAGTGGTGTGTGTGTGAGCGCGCGCCCCAGATGGCTAATCGAACCGTGTGCCGGACTTTGCCGACTCGTAAAACTCCTGCTTTTATGTATACGTGTGTACACACACGCGCGCACACACACACACACACACACGTAGAGAGGTGAAGGCGTAGTTTTCCATCAACGAGAACAATATCCATTTTTCTCTCGCCTCTATCGTAAATCTCATCGGTTGCTTGAGTTTTATTTACTCTTACCTTGTACCTTTAATTGGAAAGTTATTATTTTCGTTACGTAACTTCCGAGATTCGACGATTAACCTTCGTGATTACACATATTTATATATATAATTAACACGTATTGTTATTAGCAGTTCAATCGATTAATCGAGTCTCGCACATTCCTTGGTTAATCGGATGGCTATTTTTTTTCCCTTCTGGCTCCGTGAATCTTAATAATTATCAAGTTTTACACGTTCGAGAAATCTGAGAATCGTAAAATCGATCCAACATCGGCGGAAAGTTGGGCAATGCAATATTTGGGAGTTACGTCGATCGCCAGGGAGTTATCGGAGGCGATAAATTAATCGTGAAAAAGTTATTGGATCCAAATTAATTGAAAGAGGAGTACGGTAATAAGGGAAAGAAAAATGATGGATTATCCTAAAGGGTAGGGTACCGATATACATATATAGATTTGGATCATCAGTCGACGAGGGATATAGAGAGATAGAGGAACGCTCGGTCGAAAAGTGATCGAAGGGCAATTAGTATTCGGGTAATCAAACGCGAAATCATACATCGGGCGAGTGGAGATATAGAGAGGGAGACAGAGGGAGAGAGAGAGAGAGGAAGAGGTAAAACCAGAGGAGACAGAGAAAGCTTTGGTTGTGCGAGGTAATCGCGTATATAGCGAGCGAGAAACGGGAGGGAATAAGCAAGTACTCGCTCTCTCGGGGTGTGTCTCTCACAGAGAGAGGGAGAGAGAGGAGTCCGTTAATGTTTAGCGCAATCAGCGATAATGGCGGTCTACGGCGCGTTTAATCAAGGCAGTAGCCCGTTGCGGCTTGCGGTCTAGAGGGAGAGAAAGCCGGCTCGGCTGGCCGCGGTATAAAGGAAAGGGCTTGGTGCTGCAGGATGCGGGAAAGCGGTCGACGGGGGTGTGGGTTGGAGCGAGGAGGAAGTAGAGGAGGAGGATCGTAAAGGGGCTTGGATATATCGGGTGGGCTTAGCGGTCACCGGCACCCGACGAAACCCTGGCACAGCTCGTTGCAACGCCTCGACCAGAGACTGGCCACTGGCCCGAACAACACCAGACCGCATGGCCCACCTGACTTTCTCTCTCTCCACCACTCTCTCTCCCTCATCCCGTTCTGCCGCGTCGACGCGTATACCCACTCGAGAATCGAGATACGAACCTTCCAAAGATACTGATACGAGAGGCTCTTCAAATTTACCAAGTGAAACCTTCAAATAACCAACGTCTCCATACTCGTTTAACCTACTAAATCTCTATCCACGCCACTTTTTCTTTTTTACCCTATATCGCGTCTCTTATTATACGGCCCTCTATTTACTAATTTTTTTGTACCTTATCGTCTCCTCGCGATTGTGACAATTTTTAAATACGTCAGAATCATTCAAATAGTAGGATCTTTAAGAAATTGAACAGATTTTGGTTGGGAAGTGAGACCTACAAATATGTTCTTTCGCTAAATGTAGATCATTACTCACTCTTTACACATTTTCATTATTTGATTCCCTTATTCCGATTAGTCTCGCACATAGATCATCATTATCTTGAGATTGCACGTCAAGTTAACTTATTATCCATTAAATCTACACATAAGTTTTCAACGATTTTACAACCATCTTACTTCACTCAATTTTTTTCTCTTACGTTCAAATAATATGACTCTCTATCGCATGAACTTTAGAGTACAAAAGTAAAATCATTAAAAATTAAAATTAACGTACAATGTAAAACGTTACAAAGGCAATTAAATCATTTTTTAGAATTTGTACTTAAACTTCAGAGATGTAGGTTTTTCAAAATTATATTATATCCAAATATGTACAAATTATCATCAAGGACAAAACTTATTACGATACTTCGATCATCTAAACTATAAGGTACAGCTTATACAATTTCAATAAGTTAAAGTTATTAAGTTATATTTGAATCTTTTTTTATAAACTACTTATGAAATGTAAAACGTCCCGTGATTTAATTTAACAGTCATTTATCAACTTGTGGCAATCACTGTATCAAAATTTTTGGTAAAATTAGTTACGAAATATTAAAAGAGTCACTTTAAAAATTTTGAAATTTGACTGTCCAATTTGGAATTTTATCACCAAGGTCATAATTATCATCGACTGACATTTTATTATAATTTATTTATTTATTTATTTGACCAGGGAAATACACATACATTACATAACGTAATACGTACAAATGTATGGAATTATCCAGCAGAGAGAAAAGAATTTTCTGTCCCTCGGTCCGGAGTAAAAGTGACTTAAATTAAATTAAAGAGTCGGTCGATGACACAACAGTGTTTATTCTAGTACACTGTATACCTCCAATGCGGTAATGACAGAATAGTGCGTATCTATACATAGTAGCTTAACCTAAACAAAAAAAAATGAAATAATAATGTTTTACTACAATGTTTGTATCATAGTATCATATATTTTTGCTAACTATGTGTGATAATTTATTGTACGTTTTGTATTATTCATGTACGAAGTATTATCGGAAGAAATTGCCAGGCGATCAGAGATGCAATTGACCGTAATATACTGAAATTGTATGATCTAATGAGGATGAGGAGGAGCACCATCGCAACGTCGCCTCTTAAATAAGAATTAATGGACGAAAAACAATGAAACGATGATGGTAATGACGATGACATATCTCACGAAAATAATAATAAAACCCGTTACAACGCCAGTGACTTTTGATCGAATCTATACATACACGTATATATACATATTGGCATACACATGGACAAAATGATTTGCTTACAGCGTTTCGGTGTACAATTATTAACGATCGGCAGAGAGGGTCGCGCGTTGGTTTATGCATGCATCAATACGGACGGGGGCGAGAGAGCTAGAGAGAGAGAGAGAGAGAGAGAGGCAGTTTAGGTATTGGCGTAGGTACAACAGGACCATACAGACTCCGGGCTCAGAGTATTGTACACAGTAGGCAAAGGCAGGATGGGTTGATGCTGCAAACTCACGCCCTCCTCATCCTCCTCCTCTCCCCGTCCCTCCTCGAAACCTGGTATTAACCCAGAGTGCTTGCTGGATTTGCATACGCGAGCGACATCACGGCTCCCTAATAAACACCGACAGCCCTTTCAACCCCCTTCGTTCTTCCAGACAGACGTAGAGAGAGAGAGAGAGAGAGAGAGAGTCAACTGAGGTTGCATCAACTTGCTTGCTTATCTCGGAATGTACGTTAACCAAAGTTTCATCCGCGGAATCGTTAAGAGATACAAAATTACTACTTAGAACAGGTAGTATACAGGTGGTGGTGGATCAACCGATTCCAAGGAGAAAGTCCGATGTGGGTTTACACTCGCAATCGTGTGGGTAGTAGGGGATGATTAGCCATCGGGTGGACTCGATTGACTCGACTACGAATTATCTCCTCCTCTTCTCTTTGGGAGATAGTTCAACCGACTAATATCCTCGA
Organism: Theocolax elegans; assembly: GCA_026168455.1. Classification (NCBI taxonomy): domain Eukaryota; kingdom Metazoa; phylum Arthropoda; class Insecta; order Hymenoptera; family Cerocephalidae; genus Theocolax; species Theocolax elegans. Next base: position 1,496,800 of record CM047428.1, on the reverse strand, counting down.
GCTGGAGTCCTAATTCTCGAAGGGGGGAGGGCTCTTCCCTCGAATTTTCTGGCCACCCCTTACCCCGTTCGTTAATCGATCATCGGCAGCTACCCCAACTTTGAACCCTCGAAGGGGAAGGTCACTCTCTCTCTCTCTCTCTCTCTCTCTCTCTCTCTCTCTCTCTCTCTCTCTCTCTGTTGAAAGAACCAGCTCGCACGCCGATGGACTAATTAGGGATTACCGATTAACCTCTCCTCGGAGGCCCAACCGCTAAAGTACCACTTCCCTTTTATCCATACCCTGAGATTTCGAGTCAACTGGTACAATCGAATATGGATCGAAATAATCGAAATTGTATAGGGATTTTCTTAACTCTTTTTAGATAGATTTTAACCATGAAAAGATACCTCTTTCCGTTTTACCTATAGCCTGAGATTTTTGATCGATTGTTCAAATCGTGAATATGGAAATAATGGATATTGTACAGTGAGAAGCTTTAGGCTCTTATCATTTTTTGACTACTTTCGAGCTATTTACAATCTTGGAACGGTTGGGAACTTCTTGCTACAAAGATGTAGTTTATATCGATTTTATTTTTAAGGGTCCATGTTGTTACGCATTTTACAAATTATAGATATTTATTTTACTAACATTTCTAAAGTAGATGGATAGATTTAAAAGCTAAAGTTACGTTTTAAAATTATAGTTCTTGATTTTTTATAAAATTCGCCAGTTGATAGCTATTATGCTGGTGATTTTTATTTCTTACATTTTATGTTAACATGAATTTCTTTGAAAAAGAACATGTATAAACTATTCATAAAATTGGCATAAAAGTGCTAATCAGTAAATTTAATTTGCGTAGATGAATAATTAATACTGATATTTTCGAGGTTATAAAGGATAACTTTCGAACGAATAATCTTGATCTCTCCAAAAATTTTGATGTAACCCGTCAACGTAAAATGAATCTAAAATTTTGTACAAAAGAAATGGCTGATAAATTAGACATTGGCGTCACAGATCAAATGATGATCAGGTCACTTTTATTAAGGAAATATATCTCTCGTTGTATACTGTACATCCCCACATATATAGAGTTAGATGCACGAAAGTTGAATCCTCTCTTCTTCGTATTTTATTCCATAGCCCACTTGGTTTTTCCTCGCGCGGCGGCCGCGGTCGACGGCACACTCGTGAATATACACTCCGTAGATCGTAAACAGCCAGCAGCTGGAATTTATTGCGAGCATTTGCTCGGAGGGGTTTTGTAAACCCTAAGGCGTGTGCGCGCGTGTACTACTTGCCGAGTTTTACGACTACCTTCGGGCTTTTCCTTTTCTTTCTTTCGCCTCTTCTTTTTTCATTATTAAACACTCTAATGGACATAATTCTCCTTCACCCAGAATTCAGGATACTTTCGTCCTTGTATTATGAATATTCTTGTATGTACAGACATTTTCGTTATTTTCCAGAAATAATCGTGAGAATAATTAATTCCTGTATAGGGGGGTATCCAATGAAGAAAAAAAAAGAAAATGATCGGTACTCGATTTTGTTCAATATACGTGTATATGTATATATCCACATAGATCAAATCGACTCGTTTCCCAACTCCCTCGGTTATATTATACATTCTCCGGAAGGAAAAAAAGAGAGGAATTGGAGTCTCGACGGGAGCACTCAAGACACGGGTACTCCAAGTGCTGACGCAGCACTCCCAAGTTCAAACATCCAAACATCCCGATCTTTCGCCGTCTGTCAAATACTTCTCCCTCCTCCTCTCTCGCTCTCTCTCTCTCTCTCTTTCTTTCTGCGAAGGACCACTTATCCCTCCTCCACCTCTTCCTCCTCCTCCTCCTCGTCCTCTTGACTCGTTTCTCGGATCGGTAATTGCGAGGGGCCGAGCACACGCGGGTAATACTCAACACTCAAAATTGATTGCGCGGTGTTTACCGAGCCCCGCCGCATAATCCAACAACTCGTCCATCATCAACGCGGTTTTTTTCTTTCTTTCCTTCTTCTTCTTTTTATTCAACGCCTCGTCGTGTATATACATATACATATATATATATATATATGTATACGATCAAAGTAAATAGACCGGCTCTTCCTCTTTCTCCCATCTCCCTCTATCTCTCTCATACTGTCTATTCTCGCGTTAATCTGACCAGATGTCTTATTATTATTCGAGTGTTTATTTTCATTATACCGCTTCACCGATCGGAATATGTGTCTGTGTGTCTGTCTGTGTGTGTGTGTGTGTGTGTTTATACGGTGTACAAGGAATTTGATGTATAACGATCCTATTAATACCACACTCGTTCTTTCGTTTAGTCTTTTTTCTTCTTTTTAATTCTATCAAATCAAATGTTCGAGTGAATAAAAGATTTGAATTTCCCGAGGTTCAAATTTTTGGATATTTTTTTAATCAATTTTAAGCTAGATAATGAGATTACTGATCTTTCGATTGACAGAGTCTACAAGTTCGTAAAGATAGAATTATGTATCGTTGGTAATTATTATTTGGATTATTTGGAGATTAGAATGTACTTATATATAGATAACCGAAAGTACGTACAATGATTCAAACGTGAAAATGTGTGATGTTTTTTATGTGTATGAGAAGGTCAATGACCTGTCATACGGCAAATATTAATGTGTGCATTTAAAATTCAAAATCGCGGAAAATTATAATTATCGTTTACTTCATTAAATTTACTTTCATGAAACGAAAAAGAATTATTCATAATTTACTTACTGACTGTAATATATATATATCATTCCCGGTGTTATTAAAAAAAAAGTTTAAAAAGAAAATCATAAGAGCGTTAAATTTGAATTTTGGATGACCCCATCATTCAGTTTCATTACACCATTTCTCCGGTATAATAAAGTCGCATGCGATAAAAAAAAAGAAAAAGAGAAAAACGTGCACGTATAGCCTTTAGTAGTAGACAGATTACGCGAAAATGTTTGAATAATATCGTATGGCATACTCAAAAGCTTCACCCTGTAAAGAAGAAAAAGGAGGAAAAAAAAACAAAACGACAACGAAGAAAAAGGTGAAGAAAAAGAAGAAGACGACGAAGAAGGAGAGTCGGTTGGCATGAAAATGCAAAGCACCCAAGTGTTCCGATAAAATTCTTTGGCTGGTAAGCGTTGACGCGTACCGAATGGTTTCGTCGACGTACGCCCACCGCACGAGCCTTCTCTCTCCGATAATCCGATACGAGAGAGAGAGAGAGAGAGAGAGAGAGAGACAGATAGGAACTCCATACCAACCAACAGCTTGGGACAAAGTCGCGAGAGGAAGAGAGAGCGAGAGAGAGAGACAGAGAGGGAGAGAGGGAGATAGAGTTCCCTCTATCTATCTATCTCTTCATGTCGCTTACGCCTCTGGCTTTATTGAGATTTCCCTCGCCGCGAGCTTTATGAATAGTAAAAGTCGCTCTTTGCGCTTTACGCTCCGAGCTTTTATTGCTCCGAGCGTACTCTCTCTCTCTCTCTCTCTCTCCCTCACTCTCCCCTCTCGCTTTTTTGTTACTTTTTCTCCCTCCGTCGTTTATACAGAAAAAAAAGGAAAAAAAAATTAAATTCCGGTTGATTAATACGAGGTTCTTCTGTCGTATATACATTACCAGTGTATGTGTGCGCGTATGCGTGTGCCGCCGCTAATTAATTGACGAAATGTGTCACCTTTCCGGGATATACACCGAGATGAAAGTTGCATAAATATTACCCAAATGTTCTCGGTAAAATGCTGACGTTCCCTTATTTTTATCATTTTTCTTCATAATTTTCTATACAAATTGAGAATCGCGATACAATTTTTACCATGTCGGATTAGTCATTTTTCCCGCAGACGCACGGACGCTTCGAGCAGGTGTTTTGCTTTTTTTTTGTTTTACAATTTTTACCATATATACCCTGCACTACAATATTTACCCCAAACATTCAGTTACCTTTTTACACAAATTTTTTTCTCCGTGTACGCGCACATATTCTCTCTCTCTCTCTCTCTCTTTTTTACGGACACTTTCCGTATATTACTGTTTAATTAAATTTTTTTTAATAATTGAAAAATTTTGCGTGTACGTGCGATCGCGCGAGTTAACGATATTATTAAACAAAAAAAAGAAAGGGCAAAAAGGAAAATATTATTTCATTCGAGAGTTTTAATCTCATTATATTTCCCGATCCACTCGATGCTAAATTCCCGCGTTGCTGTTGTTATTATTGTTGTTATCGTTGTATTGTCGGAAAATATATGTGTGTGTGTATATATATGTATAATAAAATATCCGAGCACTTTACTAAATTTAATGGATATTTGTATTAATGTGGCTTCATTAAGTAATTTAATCCGCCCGAGGAACGGGGGAATCGACGAGTCGGGGTGTGTGCGTGTGTGTGTGCGTATCATACACAAAATTATTTCCCACCGCGTGCACGCGCGGATGCGCAAAAAACAATGTATACATCCGATTTCCCTGCCACTTTTTTTTTTCATTACGGCGTCGAAACGAGGAAAAAAAATCTCTCGCTCGTTAAAAAGCTTCGAATTCGAGCGTAAAAACGAGTGTCGCGCGACAATAATGATTCGAAGCTTAATCGAGCGTCGTTCCTCTCTCTTTTTTACGATCGATCGCGACCAGGAATGAATTTCACCCCATCTGTAGAAAAATAAAACTCAAAGATATATATGTATATATGTATGTGTGTATTCGTGTATGCGTATAAAAAAAAATCGTGACCGCGAGCATTTAAAAAAATATGACCCATTGTTCGGTCAACGTCAACAGACAGAGAGAGAGAAAGAGAGAAGTTGTGTGTGTGTACATATATAAATATTCGATTCTTTATGCAGATATCGACAATTGTGAAGGTTCGGTGTACCGAAAATTGCTCGTATAAATATTAAACTTCAGGTATTGTCGGTATCAAGCTAATTTTCCATTCCGCGGGTTGTAAGCGTGTATGAAAAAAAAATATAAAATAAAACGTGAAAGGAAGAAAAAAATCGGGTGGATCCAATTATTTTACGAAGAGACACACCGTGCAAAGCGATCGTTAAATCTGTCAGTTTGTTCACTCGTAGTAGGGATAATTGAATACTGCTATAGGGGTACGATTCGAAATTGAACGAGTACAGTTGATATTGCACTGGACCGTTTTTCTTTCCTTTTATTATTATTATTACGTCGCGTTTTAAAGTGTACAAATTTTCCGACTTGCTTGAGCATGTAATATTCATTAAAATAATAAAGATAGTGAGGGAGTAAGGGGTAAGGGGTTGAAGGAACCACGTCTTGGAAGAATAAACGAGATTGAAGGAAATCGAGTAGACATTCTATTTATCCTTGGTAAATCCCGAAGAAACATCGAGGAGAGAGTCAACGGTAGCTTTACCAAAGAAGGGTACAGAAGTACCGAGTGGATAGCATTGGGTGCGAGAAGTTTACGCGACCAACCGCGAGCACACGAGAAGCCACTTTGTCGAGGACGCAACACTGCATTTGGTATTTCGAATAGTTGAACAGCTTCTTCCTTCCTTCCTTCCTTCCTTCCTTTTTTTCTTCCTTTCTTTATTTATTTTCCTTTTCGAACATACTTGGATTAAACTTAGGAATCCGTTTTTACCTTCTTACACTGTCACTGCGAGTGAAAAAGGAAATTTGGATTGTATGGGTAAATGCATTGTTTACATTAAATAAATAAAATTTTGAGTTGGTACTTTGAGTTGACTATTCATTGATCTTTACTAGTTGAATTGTGGTTATCCTAGTGTTTTCCGAGTGCTGATACGTCGTCATTAACGGTTCCAAAAAACAGTCTGAAGAATTTCATTGTGATAACAGAATTTTTAATAGTTTCAGTTGAAACCAAAAGTTATACCTTGAAATCTCGTAAAGTAGACCTCTAATATTTTTTGACGTGCGATACGTCATCAGCGATATAACAAATTTAATTTTCAAAATATTAAGTAGAGCAAAAAAAGCGACTGTTTCCTTCTGAAAAATCGTAACGTAACGATTGTTTAAATGAATAGTCACTTCGAACATCTAACGTCGAAGAATGCGAATGAAGAATGCGAGGTAAAATAGGATTATCACTCGTGAGACTTTATCATCGAGAGCCCAATCCCGAAAAAATCGCTGCCAAAATATTGATCGGAAAATAAGGTAGAGGAGGAGGAAGAGTAAGAGTTGATCAACTAATTCATCGTGAAAGTTAAGGTGAAGGGTAACGTATAGCGAAGAAAATCTTTCGATTCCACCGTATAATGTCAACTTTCCTCTTTCGAGCGTAATATCATCAGCGGTGTATACGGACATAACTCTCGCGTTTTTCTCAACGTCTTGTGCGTTCCGGTAACTTTTTTTCTTCGTTCGGAAGAAAGACAGAGAGAGAGAGGGAGAAAGAGGACGGTGAGTAACGACTCGCTGGAGAACGATAAGAATCCCAGCGGCTTCTGGGTTGCGAAGATTAATTTCCTCTTCTTCTCTTTCTTCGATCTCGGGGAACAAATAAACCGGAGAATTATACGTGACGCTCATCGGTACAATGCCGCTTTACATAGGTGCAACGCGATAGACACGCATACATGTATACGTGATACGCTCAACCAATATTTATGAGATTCTGACTCCTCGTCTCTTTCTCTTTCTCTTCCTCTGATACCACTACATATACGACCTTCCGATTCTCATTGTCTTGAACGCGATTGTTCCGATATTTTTATCTATTTTTTAAACTTTACTTTCTCGTCGTACAAGACGTTTTTCCTTCTCATTTGTTCACTGAATTTCGAAATAATAATTCATTTACCTCTTATTCACGATATTGTACAATTGATTTTGATTTTTATCGAGCAACGTGTTTACGTGATATCACGCTGACTGCGTTATCACCTAAATTAAACTATGAGGATTCGCGTGAAAAAATATAAACGTCTAATTGTACTTTACAAGGTGTTACGGGCGTTATTACGTTATAGAAATCATAAAAATGGATACTCTGGTACGTTTCCCCAAGTTGAAACATGGAACATTCAATTTCCCACTCATTCAAATACTTTCAATACGTTTTTTATTCTAAAAAAACAAGAAACATGAAACATGAAACATGAAATTTCATAATATACAGTTGCACAGAACATGGATGCTACGCTTTTCAAAAGAGAAATATGGAACGTTATGCGTATCGGAAGTCGAAACATGTCTCTTCACACTTTTAAATAGTAGAATAATAAAACGTGTAACAGTGAAATATACATTGTGAAAAAAGGAATGATTGAACGTTTACGATTAAAATATCGAAAAATGGTTCTTTTTACGCTTTTAAAATGTAGAAACATGGAATTTCCGGATAGATAAATAATATTGAATATTCTGGGAAGGGGAATGATAAAGAAACGAATGAAGTTTATCCACACGATCGAAATTCGCCGTGAATATTAAACAGTTGATTGTCAAAGAGAAGATGAAAAAGAGAAAAAAATCGTAAATGTGTATATCACAAAAAAAAACGGTAAGAGCAAAATGTGCAGGGGTAGGGGGTAGGAGTAGAGAGCGAGTGAAGAAGAGTATATAGGTGTACGAGGACAAAAGAGCAAGAGGGAAAAGAAAGGGTTGAGCAACGATAAGGAAGCGAGAGAAAGGGGGATAGGGCGAGAAGAGAGGACAAATCGGACACGGTCGTAGTTTAAAGCCATCGCTTGCGCCCGGGTGCGAGAGAGAGAGAGAGAGAGAGAGAGAGAGAGAGAGAGAAAGGAACGACCGAAGCGGAAGGAAGAGAGAGGCAGAGGGAGTTGTTGTTTTAATTACCCGTCGCCCTCGGAGTGGTAGTCATTAAGCCACTAATTATAACGTACGCGAAAATGAGTCGAGCCATCCGGAGCACCAAAAGTACCTAGTACGGAGAGAGAGAGAGAGAGAGAGAGATAAAGCCCAGAACGACAGGCTGAAATTGCCGGGAGGAGGCGGAGGCGAAGGAGGAGGAGGCGCTTCGCAGATAGAGACGGCGACAAGGAGAATGGCTGATTAAATGTCTGAGGGAACGGAGCCTCGCGCTGGTTGAAAAAGAAAAAAGGAGGGAGAGAGAGGGAGAGAGGAGAGAGAGAGAGAGAAGGGAGAAAGAAAACTCGGAGAGTGGTAAATATGGGTAAAGCGTAGAGTGAGAGAGGGAGAGGGATAAAAGGAGTAAAAACCTGGGCGAGAACGACCGAGCGAAAGAGAATCCGGAATGGAGTAGTGGAGAAGACTCGAGATAAAAAGGGAGTGAGAGAGGAGGAGGGGAAGGAGGAGGAGGAGGAGGAGGGTGGTGTGCAACCTACCGACGTAATTGCGTTGCCGAGAAGTTTTCCCTCGACGAGACAGAGAGCGGGATAGACCGGGTGAGACCGGGAGAGACCGGGAGCGAGAGCGAGAGAGAAGTAACCAAGAAAATAATGAATGGGGTAGAGCTCTGTGGCTGGGTTTTCAGAGCGCAATTCACCGAGCACTCTAGAGAGGGAAAGAGGGAAAGAGGGAAAGAGAGAGGTTGCAGTTACCACCACCGACTTTTCCGGTGAACTAAACGAAATGGCCGAACTTTTCCGGGAGGCGATCCCTCGATGCTCGGCAATGTCGTTACCGTTTTCCCGCACCGACCCCTCTTTCTCACTCTGTGTTTATGGTCTTCTGCTCCCTTCCTCCCTCCCTCTCTCTCTCTCTCTCTTTGTCAGAGAGAGAAACGACACGATCGAATAAAAAGCAAATAGAAATAAACCCGGGGATATTTCTCCCTGCGGAATTTATATGTCAAGATGCTGTTTCTCTTTTATACTACCTACCTCGGGCATTGAATTTTTATGCCACATTTCTGGATCTGTATCGAGCGCGTCTTTTACTCCTCTCCCTCCCCCTCCCCTACCCCCTACCGACCTACCTACCTACCTACCTCTCTCTCCCCCCTTTGTCGTATCGAATAAAAGGGCAATTTCGACTGGTACACTTTTATTTTATTTTATTTTATCTTATTTTTCTTTTCTTTTCTTTTCTTTTCTTTGCTTTGCTTCTCTTTTTTTATTATTTTATTTTATTTTATTTTCTACTTTCTTTTTTCTTCCTTTCCTTTTTGCATTACCGAGATATGTTTAACGAATCTACGTATCTGCATGCGCCCTCTTGGTCTATTATTGGTTAACAGACGTTTATAACCAACGACGCGACACGGTCAATCGATCGATCGGTAAATATTCTTGGGATATATATCATACTTTGAAGTACGGAAACTTGCCAACAATTTCAGTGATCTCGATATTTCAATTAGTTTATGGATCCCACCCGTGTGTGATATTAAACTTTAAAGAAAGATGATGAAACGATTGCTGGAATCGATAAACTTTACGATATTTTCCCAGAATTTGGTCAAATTCGCCTGAAAATAAAGGTCATGTGTTGGCCAAATTCTTTGCTGTGCGACAAACTTTGGTTAGTTAGTTTTTGTAAAAATGGTCTAGTTCCAAATTCTAACCAATTCATTGGAACAACGTCTTATTCCATATTTTGAAGTTAAAAGTAATAAACGTCAGGTGACATATTTTGGACACAACTAATAAAAATGTAGTCTTACTAGAGAATAAAATATCATGTCATTCGGGTAAAAAACAAACATACCTATAACAATTTTTAGACAAATTTCGAATGAATAATGCCCTGTCATATTTTAGCCAACTTGTATTAAAAAAAAATAATTTTAGCCAAAAGTTAGTAAGATATCAAATTGTAAAAAAAATTTACAAAAACTCTGAAATTATAGTTGCGCGCCATTGGTCAACATGTCAATATATAATCAATATTTCAAATATACATTGACTTTAATCTCTACAGTATAAAATGCATTTAAGTATAAAGTTTAAAATATGTGTACGAAAAAATTATTCCTGTAAATTTTTCGTACGTCGTAAATTAACCTAAAAATACAATTTTTGTACCGTGGAGGTACAGTAAATTATTCGGAACAAAGTTTTTCCTTTCACTTTTCAAAAAAAAGAAAAAATAATTCTCCTCTTTTTCTTTAATTTTGACGGTTTCGATATTTTACTAATCAATCGCCGACTATACAATTTCATTTCCATCCTCCTACACACCTCTCAACAGCTACATCTCTCATAATTAAAAAAAAAAGTGAGCAGGAAATCGATCCAATTTTTTTCGCACGTCCGAACGGTCAATTAGCCATACAAGTTGTATCTCGAAGTACATCATTAATATGACACTCGGTGCAAGACAACATACTCACTCGAAGAGAGAGAGAGAGAGAGAGAGAGAGAGAGAGATAGAAAGACGCGTATGTGTAGAGACGTACGTGTGTGTGTGTGTGTGTGTGTGTGCAAAAGGCATATTTACAACTCGCGTAACATTCTCATTGGCCGTGTTGGAAACGCCGCGTGGTAATGGACGTAAATCAATGCTTATAAATAGAGTGGCACGAGGGAATAGATTAACATCGCCGAGCGCAACCGAGAAACACGAGGCGTTAAACTGCTTCCTGTTAAAGCGCGCGATTAATTCTACTTATCGGATTTATGTCCACGCGCTCACTCGCTCTCTCTCTCTCTCTCTCTCTCCCTCTTTCTCTTTCGCGCAAGCGCAAGATATCGAGAACTGATAATAAGAACGAACGAAGGTGTTCTCGACCAAAAAGACATGCGAGGTAAATATTTTTTTTCTTTATCATTTAACGATGAGATTTTTTTATATTCGTGAAGAATCAAAGTGTTTTATTTCAAATATCGTAATATGGTGAAATTTGACGATATCGTGTTTAATTGTATATTATTTTTTATTTCGAGATTGGCATATGGTAATGAGATAATGTTTAGAGAATGTATTTTTATTAGTCAAGCAATTTTTTGTGAGAAACGCCATGCTTTTATGAGAATTATTTATTTATTATTTACGATTTTTTTATTAATGAAGAATAAATCTATAATATCCCCAAATTTTGGCTACAAAAAAGATATACAATTTCTACCACTGTTAATAATCGACGATAAATAGAAAAATAAACGGACGAACACTATTCTCATTTTTGTAAAGCGATGACACGTCGTACGAATCAATAAAATTATCGAAACAATATTTTCACGATTAATTTAATCGAAAATCTATATTTCATATAAATAGCAGGTCCATATATCGCGTTTTTAAATCCATCACTGTATACCGTATGAATTACGAGGTTTAAAAATTCAATCAAAATTTAACATGATCGACGGCAAGATCGAAACCGTCTAGGACATGCACCCTTTGACTCGAACAACCGTACGAGAAAGAGGTTTATCGACTTTACATTTGACGTAAACGCACAACGATAAATTGTCTATAGATTTAATTTTCCCTTTTTTTCGTTCTTTTAATACGAGGAGGGTGCGCGTTTGACGAAACGACTGTTCAAAATATTAGGACTACCTTGTCGAGTGGGTCAATCAAACTCTCTATTTTACTCGGGGGTGACTTATCGGAAAAGATCGAACCACAACACGCGGATTTAATTTAATTCCCGTCACTCGTCACCGTATATACAAAAGTGCGTGACCGTTATTTTCTTCATCTGTATGATTTTCGAACTGTTTATCCGGTGAGTTGTGATTTATTTTTTTTTTTTTTTCTTATTCGATACGATGAATGATGGGAAAATTATTCAAATTATATACGTTATTCTTTCGTTCATTTGCCTATTTAATATTTTTATTTTCTTCTTGGATTATTTTTTTGTGGTGGATGTGATGTTCGATTACTTTTCGAATTGTGTAAGGTTTAAGAGAAAATGTAATTTTACCGTAAGTTCTATTTTAGTTAATTTTTGAGGACTGTGACGTTAGGGGAAACCATTTTTTGAACATGTACATTGATATTCTCTGGTCAAATAATTAAATGACCTATTACTGGTCAAAAAGACGTGTCGTAAATCCTTTAATTTCCAATTAACGTAAATTGAGTTTCATCATAATTTAACTAATTTGTGGTGAAAAATATGATGTGCAAAGTTGTGCCACCGGACAATTTTTAAACTTCTTCGGTAATTATTACGTATTCATTAGTGACATAACCTATTAGAAATTTAGTTGATACCACTTTCTGGTCACTAATCACGGATTTATTGGCCATTTTTCGCCAAATACAAAAAAATATTAATTTTAATAATACAAAATATTATTATTTAATATTGCAATATTAATTTTTTGGAAAAGATGATTGTTAGAAATAAATTGATTAGTCAATTTATATCGCTGTCGATACCAAAGTTACAACATATTACGAAAGGATCTTATTTTAAAATTAGATCACCTTATCTGTCAGTTTCTGACAAATAATAAAAATTATAAATACAAAACATAATCGTTTTTATAATTTGTTACTCCACAACATTATAATTTTTACTAGAACATTTTGCGTATACATAGTATATATATAGAATATTTATGAACCAGTATCATTATTTATTTATTTATTTCCCAATATGTTAATATTCTTGAATCGTAACAATTTTGTTAGTAAACAAATTTATCGATAATTGTCTATAGAAGATAATATTATTCCTCGCAATGAATTTATAAATTACAAATATGTTTACTTGTATATCGGATGGTAAAACATTTTTTTTATTCTCAATCCTAAAAATAAATAAAAAATTGAGAATAGAAGAAATCGAAACATTAGATATTTTATGTATTTAATCGAGTAACCATCTGATGTACGATTACGTACAATTAACAGCGCATTCAATCTCATTCTAAATACCGCAGTATATCAAACGTTTCACGATCTTTAAAAATAAGAACGAAAGAGGATATAATGCAAACGATAAAGTAAAACGAAAGAACGTAAACCATAAACCGAGGAAAGCAGCGTTAGAGAGTGCAATAAATCATACTCTGTAAAAGGTCTTATCATTTACGGTTATCCGTTAAAACCAACCGAACAGGAGGTTTTAACAACAGTAAGAAAAGGGTAAGGAAAGAAGAAATACTAATTTGTCGTTTCTCACTGATTGCAGACGGAAATAGCGAAGAGGTTGAACGCCATCATCGTACAAATCCTGCCGTTTCTCTCGCAGGAGCATCAGCAGCAAGTGGCTACTGCGGTTGAACGAGCGAAGCAAGTCACCATGACCGAGCTCAACGCTATCATAGGAGTACGTATTAATTTACTTCACAAAAAATACTCCCACACGATCGATAAGCAATTTAACACACATTTTTTTATCCTCCCTTTGCAACAAAAATTTGTGTAAATATACATCGATAATAAATTAATTTTCGCGAGAATGTAGGGTAAATCGCAAATGTTTCGGTAATTCACTGATTAAGAGAATTCGTGTTAAATAATGGATAAATCAGTATACTGTAAATGTATTTTATCGATTCGTTCGATTGAAAAGTGTTCTCTTATACGCGTGTTTAAAATACCCCCACGGAGAGTAAATTGTAAATATATAATTGATACGGCGGAGACGACGATAGGTGGTAAATGAAAATCGGTTAGGATTTATTTTTGATATTGGTACGTGTGGGTGTGTGGGTGTACGTACAAGCCATCGAATTAGTAAGAGACGAGGACTCGTCGACACCTCGGTACAAGCCAATCACGTAGGAGCAGGAGGAGTGCGGCCCCTCTCTCCCTCCGAAAGTCAATAATTCTCCATCGGATGTATATAACCTAACTCGGTAGTCGTATATAGTCGTCTAGACAGTAAAACAGGCAAGGTGTGCCTGTATATCTATACCGTGTATACATATATACATATATACATATATACATATATACGTAGAGGTTGTGTGTATTCACGATGGCTGCTCTTCCCACGTGTATTAGGATGGTAGGTAGAAAGATAGTTAGGGCACTCGGTGCACGATTGAGAACCGCTGATCGCACACCGTATAGCACGAAGCCCGATGTGCACGCTCCAGGAATTCGAAAGCGGAGTAGGGTGTGTATAACCTTCTCTGTCTTTCAAGACCCTCCGGTGTAAAGAGCAAGAAAGAGGAAGCCAGAGAGAGAGAGAGAGGACGGTCGTCCTCTTCGTTTCCCAGAGCGAATCCCGAATCCTCCTTCAATATTGCTCGAGCACTCAATTTCCTCCCTATTAAGCCGCCGGCTTTCCTCAGCCCCACCGCATCGTCTTCCGTTCTCTCTCCCTCTCTCTCGCTCTCTCTCCTTCCGTCCTTCCTTTTCACCCTTCCTCGTAGAACACCAACTGGAATTGATAAGGACGGATAGCTACGAACTCTCCCCACCCGCTCTCTCTCTCTCTCTCTCTCTCTCTCTCTCTCTCTCTCTTTCTCTTGCTGCACTGTATATATATGTATGATCTTCCTCGTCTCTTGCAATCTTCCCTTTCCTCTCTCACTCTCTTCCTCACGCTCGGATAAGTTATAGCGTTATGGCGCAGAAGCACCGACTAATCAGCATTCCTTTACCCGCTTTCTCTCTCTCTCTCCCTCCCTCCTTGTCTTTCTTGGCGCTGACAGTGACAGGAATACTGCGATAAGCGAGACCGAGAGAGAAGGAGAGAAAGAGAGGACGAGTGAAACTTTGCAGAATCCGCGCGCTAGACGGCGATGTCGCTACGTGCGGCAAATCCTTACTAGGATCACGACGACGAGTTGCCTACACACCCTTCCTTAACTCGATGTTTCTATATATCCAGATGTGTATTTCCACTCTCATCTCCTTAGTCCTCTCTTTCTTCATCCTCTTCAAATCTACGTTTAACGCGACACTATTTCCTTTTCTGACCCATAGTCGCGAGTTAGAATAGGAATCATCCGTCAATAAATCCACCTATTTCTCGCAAGAGTTAGAAATTTATACAATTTGTCCAAAAAGCAATGTACGATCACCAATCGACCAATCGACGCGTCATTTGTAACGAGTGTCATTTTATCTTGCATCTGGCATTTTGAATGTGTCTTATATTATGGATTGATCGTCTACAATGTGTCGTTCATCACGGCGTTCTACACGGAGATACATTTTTAACTAATTTAATAACGAAAGTGTTCCTAGACATCGCGTGTACAGTGCAAACTAAAATTAATATAAAATAGATACAAGAGATGTCGTTATTGATGCGAATGAAATATTAAACCATGCCAAATTGACTAAGTGGCGAAGACGATTACGAAAGTTAAGCAACATTTTGTGCGGTTGGTAGTTGGACAGCTGACCCATCAGTTCGCGCGGAATTTGGAATCGGTCAGGTATTACAGGTAAACAAATAATAAAGAGAAAAAAATTAAAGCAGCAAAGAAACTTCTGTACGATATATTCCCATGGACAAGTAAACGGATTACGAGATTTTAAGTAACTGAAGCTTGTGTATTACGAAAATCAGAATGTCTTGATTACTTAAATATGTACCCATCCTAAAACATTTCCAATAGACGAATAAGAAGCTTCGAAAATCATTCAACTCTCTTATTCATCCATTAGCAGGCGCTGAAGTCGATGGTAGGAGCGTGAAACTCCTTCGGTAATGAAGGATGTCACATGACTCTATAGTTCAAAACATCCATTGATTTCGAAGATGGTTCGACGTACGATAGCACCATGAAATTGTTCAGACACTATCATTTCTAATTTTTTCTTACTTATCAAGACAAAATAGTATTATTATACGAATATTCATTTGGGAATACAGGAATTCAACATATCTGCGGCCTACATGCGTTCCTAATATGTTTTTGTATGCTACGTTTTTTTAAAACTATTAGCAATTTATGTAGTGTGTTATATTTATAGTATAATTTCTCTCCGTGTAGAAGGCTAATTCATCAAAACTGAGTTAGCGAAGGAAAAGCTGATCAGGGTAACTTAGTCAGTACTGTAGGACATGCAAATACGATAAGTCAGGTGTCCGTACACATTTATCTATAGTATGCAACGATTTTTACTTACAACGATAGATTTTATGTAATACACCTATATTCCAAAAGCGAACTTTTGTTGTAACGACATCTTTCCGAAATTCGAATAAAAGTTTAACAGCGGTTTAACTATGAGGAAACATTTTTGTTCGAAAAAGGTATATCTAAGTGTTTTTGAACTGAATATTGTAGTGCCAACAATGATCAAAATTGTCGATTCGATGTTCACAATTATTTCTACATAAAATTCTAAATGACAATTCACAAGCAAACTCACGTTTATTACATTTGATGAACAACGAAAATGAAAATACTTCCTTATATATTGTTATACTATTTTTCGACCTTTCGTCATTATATTCACAGGGGTACGTATATATATTCTTTGGTAGCAAAAAAATATATGGAAGATTAATTTGTAACGATTTCATAATTATCGCGGGCGGAGACGGTATACGTAAGTACTAAATTGCGTTAATGCGTAAGGAGATTATAGAATGATAGAATAACTTGGTGTGATATACAATTTCGAAAGCTCGTGTATACGTTACAAAGTTTCGCGGTTGCAACGTAGGTAGGTCGGTTTATCAATTCGACGGTGGGTAATAAATAATCCGAAAACTCGGTGTGTAATAAATCACGGTAAGTTGATGGGAAGCACTCGGTATAACGTATAACGACGATCCAACCGTTTCTCCTCATAATTTTTCGGGGGGGAGGGAAGAAGGAAAATAGTGCAAAATAGGTACACAACGAGTTTTCCTTTTCTTTTTCTTTCTCCCCGGTGGAATCGTCCATGTCACTCGCGTTGAGTTTTCTACGTGTCTACGAGTATTTTCTGGTTGTTCGTTTTACTCAACCAATGTGGTGTGTGTGTGTGCGTGTGTGAGTGGGTGGGTGTATCCCATCTCCTTTTTCCTCCTCCTTTTGCGCGCAACGGAGAGGGAGAGAGAGAGAGAGAGAGAGAGAAAGAGAGAGAGAAAAGTCGACTCGGGAAAACGAGATTCAGAGCGAGCGGAGAATAGAACCGAAGTATATATACACTCGAGAAAAGAGAGTGAGAGAGAAAGTATAAGGTTATCGCCAGAAGAGAGAACCTCGGAGAAAGAAACCCTTATTCTCTTTTTCTCGTTTTCTCCAAGTCGGCGCGCTCTTTTCTTCCCCCTTTTTGCCAATTGGATCTCTTCCCATTTTTCCTCGGTACGTCTTTCCACTCTGTTCCTTTTTTTCTTTCTTTAACCCCTACCCCTCCACCCCTTTTCTTTCGGCACTCTTGTAGCAATCCTTCCAGATACAGGGTTGCGTTATAAAGTGACTTGTTTATTTTTCACCGAGTTTTCCCTTCAAACTTCTTCTTCTTCTTCTTCTTCTTCTCCTTCTCCTTCTTTTCCTTCTCCTTTTTATTTTTTTGTTCTTCCTCTCGTGAAGAGGATTGATAAAGCGCGGCTATAATTTCCCGGGGTTTTAAGGAACGCCATTAGGTTACTTTTTTCTTTTATCCTCTTTCCTTTTCTACCGCTGCGCTTCCTTTTTTCCTCCCTCTCCGTTTCTTTCTATCCTGACACCTTTTCTCTTAACTTCAACCGAAGAATTATTACAGTTTCAGTTTCAATGATCACTACGATTTGTATCCTCTTTTCTCTCTATCCCTCATTGTGCACACCGTATGTGTGACGTTTAATTTTAAATTTCTCAAAAATTACGGTTTGTGCATAGTACAAGTTCCGATATATTCAATCGAATCGACGACTCTTCTCGAATAAACCTTTGCGCGAGAGCGAGAGACAGAGGCAGAGAAAAAAGTACACACGTATATATGTATATATATACTTATATGTACATGTACATGTATACGTATGTATATAGATGGTAAATCGAATGATAGATTCTACCGTCGAACTATAAATTCCTTAGCGCATCATTCTTCCTATCCTATCCTTTCCTTTCGTTTCGTTTCGTTTCCTTATATTTTCTTTTTCTTTGTTTACTCGGTTCTCGATGCGAAATAGGTATGTATCTACTTTAGAATCAACCCGTATCGTCTTCTCTTTCTCGAAAGCTTCCCGAGATTCAGTTTCTTCTTCGCCTCCTCCGTCTTTGGAAATACAGAGGAACTCTCCGGTGCTGTTACATTCCAAACAGAAGAGACTTTTCCTCTTTCCCTCTTTTGCGCTTCGTGTGTATGTGCGTCTCACACACACGCCACACATCGTACCCAAGATATACCTCAAGGGACGCAGCCCTCTCCCTTTCCGTCGCATTCACCGAATAAGTGGAACTTACTCCACCGTACACGGTCCGTCTATCTCTCTCTCTCTCTCTCTCTCTCTCTCTCTCTCTCCGTCTCTTCGACGTTCTGTCTGTGCGGATCATGAAATTGCTTCTTCCCGGCGAATATAAACGCCTTCTCTATGCGGCTAATGCGGTGGGGGTGGTTAACGTCCCGGAAACGACTTAATCGTCTATTCTATTCTTCTTCCCCATATTTTTATCTATATACATATTATAGACGGCTCGTTAAATGCTTTCGAACTGAGGGTCTCTCTCTCTCTCTCTCTTTCTCTCTTTATTTCTCTCTGTGTATTTTGCATTAGGCCCTCTTTTTACGTAAGATGATACATCGTTTACTTATGGTTGATAATAAAGAGTATAGATTTTTTATTTATTTTTTTGTGTGCGCAGGCGTTAGGTATATCTCATTTAGTCGGTGAATCAGAATTAGGGGACGGGGTAGCGAAACCACTGAGGAATTCGAATTAACCACACGGAGAAATAAAATGCGCGATAATTGATCCGAACGTTGGTCATTAAAATGTAATTTCAATCCAGATTTTTAATCGAAAGCGTAAATTAGATTGACCAATTTGATTGTGTTAGGTACTAGTTTTTTAGATTCGCAGATGTGTTTTTTTTCCGAAATTTTTGCTGCCAGAGATCATTTACCAGATATACTTTTAAAATAAAGTTTTGAAAATTTTTTGGATGTTTCGATGGTAATCAATGTAATTCTTGATAAACGTTACATATTTCGTCTAAACGTAACATTAATTGCATTCTTTCGTTTGTTGGATTAGTTATTTTAAAAATTATAGGTGATACAATTCAATTTATTTGTTTTAAACTTGAGAGTACGGTAAATCACGTCGATTAATCGAGGAATGATTTTTTAATGATCATTTACCAAGGAAAAAAACATTTACATCTGAAGCATCGGTAACAAAACGTTCTTTTAGCCAAAAATTAGGTTTTTCGAAAAATGGTTACAATCGAAACCATAAAACAGTAAAAATTCGTAAAAAAAAGGATAATTGTACAACCTTACATACGTTTGGGAATATTATTATAAATATTTTCACTATACACGGATAAAATCCGTACCGCCTCAGCAATTATAAATATATTATAAACAATTATAAACTTTACACAACGAGTAACGAATTTTCGAATTTAAAGTCAATCCTATAGAATGAGCATAGAGTATTTAAGTTACCCGTGAAATAGCGGAAGTAAATTTACATAGTCGAACACACCGGACACTCGACACCCGATTCACTGTACATAAATGACACTCAAACAGAGAGAGAGAGAGAGAGAGAGAGAGAGACAGGGACTGCACTATAGGACACGATTTGGCATTTGAAATTTGATCCGGATCTCGAAGGTTTAGATGTGAATGACGATATTCTCTCCCTCTCTCTCTCTCTCTCTCGGGTGTACCACCACCACGCGACAAACAACCTACCTACCTTATTTTATATATATATACATATAGTGTTGCGATCAAGTACTATCTAACGATACACACAGAAAACTACTAAACGATGTTCGATAGTCCAAACCTTTAGGGAAAATATAAATACATAATTTCTCCAATTTTAATGGTTCGAGGTTAAACATGGATAAATAGTCCCATTTGACCTTTTTTTTTAAATAATTGATTTTCACCTAATTAAAAATCACTAGGCTAATTATTCACCAAAAAATAATTTCCTAATACTGGTAGAAATTTAGTTTTACTCTTAACACTTTGACGTTACGAATATATAATAAATGTTGGAATTTATCGAGGTAAATCCTTTATAAAAATCAGGATATTTTCGTTAGTCTTGGTATCGAGACCCCCGGACGAAAATTCCCGAGGTGCGGCGGCAGAGATGCCGTACGATAGAGAGGTTAACCAAGAGAGCTCGATTCGAGGTGTTGAACGACCGCCAAAATTCCCGAGAAATCTGCGGTTAAGGAACGGAGAACTCGTTTTTCGTTTGCAGGTGTTGTTCCTTCGTTACACAAGGGGTTTCTTTCCACTTTCTCAGTTCTCGAAATTTCTTCAATTACTCTCTCGTTGCGGTACGTTCTTATCTTTTTGTATATAGTTACCAATGATGTACGTAATTAACGATCATCGTGAGATTTAAATCTGGTGAAAATAGACGTTAACGTTTTTTTCTTTATTTTATAAAATACGGAAGCTATAATCCATAAGAATGTTACGCGTGATCCTCTACATTAAATTTAATGAAGAATTCAAATTTCCCGCGTTTATATAATTCTTGGATTTTAAAAATGAAAAGGTATACGTTGATTTTTTATATAAAAGAGAAACACTGACATTTTTGGAGAGAAAAATCTATAACCGTTAAATCTTTTATTTAAGTATATTCATTCAATTAATTTTTATTAAATATTCAGTAATTCAAAGTAATTCAAAATCCCTATAATTTTGAAAATGTAAGTTCAGCTCGATATTAAAGAACTGTAAACATAACCTATCGAACGATATAATTGAATAGATCGTTTTTAAATATTCTAACCTATAAAACAATTTAACATTTAATGAAAACGCTTGATTCAATCCGTACAGACTCGTAAATTCTGCCAATACAAAAACTAGCGTTATTTTAGTTTGTTAAAAACGTAATATTTTGAATTGTAATTTAGAAATTTTAAAAATCTTAAACAAAGGATAACCACTCTCTTTTAATAAAGTACACGATAAAGTAATGTTCTCGTACCGTACTCCAAACCATCAACTATATAATTTCGCCAAGAATAAATAAATTTGACATCGGATTGCACCTAAAAATCCGAATCGCGAGAAAATTTGAAAATTTGCAAACAACCAATACGACAGAGGGAGGTTCCAACCGGCAAATGTTGCACAAATTCGCAATGAACACTGCACCGAGGCGCGGACGAGCGTAACGAAAGAAAAAAAAAAGAAGTAAAATTCCACCGGGAGAAAATAATAAAGAGATCAAAGGAAAGAATCATAGACATCTTTTTCTCGTGTATAATTTATCACGGAGCCGTGAGCTCGAAACGAATTACGAACCGTAACCCACATATATACCTATATATATATATATATATATATATGTATACGTATACGTATATATGTGCGCTACCGTATAACTACGATCTAGCCGGTGAGTCCATAAAAAAAAGAAGAAATAATGAAAGAAAGAGATAGAGGATAAACTGAGGATAATTATCACCCGGAATATAATCGAGCGTTAGCGAGAAGGAATTACACGCGATTTTTCCGGCGCTTACTCGGGACCTAATTACCCGTTAGGTATAATATACCCCTTCTTACTCTCCCACCGGTATATTTCGCCGAGCGTGTAACCCTTTCTCGAGGCAAACGAGAAAATACGAATCGTTTTGTTTTCATACTTGTATTATAGATAGTTCACCACCGTTTTTCTTAATGATCGAACGTTCCTTTTTTTCTTTTATTTTAATACATTTAACCTTTCGAAGTTACAAAGGATACCTATTTCATACAGCATGTAAAATCACTTATTTTCCCATCGATTTTTAAATTAATGGCTAATTTATACCTAAATAAAAAAACGTTTCAATCGTTTTTGTAAATTTTAACGTAAGGACGTTATGTGAATACCTATTTTTTTAGGTTAGAATTAAAAGGCTTTAAACTAATGGCTAATTAATATCTCAAAAGAATTATTTCAATTTTTATTTATATTTTTAACATTTTATGTACATATGTAACTTTTCTTTTATAAAAACGAATATATTTTCTACGTATTAAAAGATATTTTAAAGAGCGTGCAAGATTCGAGTTAGTTGATCCAAACACTTCAGTGTATTACAGTTCATATACATAATGTACATTTATTGTGTATACATTTTTTCAAACGGTTAGAAAGCTTGCGATTTCTTTTTTATACTGCATATTTTTGAGTTTTGTATCCATGATTTAAGAAAATTACTTTGCTATATACGGTGTAAATAATATAACCTTCATGAAGTTCAATGTATAATAATAAATCTATAATCTAATAAAACAATCGGCAGTAATATTAATTCGGAAGGAGCCACTCTTAAACGGGTGTGATTTATTACACTAAATTGCATAGATTTATATACTTAGAAAATCTGAAAAAAGTCACAGATACTGCACAAAACAAACAGAATAGCGTGACAGAGAGGGTTTTTACAAAATAATTAATTATCAATTAATTGTACGTAAATAACTATTTTTGATCGGTAATATATAGCTATAAATCAATGATTTATTTTTTGTTTATCAATAAAAAAATTTGAAAAAATGCACAGAATATCTTCAATGGAAACGCATAACGTTAGGTTAATATAATGTTTCTTTCGATAAATTAAATTTCTCGTTTAATAAAATATAAATAATTTTTCTGCTTTTTGGTGTTCACATCGCGATACAGAACAATTATATTTTATAGGTCACACACAGATCGCTTTCTCAAAGAATATTTAGAAAAGAAAATCGTGTTAATTTCTATTTGTTACGATAAATCGAATCGTCGAATTGTTCGTATAGCGACACATTTTTAAAATAAATAACAACCCGAATATATTGAACATACGCAGTTGAAAACATAAATGAGCTTTTTACAAGTTACGAGTAACGATGCGTGTCGACGTGTGTAAATAAATAAGAAGAACGAAGAACCATGAGAAATCAATACAAAAATTCTCGTGGAAACAAGTAAAACGACTAGGTAGTCAGGCGTACCGATTATCGATATGTTTACGCGAAGAAGAACAATCGATAAATTGTCCTTTGAACGGGTTGCGGGAAGAGGAGAAAGAAGCAAGCGTAAAAAGCCTATAATTATAATTATTCTTTCGAATATGTCAATATATTTGATTTTGCTTAATCGATTTTTGTAAAACACGCACGGTTACATTGCAGTATGGTAGTGCGCGCGGATGTTAAAAATAATAGGTAGAATATTTATATTCTCGTGTATATTTACGTACAGGAATATTGTGTACGCGCGATTATCTGTACTTTGTCGTTAATCAAATATTTATTTAACATTGCACATTTTTTTATTGGAAAAACATTGTTCTCCCCGTCCCGCCCCCCCCCCCTCCGGCTACTGTTCATTTTTTTTCTTTTAAATTGTTAGTCAGTAGTCACGTATCGTTTACTCGATGTTCGATCGAAAGTAACCCGATAACCTAATAATGACCAATAATCATATTGATCGATTATTTAGAGTATATTGAGTTATTGAACCTTTTGGTAATCTACTAAAATTAGATGATGTTAGTAAAAATATCCAATAATTTAAATACCCAATAACTCTATCGAACGATTACTAAAACAGCCAATAATCGATATTTTAAATTAATTATTAACGATTGACGATAAATTGAGAGAACGCTGAAGGAACCAACAACTTAATAGTTTACGATTAGACTCAAAATGAATCGGATGCTTTTAATAAGAAAAGTCTAATTTTAAGTAATCAAACATTTGGAAAAAGACTCCGAGATAAAAAAGACATTCTACAAGAAATATTTAACCTATTGTTACGTACGTTACGCCATCTACACAATTTGTTTATTAAAAAGTTTCGTGGTGAATTTCTAAAGTGTTAAAATGAACTGTTTCAACAAAAAAAAACAGGTATATTTTGACGAAAGTAGTATGAAAGAAAATAAAAAGAAATGTTTAGGACATCGTCCGCAGAGGAAGGTGTACACAGATAATTACACTCGAAAATCGTATAGTGTAGACGGAGTGAGGCGCTCACAGGAGCAACGAGAAAGAGAGACTTAGCGTTCCGACGTCGGGGTTATTATATCGTTAAGCCATTTAATTATCTCGGCAAACTGTTCGCCCGGGAATATTCCGCCCTCTTCATCGCTTGGCGTTACCCCCCACCCCACCCCACCCCCCTCCTACATTATCCAGAGGCGCGAGGCGCGCCGACGCGAAGCGCAAGCTAAAACGTGGACGAGCCACTTTACGATTTGTTTTGCGCCACCTCCTCCTCCTCTTACTGCGCGCATAATTTTCCCGCAAGCTTGTGCAATTACGCGAGAACGAGGCTATACGCGATTGCCTCGTCAAAATGAAAATTACATTGTATAGCTCGGGGTTTTCAGGTATCCACCCTTTACCCTCTTTGACGCCCGTGTAAAACCGACCGAAAATCCGCATCTTCTCGCGATCGTTTACCGTTACACGCATATACCTTTTGTCGCGCGTATTTACTTCTACTGGTGTCGATTACTTTTTTTCGGTAGCAAACGGTTTCTTTTTTTTCATTTCTCACTCCCCCTATAGGTAATTTGAAATTTATTATAAGCTTAGACGTGTCACTTTTTTTTTGAGAAATTATAGTGTGGCATATTAGACAGCATTATTGGTTATAAAACATGTCTTATATTTTTGTCGTTTAAACATTGGAAACTTGAATTATTCATTGGTTTTGACCATGTTTAT
This sequence comes from Theocolax elegans, assembly GCA_026168455.1. NCBI lineage: Eukaryota > Metazoa > Arthropoda > Insecta > Hymenoptera > Cerocephalidae > Theocolax > Theocolax elegans. The sequence continues at coordinate 1,472,159 of CM047428.1, read as the reverse complement.
TACCTCCGACCGCGTTTGTATTTCAATAATTCTGTTGGAAAATGGATTTTTTTTATTCACTTTTGACACGTATCCAAGGATATTAAGCGTGGGAAATCGGCATTTCTTCGTATTTTGATGTTACGAAACATATCCTAGAGTTTCAATAAGATCCGTTACCCAAACATATGATGGTCTCCTTGTTAGTTTATTATTCATTAGTTATCATAATTAAGCGGTAGATTAAAACAAGAGACTTTAGGTGGAGAAATTTAAACAATGAACAGGCGTCGGGAATAGAACCCGAGCACCTACGGATCCAATAACAAATTACAAATTTGGAGCCGTAACACGACTTTATAACTCAATTAGAACCAGAGTAATAAAAGAGTCAGGCCAGCTTAAGCATTAAGCTAGCTTGGAATTAGGCTTTATTAAGGTGGCTTGGGGGATGAAAAATATCTTAGGTGGTAATAAATTATATTTTAACTTTGTTTATCATAATCAAGTGATAAATATGATAATTTTCCGAAAATATCAATTTTATAGCAATTTTAGAGTTTTGGAGGGATGATAAGGGGTTAATTTTGAATAGGGGTAAAATCGGCTATAGCCTATCTTAAAGTGCTCAGCGGGCTAAAAATTTTGAGCCGTAACACGACTTTATAACTCAATTAGAACCAGAGTAATAAAAGAGTCAGGCCAGCTTAAGCATTAAGCTAGCTTGGACTTAGGCTTTATTAAGGTGGCTTGGGGATGAAAAATATCTTAGGTGGTAATAAATTATATTTTAACTTTGTTTATCATAATCAAGTGATAAATATGATAATTTTCCGAAAATATCAATTTTATAGCAATTTTAGAGTTTGGAGGGATGATAAGGGGTTAATTTTGAATAGGGGTAAAATCGGCGATAGCCTATATTAAAGTGCTCAGCGGGCTAAAAATTTTGAGCCGTAACACGACTTTCTAACTCAATTAGAACCAGAGTTATAAAAGAGTCAGGCCAGCTTAAGCATTAAGCCAGCTTGGACTTAGGCTTTATTAAGGGGGGTTGGGGATGAAAATATCTTAGGTGGTAATAAATTATATTTTAACTTTGTTTATCATAATCAAGTGATAAATATGATAATTTTCCGAAAATATCGATTTTATAGCAATTTTAGAGTTTTGGAGGGATGATAAGGGGTTAATTTTGAATAGGGGTAAAATCGGCTATAGCCTATCTTAAAGTGCTCAGCGGGCTAAAATTTTGAGCCGTAACACGACTTTATAACTCAATTAGAACCAGAGTTATAAAAGAGTCAGGCCAGCTTAAGCATTAAGCTAGCTTGAACTAGGGGTTAATTAAGAGGGGTTGGGGGATGAAAAATATCTTAGGTGGTAATAAATTATATTTTAACTTTGTTTATCATAATCAAGTGGTAAATATGATAATTTTCCGAAAATATCAATTTTATAGCAATTTTAGAGTTTTGGAGGGATGATAGGGGGTTAATTTTGAATAGGGGCGAAATTGGCGATAGCCTATCTTAAGTACTCAACGGGCTAAAAATTTTGAGCCGTAACACGACTTTATAAGTTAATTAGAACCAGAGTAATAAAAGAGTCAGGCCAGCTTAAACATTAACCTGGAGTTACCCGGTGTTAAAAAGTGTTGGGCAGTGGCTAAAATTATTGCGTTTGGTAATAAATTAGCTAAAAAGTAGCTAAAAATTCCTGTAGGTTTTTTTTTGTTTTCGCTCAAATGGCCTCGCCAGCGTAATGGACGTGTAAAAAGCCTATAATTATAATTATTCTTTCGAATATGTCAATATATTTGATTTTGCTTAATCGATTTTTGTAACACACGCACGGTTACATTGCAGTATGGTAGTGCGCGCGGATGTTAAAAATAATAGGTAGAATATTTATATTCTCGTGTATATTTACGTACAGGAATATTGTGTACGCGCGATTATCTGTACTTTGTCGTTAATCAAATATTTATTTAACATTGCACATTTTTTTATTGGAAAAACATTGTTCTCCCCGTCCCGCCCCCCCCCCCCCTTCCGGCCCCTGTTCATTTTTTTCTTTTAAATTGTTAGTCAGTAGTCACGTATCGTTTACTCGATGTTCGATCGAAGGTAACCCGATAACCTAATAATGACCAATAATCATATTGATCGATTATTTAGAGTATATTGAGTTATTGAACCTTTTGGTAATCTACTAAAATTAGATGATGTTAGTAGAAATATCCAATAATTTAAATACCCAATAACTCTATCGAACGATTACTAAAACAGCCAATAATCGATATTTTAAATTAATTATTAACGATTGACGATAAATTGAGAGAACGCTGAAGGAACCAACAACTTAATAGTTTACGATTAGACTCAAAATGAATCGGATGCTTTTAATAAGAAAAGTCTAATTTTAAGTAATCAAACATTTGGAAAAAGACTCCGAGATAAAAAAGACATTCTACAAGAAATATTTAACCTATTGTTACGTACGTTACGCCATCTACACAATTTGTTTATTAAAAAGTTTCGTGGTGAATTTCCAAAGTGTTAAAATGAACTGTTTCAACAAAAAAAAACAGGTATATTTTGACGAAAGTAGTATGAAAGAAAATAAAAAGAAATGTTTAGGACATCGTCCGCATAGGAAGGTGTACACAGATAATTACACTCGAAAATCGTATAGTGTAGACGGAGTGAGGCGCTCACAGGAGCAACGAGAAAGAGAGACTTAGCGTTCCGACGTCGGGGTTATTATATCGTTAAGCCATTTAATTATCTCGGCAAACTGTTCGCCCGGGAATATTCCGCCCTCTTCATCGCTTGGCGTTACCCCCCACCCCACCCCACCCCCCTCCTACATTATCCAGAGGCGCGAGGCGCGCCGACGCGAAGCGCAAGCTAAAACGTGGACGAGCCACTTTACGATTTGTTTTGCGCCACCTCCTCCTCCTCTTACTGCGCGCATAATTTTCCCGCAAGCTTGTGCAATTACGCGAGAACGAGGCTATACGCGATTGCCTCGTCAAAATGAAAATTACATTGTATAGCTCGGGGTTTTCAGGTATCCACCCTTTACCCTCTTTGACGCCCGTGTAAAACCGACCGAAAATCCGCATCTTCTCGCGATCGTTTACCTTTACACGCATATACCTTTTGTCGCGCGTATTTACTTCTACTGGTGTCGATTACTTTTTTTCGGTAGCAAACGGTTTCTTTTTTTTCATTTCTCACTCCCCCTATAGGTAATTTGAAATTTATTATAAGCTTAGACGTGTCACTTTTTTTTTTGAGAAATTATAGTGTGGCATATTAGACAGCATTATTGGTTATAAAACATGTCTTATATTTTTTGTCGTTTAAACATTGGAAACTTGAATTATTCATTGGTTTTGACCATGTTTATTACCTCCGACCGCGTTTGTATTTCAATAATTCTGTTGGAAAATGGATTTTTTTTATTCACTTTTGACACGTATCCAAGGATATTAAGCGCGGGAAATCGGCATTTTTAATTAGATTTAACATGTTTTTTTTCTTACACCGAAAAATAGTTTTAGAAAAAGTGACATTGTCATTGGGTAATAGAGAGACAGCAGATTGAATTATTAGAAATATTACGATATTTTATAAAAAAATTTACCAGTGTATAGTAAATATTAATAAAAATATTAATCTTCTTAAACGAAGAAAAAGATTTCAGTAAAAATGTCAATGTGAGTATAACCGAGAGACAAACTTAAAAAGGCAGACAAATTATAAAAATTTTATTTTTATAGGAACATTTACTATATATTTATTAACATTTACTAGACATCTAGTAAATTATATAAAAAATTGATTGATTTATTTATTAGATTTTAGTATCTATTTATTTATTTATTTTAAAAAAATTGTAAATACGAGAAATTGATTTTTTGTTGATGTGTGCTTTCTGACGAGAAATGCAACATAAAAATTTCAAAATTTTAATGGACGTTAACATTTTTTCTAAGAATTGTAAATGCGAAGAATTTAAGCGAATATTTGTCACACGCTCGGTTCTCAAAAATTCCAAGTACTTATCGTCGCGGCCCTGCGCAATTCACCCGAACTTCAAAATACTCGTATATAAACAACGTGTAATACTGGTCTGCGCGTCTCGTCTCATTACGTTATCAAACGACGATTACATATATATCAATCGGCAAAAGCGATTCTCGCCGAAAAACGACAAAAACACACACACGCACACATTGTACCGCAAAACTGAATCCCCGAGACACACACCCGCGCAAAAAAAATACCCACCCACAAAAAAAGGAGAGAGAGACAGAGAGAGAGAGATAGTTATAAAGATAGCGAACCACAACCGCAACAACTGCCAAAATAACGATCGTATTAAACAAAAAAAAAATATGAAACAGGGAGAACGGGAGAGGCGGTTTCGAAGCGAGAGAGTAAACCGAGAGTTGAATCCGTATAAAAACCAGGGTATACACGTTGGTACGAGAAAAAAAAAAATTCTTTTTTTTTTCACGAGATCGAGCATACACACGCGTTGGGAAAAGCATTCGTTAGTCTCTGTTTAGCGAACGTGCTCTTGCCGCGGGTAAATAAATGAATTGCGCGCACGTCCGCAAAGCGCTCTGACACACAGACACACGCGCGCGCACGAACTCGCGACGACGACGAATAAATAATTTTATTTACGGCCGGATAATGCGACTCTGGAAATTATACTAAATATATACGTGTGTGCGAGTACACACAGATGGGAAGAGAATATTAAAGAAAGATCGATGTTGAGTCGGGCCGGCTCAAAAAAAAGTGTAATATATCCACCGAACTGGAATTAACGAGAAAGATGGATAAAGAGAGAAAAATTTTTGTAATTTCGAAGCTTATGAATTTTTCGGTTCTTTATTTATATAAGGTTACTTATTTATTCACTCGGTAATTCGCGTTTTCACTTCGTCCACAACCATTTTTTTTTTTTCATATTTTTTCTTCTTTTTTTTTGGTGAGTATAGGGGCGAGGAGGATATACGTTCTTTTGACGAGGATATACGTCGAAATGAAATTTCGGGGATCTGTATAACCTAGAATGAGTGTTAAATGTGAAACGATATTTAAATATGAAAATAATCCTAAATTTTAATAAGGATGGCGCAATTTTGAGGATGATAATTAATTCTTACTTATTGTATATAACTCGAAAAACGCGTACATACAAATAATTTGTTTCTCCATTTTCACAATTCGACGTTCTTATAATACGCGGCGGTAATTATTCATTATCAAAGTTGCAATAAAAATTAATTGTACACGGTATATGTATAGATATATATCTCGTATACGCGAAACAAAAAGAAAACAATTATATAATTCCATAAAATTATAATATACTAGGTCAAATATTATAGTTTATTACTCGCACACTGACACACGCACAGACATACATTAAAAAACATGTTTCACGCATAATTAGTTGGGGTAATAAAAAAAAAGTTGCGGATATACAACAACGTTCATCGAAAATAAAGTTGCTAACCGACACTCACACACCACACACACACACACACAGACGAGGAGAGAGAAAAAAGTCCCGTTCAATTCTCGGGTTGAACGAACCGGTGACAATGCGTTGCATCACATCCGTTCTACCCATATATATACATATATATTTTTTCTCCCTTCCCCGCGACAAAAATAAAATATTTAACGCGTGAATATTTAAAATAAAAAAAAGCGTACGCGAAATCTCCGACTGCACATAAAGTTTTCGAACAAACAGAAAACTAGCACGCAACGCGGTATGAATATTTACTCGCCCATTATTGTGTCGCCTGTCTACACTCTCCAGGGGTGACGAGGGATGAGGAAGGTGGGGGGGGGGGCTCTCTAAATATTTTTGCGAGTCGGATTTCACTCTTTGGAAGGAACGTATTTCCACTTCTGCGAGATTGCAAAAAATGAGAGATGTATGTGTGTGTGTGCGTGCGCGCGAGAGAGAGAATCCGATACTTTTAGCGGATGTATAATTAAGTACTTTTGAAAATAATGTGTGTTTCTTTGTAAATCCTATAGTTTTTGTTTAGTCAAAAAAAAGTGGCTAATATAAGTGCATTAAGCGACAACGTAATACGAAACGAACAAATTTATATTTTCATAATTTAAACAGCATAATTGTTAAAATGAATTTTTTTGGTCTACGTAAATTCCTAACCTCAAAATAATTAATTTCTACCAGGAGGCACTGTAGTTTTTAAAAAATTGATACCCATTTTCTGACAACGTCTATACATCTATACATATAAAAAATAAAATAATAGTGTTATATAATTATTCATAAAAAGTGATAAATACATTATCTATATTATTTACATGTCGCAGAGAGTTGAATTTGAACAAAAAAAAATGATAATCATCTGATCGTTTCGCAGCAACAAAGGCCGGATTTGCCGAGGTTACTGCAGCAGATGCACGCGCAACAATTGCCACCAGGTACGGCAATGGGTCCTCATCCAGGTTTACCAGGTTTACCAGGGTTAGGTCCAGGCGGTGGTCTACCAGTACCCACATCCGCCTCTGCTGCTCTATTGGGGTTGGGACTACCACCAGGCGCTGCTGCTGCGCCCGCGGGATCGGCCCACCCGCTCAATATGCTTGCCAAACCCGAACTTCATAGAGGGCAACCGGATGACCTTAAGGCTAACGGAGGTAACCTTTATTCTTATTTTCTTTTTCTCAATGTTATACACCTCCGTTAACGTTATTCCAAAGAAAAATACGATAATAACATGGAATACTTGTGAAATATTGCTAGTACTTAGGAAATAAATTAAAAAAAAACTATAATAAAACTGGAATAATCCTTAAATATCGTTGGAACTTTGGAATAAAAGACATTTAATGTTTTACGGTAACGTTAAATCCTTGATCTATACATTTACATCCCCGGTAAATTGTACTAAAAACATTAAATGAAATATTTGAAACAATTAGCGAAGATAGTTTCGAACGTATGAAATAAACCGTCGGAGTTATATTTTAATGAAAAATAATTGCTTTTTTTTATTTAATATTACAAAGGATCGTCGGTAAGAAAAATGCCGGTAAATAAAAATATTTATATATACTGTTGAACGTTTCTCTTCGTTTATAAAATACAAAATGAATAATAAATATCATATTCGATGGAGTTTTTCCGGTTCGTTCATCTTTTATTTCACTGCGGAAATTTCAAATCGTCTTTTAAGATTTTTTTTCAGTTATATATATTTATTGAATTAATTAGATCGTTTCACGAATAGGGATGTCGGATTCATGTACATAATGACGAGATTGTTGGCTTATATTCTTATTGTGTACCTATATATAAGTTTTAAAAAATCGTCGTCCCCAGGTCAGGATCGAACCGACGATTAAAATTCTTGTATTTGAAAACAAATTACAATATTACGTATTCTTCAGTACATTTTATATTGAATTGCCAATACTACCATTTTATCGATTTGAAAATTACCGACACATTATCGTTAATTAGAAAAAATAATTTTTTTCCCCAAACTTTCGTTTCACATATTGTAAACGTATCTTACAAATTATGACACATTAATTATTCAATATTTTTAGTGTAATGTATAGAATCGATAACACTGTTTTTCTGTAACTTGATAGTTAACACCAACAATTAACCGAATATTCGACAAAATAACATTTAGATAATTTAAAACATTCTACGATCTCAAAATAAGACTTGGATTATAATTTAAGAAAATTGAGGTAGACATTCTTATTGATTAATCTTGCAAATAATTAATAATAATAACAATAATAATAATAATAATAATAGTACTAATAATAAACTAATTTACGATCCAAAAGTATCTCGCAGAAACGCTATACAGTTTATAGTCGCACCGAAATACTATACCTATCGATGAATTTCTCTGGATATAAAAAAAGAAAGAAAAGAAAAGGAAACTCTCGATATCGAGTTAATTTACTCGACTATTCCTGATACATTATTAATAATCGCACTATTCCTTCTTCGGTTCCAATAAATTTAAGAATTCTTAACCACCGACAAATATTAATACATTCTCGTCTGGTTTATTTTAAGTACCCGATCTATTTACTTAATAAAACAGCATATCTATATATTCATACTCCTTTTTTTTGCCCTAACGAATTTTTTATGTTCCGTTTTAAATATTTCGCGGAATCGTCTGGATGAAAATTGCATAATGTCTTTGGTGATGCATTAATGAGAGATAACGGATAATTCATCGTTGTAAATAAAATTAATTTTAATGATATAATTTTCATTCTCAAATTACGTTTCGAAACTGAACCTATTAATTATAAAAGGAACTAAAGTAGAAATTAGATCTTCTGTTAATGTTTGGAGGTTAGAAATAGCTATTTTTTTATTGGTTGTAACTGATCCGTTTTTTAATAATTTTCGAAAACGAGCACTTTTATACCGAAATAATTGTATTGATTTCTACTAAGATATATAGATATATATGTAGAATAGTTTTTAATGATAATGACAAAAAGATGTTTTAATGTAACCTCAAAATATTCAATCTCCATTAAGGTTATATTTGAATAAACATATACTGATTTGTAACGCTGCATCGAATTTTCTCTTTCCCGTAATAATACACGAAATAAAAAGCAATATTTACCCTGTTTTCTTTTAGCTCTCTCACACTGAATTCTCTCTCTCTCTCTCTCTCTCTCTCTCTCAATGTGATTGGTCTAGCTGTACGCGATATTTCGGATTGTTATCGTTTTTTTAAAGGGGAGAGCTTTTATCTCTGTCTACCTCTCTTTCTCTCTTACTTTTCGATTATTTTCGATATACTCCAATTTTTATTTTGATTACCTCGATTTTTCTTTCTGCTTGGCAAATCGTTTCTCATTTGTGTAGACTCGGCTATGATATTTTCTTTTTTTTTTTCTACCAAAGAGAGAAAACCGCAGAAAGTGGTTGCGCGCTATGGGACACTAAAAAAAAGAAATAATAATTATTTTTAAAAGTTCGTGGCTTTTTTTCATTTATAGATTTGACGGATATTGCTTTTTTTTGGTTTGGTTCGTCGGGAGGTAGTAAAATTAATCGTAAGGTTTGATTCAAATTTGTAATCAGCTCCAACGATTCAGGACACTGATGCGACCTCTATGGGAGTATCGTAACATTATGCAATAATACGTAAACTCGGTCGATTTGATAAATAAATTTTAGTGGTGAATATCTTTTTTGTTTGAGGAGTTGGTATCGTAGTATCGATCGAGCAAGATTGCTAGTTTTCTGTCAAAAATCTGCTTTAAGTTTGTAAAATAACAGTATATTTTTCAATAATTTAATGTGTTTGCGTTTATGTTCTCTGTATACCAATACTTTTTTGTAACATAGATATGTAATTAACCTACTGTATTTCGTTGGTAATAAATTACTAATAATCATACAAGCTATCTTTTTAATAAACCATTGTAATATCGATAAATTGGTAAAAATCGTCATATGTAATATACACGAAGAAAAATTTTACACTAAATTTTTATTAATTCTGGAACATGATCAATTTTAATAAATTATATCGTAAAAATTCAGTATAAACCTGTAAATCTTTCTTATAACCGTATATATCAATTGTTGGATTAGATTAAATTGGCTGTAAATCTCGTCATATTTGAAATATATCCAAACGATATTAACAAAATATAGTTATTTTTATTAAAAAATTGTTCTCTATACGTAGATGTAATTAACCTACTTTTCTCCGTCGTTAACAATCGAACGAACCCCTTGTAAAGATAATCAATACCGAGTGATCGGTAACCATCGTAATATATCGTCAATCACATACGCGATATAAAAAAAATAAAGATATATTGATCGATACGAGCGTGATATGTGAAATAGATGTAATTAACCGATTTTACTCGGTCGGTAACAATCGAGTCTGCCACCACTTAAGAAACCATTACTATCGATTAATCGGTAAAAATCGTAAATGTATAAAATTTACAATTTAGATGTAATTAAACTATTTTACTCCGTCGGGAAAAGTAATTCCATACCGATTAATTGTCAACACATCGATAATCATAATAAAAATCCCAAATTGAAACTCCGCACTGAATAATCCATATATATTTGTCAAGTTCTATCGATACACCAAACAGCAGAGAGAGAGAGAGAGGGGGGGGGGGATAAATAAAGGGTGAAATAAACGAAGGTGGCAAATGACATTCGAAACGAGCTGTGAATAATTTCCATCAAAATTCGCAAGTACAGTGGCGACCTCGATTTGGCGTATCTTTTTTTTGTATCGTTATACTCATTTCGGTGAAGTGTCTCTCTATATCCGTGCTCGTTGCCTTCCGAAGACGAGATATACGATATATATATATATATATATATAGATGCTTTCCACTTGTCCAGTCCAGGAAACCCTGACAAAGTCTCGAGTGGAGTACGAACTATTTCTATCTTTCTCAATCCAATGAGGACTCTTCTCTCTCTCTCAAGGACTCTCTCTTTCGCCCCCACCCCTCTCTCTCTCTCTCTCTCTCTCATTTATCTCTGAGTTCTCTTCTTGTTTCATATTCGTTCGGTGAATTTCTATCTCTTTTTGTTTACCCTCGAGGAATCTCTTGCCTTTCCCGGTTCCCTGTGCTCTCCATCTCTCTCTCCCTCTCTCTCTCTTCCGCCGTTAATATAAAGTTTATGTTAAATACATTTTCAACCTGGGAGAGTGAGGGGTTAGACGAATTTACAATTGTAATCTCAAGTGCACTCTCTTTCTCTCTCACCCTTGTGAATTAACGCTGAGAAAGGTGTGTATGTGTTTGTCCCTGACGATTTTATCGCTATCATGCTTTTCTCCTCTTATTTTCTTCGGTCTCGTTTATATTCTTACTCGTGTTGTACATTATGATATTTCTCACCTTGTTTTCTGATCTTATCGACAATAATATGTTTCGTTTTTATTTATTTCCAAGCTCTTCTTGTAGCTTCTTAAATTATTTTAATTTTAAGGTTAGGTTGGACAGTGAAATTAGGTAGATATTTTTTTTATAGTTTTTATGAAATGTAGGATATGACAATTCTTGCGGTCGAACGATTTGTCGCACTTGCTTTTAGTTAACGTAATTGTCTTGTTTTTCATATTTTTTAATGTTTTCGGATAATTTTTCGGTTGATAATTGTAGAACCTTGTTGGAGACATCTCTAACTGGAAGATACGATTGCTCAAATATGTGTAATCCTTGATATTTGCAGTTGGTTTTAACAATGTTCTATGAATTATTGTAAACAAGTAATTTGAGTCGATAATTGTACATGTCTCTAATATACCGGAATCTCACAAATTTTAAATTATTGATAAAAGATTAGTCTTCATCAATAATAACATAAGAAGGTGCTTCGTCGTCAAGTTTACGTAAGTTTTGCTGCTTTCTAATTCAATATTTAAAACGTTAGTATTGGGTTGGTAAAAGTAGATCCCTGTAATTGGCATCCACAATTTCGTTGAGCATACTGACAAGAATGTATTTTCTCGTATAAAAAATTAGGTTCATCAGATTGATCTACGTATTCTATCTACACGATCCTTATGATTTAGATGTTTGGAATATGTGATCTTGTTGGGTCGATAAGTACAGATCCCTGCAGTAATCGAGTACCGACATTCTCTTAGGGTAAATATAATAAACGAAAATAAACGAAGTGTTTGTTAATCTTAGGACGGCGATACGACTGTAGATACCGACAGAGAGGAATGGGTTAAGAGTAGAATGAACAAAGTGGGAAAATCATACATTTAAAATGATGAAGGAGTGAGAAAAAAGCGAGAGAGAAAGAGAGAGATAGGTGTAGGATCGAGTGGCTGGGTCCTCCAATTTAGCAAGTCGATCCGAGCGTAGGTTTCTCCCCCTCCCCCTACGTACCGAGCGTGTCTGTCGAGCGCGTTCGCGGTAATGAAGCACACCGAGCTTTCTCCCCCCCCCTCCCGTTCCTCTGGTACTTGGCTGGGATGCCCCCCCTCTCTCTCTCTCTCTCTCTCTCTCTCGCTCTCGCTCACTCTCTCTTCTGGCTCCTCGTTCTCGCGGCGCTATTCGATACGCTCGAGTTAAACAAGCCGGCGCGCTCGGCTGCATTATTGCGATCGTTGTCGAGTCATTAAGCTCTCTACCGGTAGGTGGGAGGTGGAGGTGGAGGTGGAGGAGGAGGAGGAGGACACCCGTGTATCCACTTTCGGAGCGGGAGTGCGATGTCGCCGGGCGCCGTGATTGCCGGTAGTTTTGCGCGATTATCGACTCCCGGCGTGATTCATTAAGCGCGCGCGCTCGAACCCCCTTCCTTCTTCTCTCTGTCTTCGAGCGTTAAGTGATTATCGTCCCTGGCTTGTAAGGCGAGATTGAATATTTTTCTTTTCCTTTTCTTTTTCTTTTTTTTTTTACATTTGTTCTGAGATTCTTTTAACGAGTCCGAAGGGTAGGTGTCGTTTCCCCTTAAAAAGTGTGATCTCCGCTGATCGCTATTTATTATTAGGTCGTTTATGGCCTTGTTTTATGAGGTACTTCGTCTCTTTTTTTTCTTTTTTTTTACGTGGTTAACCAGTCGTAATGCTTGACTTTCGGAATTACGGAAATACCTATACTATGTTTACGGGTAAACTGAAAATTAGTAATGTGGCGAGTACGGTTTTTTTTTTAATTATTGTAGAGTTATTACCGACCGATTTGCAAAATTTAATTTTTTAACATTTTCTTAAAATTCTTTAAATTCTTATAAATCAGTGAAACATTATAAAACAATAAATAATTTCAAATTTTTTATTTGGTAATGTCGGTAAGTATAGATTTTTTACCGACATTTATAACGAGTGAATTGCAGAATGCCGAAAAATTTATTTTGAAAAACGGATGTGTAGGTAATTATTGCGCTTTATCGAAAGCTTATATGATTTTTGTTTAATAATTTTGACTTTGTAAGTGTCGGTGTAAAGTAATCGGTTACCGACATAATGAACCTTATAATGAATCTTACAAATTTTTTCCAATTTTCGAGAAAGTAGAATTAAATTTTGATTGTAATATAATTAATAATTTGGTAAATGTCGGTAAACATTCCGCCTCTTAGGTGTTGTTAAAGATAAATCTGTTACGAACATCGCTGTTCCGCACTTTATCCCTATTTCTTCCTAATTTTCCTTCCTCATTTACACTATCTCATATACCACGTGTCTCAAAAAAAAGAAATAGTCGGTGAGTTCGTGTAAACAATAGTCACATACGTATATACACACTCCGGGGTCTCCGGGTTCAATAAAATTCCAAGATTCTCAAATCAAATGAAAAAAAAAGAGGAATAAAAATCGCGAGACGAACCGTGAACGATTTAAAACGGCCCTCGAAACGCGTATACGACAGAGTCTTAAATTTGTTAACAACGTGCCATAATTTGCTTACGGGACAAAACGGTTTTTCCATTCAATCAAACTACACACAAGAGTAGTCGTCGTCGTGGTCGTCGTCGTCGTCGTGATCACAGAACCGAGGAGACAAGTAATAGCGGGTGAATAAAGAAGAAAAAAGAAGGAGAAAGAGAAGGAGAAGAAGGGTGAAAAGTGAACCCTCGCGATATTCCGAGTCACGCACGCGATAACCTCCTCGAAATCTCGTATAAAAGGGGGAGTGGGGTACGTGTGTGAGTGTGTATACCTACGAGGGAAAGCAACCAAGCGTATATACGACCCCTTGGAAAATATAATACGAGAGTTAGGGGTTTCCATCTACTACACGATATTTGTCATAGACCGGTGAACCGACGCATAAAAAAACCTAACCTTATTTCAATTTCCCAAATAGAGAGTTGATCTATATAGATGTATACGTATATGTATATATATATACTTACTCGACGATGTTTGTCTTTCTTTATTTTCCGGTGTGCTCGAGTGAGCCCGTGGCACACAGCTCGGAACGACCTCTTTGCGTTTTAGTGGTGAATTATGCGCGAGTCCCCTTTTACGACGCTGGGGTGGGCAAAGGGGGGGGGGGGGTTAGCGAAAGAAAGAAAAAAGGAAAAAGTCGACTGACCGACCTATCAACAGACTTTAACCAGCAATCTTTATCGATTTTCTTATATTCTTCTTTCTTTTCTCTTTTTCATTTAATACACGCTGGAGAAAAATTAATTTTCCGCGAAAGGAAAACCTTCCACGCACACGTCGAACGTATATACCACGAGTAATCTTTATTAAAAAAAAAGCCTTGTGTGTGTATACGACGAGTACATATATAGGCAACGCAATTTAAATTTTGGAAAACCTCGGGATAAAAATAAAAAGGAAAACTCGTTGGTAGTAGATAAATAAATAAAGAAGGAAAATATTCCGCGGTAAAGTGAGTTACAAGTTATATACGGTGAGATGCATTTGAAAAGAAGGCGACGTCGGTTCGGTGTAGTATAAATATATACGTACGGAATCCGCATCGAGTAAAAGAACTCGGAATAGGGAAACCTTTGTGTTCTCTCTCTCTCTCTCTCTCTCTCTCTCTCTCTCTCTCTCTCTCTCTCTCTCTCTCTATCTCTCTCTCTTAATCTCTCACTCTCTTACCGCGGTGATTTTCTTTTCCGGATAATGTAGCGATCATCTCTTTCTTTCTTTCCCTCTGTGTGCAAGCTCGTTTTTCAACTTTTCCGAAACTCCGGAATGGGCTTTGTTTTCTCTCGTTTTTTTAATTCGCTCAGGATTCATTTAAACTGGCAATGTACGTCACCATTCATATAAACTAACATTTGTTTGATCTTTTTTTCTTTTTTGTCGAGTATATGAGCAAATCCACGGAACCTTTGATTTTCATTTGAAAAATTTTTTTTTTTTTTTGGGAGGCACATTGATTTTAATGGAGATTTCTACTTCTTTAGAGGTTAAATAGTAGGAAAATATGAGGGCCCCTATTTCTTTTCAAGACTTATCTAAGAAATTAACGATTAAAATATTAATGAGGGGTATCATAGGGTAAATTATAAAAAATCACTTCGTAAATAAACAGAACATTTTTTATTCTATAATTTATGAATATAACAACATAATTAAGTCTCTTATTTAACAAAAATTGAAATATCTAACAACAATTTTTCATATAAAAGGATGTTTTCAAGTGCCGTTACAGTACTGTAATTTTCTTTTCCTAGTAACAATGGTTTTTTTGTTTGAGTACTTGTAACAGGAATTTCATTTTTTGCTCCATAAATCTTCCAACTTGAAGGTTTCAATTGGTAATGAGTACATGGCAAATTATTTGAAACATTCATTACATGATAAATAATTTTCTTTTCGCATACTTCTCTTTAATGGTAAACAAACTACTTGCGTAAGGCTGACTGAATGATATGTGTGTGTATGTGTGTGCGCGCGCGGGTGTGTGTGTGTGTGTGTGTGTGTGTGTGTGTGTGTGTGTGTGTGTGTGTGTGCGCGCGCGGGTGTGTGTGTGTGTGTGTGTGTGTGTGTGTGTGTGTGTGTGTGTGTGTGTGTGTGTGTGCGTATTTATATTAGCTTTTCTGTTGAAATAACCTATTTCGTATAGTCAATTTGAACTTCAGTTCAAAGGTATAAAATTTTATACTTTTATACAGCTTATATTATCTAAATTAACAAAAAATTCAATTGAGGTTTTACGTAGATGACTCAATAATCTACTAAAAAGTAAAGAGATATAGTTTATATATGCTTTTTTTGTGAATGTCGAGTGTGCCATGCGAAAATGAAAATTTGGAAGACTAGGGGCCCGAGATTTTGAAAAGTTTAAGGTAGAATTGCTAGTAAAGAAAAAGAGGCACAGCTAAGCACAAAAAAGAATAAGAATCCTTATTGCAAATCGAAAAAAAGCAATATTAGTCACAATAGCTATAAACAAAACTTATCTTTGTATAATATCAAAATTCTAAAATTTCCTAAATTTACAAAAACTGACTTCCTCAAGAGTTGCGATTTTTATTTTTCTGTATCATGAAGGCACACTATTCTAACACTTTTAGTTTAATAGAGTAGATGGTGTAGGTTGTCAAAAAAAATTTCTGTAACATTTGGTGAAGAATTATAATTTCTATAAGCTTAAAAAATAGAAGATGAGTACTACTTCCATCGTCAAATTTGCAAAAATGCAACTTATGAAGCCTCTAACAAAAAGCTAATGAAAACAACTTTAAAAAAATGATAAGGACCCTTCATCGAATTACTTTTTCTACCAGAAACCGTTGTTATAATGTTGCTAAGTCTGCTTATTTACTACTATATTACCCGCTTCCCCAAAATTAAAGGTTCTGTGGATTTGCTCATATAAGCGTAATATCGGCTAAGTATAGTGATAATTTTTTCAATTATGAATGTACTTTTATCGACTAGTATTAATATGATTTATCATTATTTCTAACATTTTTATGGGTTACCTACTGTTTTACCGCCTGTTTTACCGAAAATGACACGTACAATATTTCAAATATAAATTAATTCCGTACCATCATATGTTTTATACTTTGTCGATTTGTAAACATTTTTTTTTCGGTTTCAATGTTTCGATCGATAAAGGTAGAGTCTTGTAATTCATGACACAAATTGTTTAACTTTTGCTTTAATCAGCATAATCGTTAAGTTATTTAGTATACTCAAAAAAATATATTGGTCAATTACATGAAATTTTTCATACGATGTTTAGGCAATACTTTTAAATCTGTTACCTATCATTCTTAATTCACGATTTGAATATACTTCAATCGGTAAGGAAAGATCCCTGTAATTAACAAATAAAACAGAGTGCATTATAAACGAATAATCAGCAGTCCGATATAAATTTGTATGCGAACACTGTGCCACGCGAACCCAAACAAAACGCAAATAATGACGCGTCATTAGACCGTCCGTTAAAACGAATAAAAAGAAATGTTTAATAAGACTGTATACGTGCACCTCTCGATTGTAATACGGTATATCGTTTTCATGCATTGTCGTAAACTCGAGTGCTCGGAAGGAGAGAGATTGTCATTCCCGTGATCGTATATAAATCATCCAAAAACGCGAAGACTAACCTCTATTATTATCCGTTGTATCGATCTTTATTTATATTTCTCTTTTGTGTTGCAGGTCTGAATCCGTCGGAGGAGAGGCATGTAAGTATACAGACTGATTGCTTCCTTTCAAAAAAAGAAATCTTTCTTTTTTTTTAACTACTGTCATTCACGTATATATATATATTTGTGTGAAGTACGTTGGGTTACCAACATACGGTTAAGAGAGCTCAGCTATTGTCGAGAATAGAGCAATACCTTTTGCGGTAAGGAACGAATGAAAGGAGAATACACGCGTCCTTTTTATAGTGAATGGGTTAGGGAATAAGCACATCTGCCAAACACTTTTTAGTTCGTTTGAGTTATCAAGATAACACTATTTTCTCCGTTGTTTATCTTATATATATCCCTAAAAATAGAAAATTACATATCGTTTCGAACTAAAATATCAAAAGTAAAAATAAGAGGATGTCCAACAAAACAAAAACTACTAATTGAAATCCAATCCTTAAATCATGTAAATTATTATAACTGAACACATGGTGGATCGATAATGATTTAGTGAAAAAAAAAACTACGGAGGAAAATAATTACTCGTTAAATATTTAAATTATTAATAGAACCACTGGGTGTAAAATTTACAATTTTTTAATTACGATTACAAATTATTACAAACGAAGGAAAAATCGATAATTAATCAATATTAAACAAGTACTCTGCGTAAAATATGTCATTAGCGATTTTAATTGCTTGAAGCTCGGAAAACTACTAAGCATAAAATTTACAATTATTCAATTACGCAAATCATCACGAATGAAGAAAATACTAATTTGATTGAACAAACTACCAAGTGTAAAATTTACAATTATAGAATTGTGTAAATCATTAAGATTGAAATAATGAACGATCAATAATAATTCGATAAAGTAACAACGGAGTAAAATTATCTCCTATTAGCGATCCTAGTAGCATAATTCCTTAAGAAAAAAAAACCCAGAAAGCTGCCAAGCCTAAAATTTATCGAAATTATTGGCAGTAGAAAAAAAATAATGATTATTGTTAATCATCTGATTAGGCGTTAAGAATGTGTTATAATACAAATGAGAATGAGAAAGGTTTCCACGGTATAATCTATACAAGTGAAAATTACCCTCAAAACCATCTCCTCCTCTTTGTCTCTTTATTTTGGTAGGTATTTACGTACATAAAAGCTCAATCCTTTTGGTCGTTGTACACTCGAGAAAAGGACGATCTCGACATCGTTATCCACCTACCTACCTCTCTTTCTAATCTCCCCTAAATCTTCCTTGCGCGTCTTCTTTTGTGGTATACCTTCCTCAGTCTTTTTTCTTTTATACCCGCTATACACTACACTTTTGTTATTACGCGCAGTATCAATATTCCTTTTTTCTTTATAATTTACAAGGAAAAAAAAAGAGAAGAAGAAGGGAAGAAGTTATTTCGATCGTTGGAAAGGTGATATCCGCGAAACGTAAACCGCTATTCGAAATGGAAAAAAGATCGTTTACAGGCTGGGGGGTTGCAGTCAAGAAAATGGATACTAAAGGTTTCTTTTTTACGACTCATCCGAATGAGAGGACGATGTTTTTGCAATTAAAATGTACAAGGTGTCTTTCGAGGATCGATTTTGATATATTTACTTATTCGCTATTACCATCTTCTTCCTTTTTTTGTAATTAACGGTTT
Organism: Theocolax elegans; assembly: GCA_026168455.1. Lineage (NCBI taxonomy): Eukaryota > Metazoa > Arthropoda > Insecta > Hymenoptera > Cerocephalidae > Theocolax > Theocolax elegans. The sequence goes on along the minus strand of CM047428.1, from coordinate 1,453,388 downwards.
TAACGTCTCGCGATCTCGAGTTTGGTTAATGTGCGGGAACTAACCTCAAAGTGTAAAACTTGACACTCGGATGTTTTCAGCTATAAAATTCTGATACCCTAAATAACTGTTCGTTCTTATGTGTAAACAGAAATTTCGTTGTTCCCTCTTAATGAAACCTAAGTAAACTGTCGTTTCGATGTTTCAAAAGTATAAAAAAAAAACATGGTCTCCGAAACGTACGCAGCTTCACGTTGCATTTAGCAAAACTAAAATCTGTTACCTATCATTCTTAATTCACGATTTGAATATACTTTCAATCGGTTAAGGAAAGATCCCTGTAATTAACAAATAAAACAGAGTGCATTATAAACGAATAATCAGCAGTCCGATATAAATTTGTATGCGAACACTGTGCCACGCGAACCCAAACAAAACGCAAATAATGACGCGTCATTAGACCGTCCGTTAAAACGAATAAAAAGAAATGTTTAATAAGACTGTATACGTGCACCTCTCGATTGTAATACGGTATATCGTTTTCATGCATTGTCGTAAACTCGAGTGCTCGGAAGGAGAGAGATTGTCATTCCCGTGATCGTAATAAATCATCCTAAAAACGCGAAGACTAACCTCTATTATTATCCGTTGTATCGATCTTTATTTATATTTCTCTTTTGTGTTGCAGGTCTGAATCCGTCGGAGGAGAGGCATGTAAGTATACAGACTGATTGCTTCCTTTCAAAAAAGAAATCTTTCTTTTTTTTTAACTACTGTCATTCACGTATATATATATATATTTGTGTGAAGTACGTTGGGTTACCAACATACGGTTAAGAGAGCTCAGCTATTGTCGAGAATAGAGCAATACCTTTTGCGGTAAGGAACGAATGAAAGGAGAATACACGCGTCCTTTTTATAGTGAATGGGTTAGGGAATAAGCACATCTGCCAAACACTTTTTAGTTCGTTTGAGTTATCAAGATAACACTATTTTCTCCGTTGTTTATCTTATATATATCCCTAAAAATAGAAAATTACATATCGTTTCGAACTAAAATATCAAAAGTAAAAATAAGAGGATGTCCAACAAAACAAAAACTACTAATTGAAATCGAATCATTAAATCACGTAAATTATTATAACTGAACACATGGTGGATCGATAATGATTTAGTGAAAAAAAAACTACGGAGGAAAATAATTACTCGTTAAATATTTGAATTATTAATAGAACCACTGGGTGTAAAATTTACAATTTTTTAATTACGATTACAAGTTATTACAAACGAAGGAAAAATCGATAATTAATCAATATTACACAACTACTCTGCGTAAAATATATCATTAGCGATTTTAATTGCTTGAAGCTCGGAAAACTACTAAGCATAAAATTTACAATTATTCAATTACGCAAATCATCACGAATGAAGAAAATACTAATTTGATTGAACAAACTACCAAGTGTAAAATTTACAATTATAGAATTGTGCAAATCATTAAGATTGAAATAATGAACGATCAATAATAATTCGATAAAGTAACAACTGAGTAAAATTATCTCCTATTAGCGATCCTAGTAGCATAATTCCTTAAGAAAAAAAAACCCAGAAAGCTGCCAAGCCTAAAATTTATCGAAATTATTGGGAGTAGAAAAAAATAATGATTATTGTTAATCATCTGATTAGGCGTTAAGAATGTGTTATAATACAAATGAGAATGAGAAAGGTTTCCACGGTATAATCTATACAAGTGAAAATTACCCTCAAAACCATCTCCTCCTCTTTGTCTCTTTATTTTAGTAGGTATTTACGTACATAAAAGCTCAATCCTTTTGGTCGTTGTACACTCGAGAAAAGGACGATCTCGACATCGTTATCCACCTACCTACCTCTCTCTCTTTCTAATCTCCCCTAAATCTTCCTTGCGCGTCTTCTTTTGTGGTATACCTTCCTCAGTCTTTTTTCTTTTATACCCGCTATACACTACACTTTTGTTATTACGCGCAGTATCAATATTCCTTTTTTCTTTATAATTTACAAGGAAAAAAAAAGAGAAGAAGAAGGGAAGAAGTTATTTCGATCGTTGGAAAGGTGATATCCGCGAAACGTAAACCGCTATTCGAAATGGAAAAAAGATCGTTTTACAGGCTGGGGGGTTGCAGTCAAGAAAATGGATACTAAAGGTTTCTTTTTTTACGATTCACCCGAATGAGAGGACGATGTTTTTGCAATTAAAATGTACAAGGTGTCTTTCGAGGATCGATTTTGATATATTTACTTATTCGCTATTACCATCTTCTTCCTTTTTTTTGTAATTAACGGTTTTAACGTCTCGCGATCTCGAGTTTGGTTAATGTGCGGGAACTAACCTCAATAGTGTAAAACTTGACACTCGGATGTTTTCAGCTATAAAATTCTGATATCCTAAATAACTGTTCGTTCTTATGTGTAAACAGAAATTTCGTTGTTCTCTCTTAATGAAACCGCAGCTTCATGTCTGCATTTAGCAAAACTAAAATTTCGTTCCGATATTCTTGGAATACTGTAAAATAACGTTTCGATATTCTAATAGTGTATACAAACGAAAAAAATCTATACCTTTAGTAATTAATAACTATATATACTAATCCGTGTTCTAGCATTATGAAATTATAAAGTTCATTCTTCCTATAATTTACACAAATATACAGTTCCGCGTTCCTACTTAACAAAAAAAATAAATTCTTCCTCTCTCTCTCTCTCTCTATACTTTTACGCAAGTATATGAAAAATCGCCGTTACAACTTTATATAGAAATCTATAAAAACTCATCGTTTTTCGCACTTTTCAAACCAGATATTATGCAAAGTTATACATATACTTTCGAAGAGTAGAAAACATATATACATCGAGATCAGTCCATAAATGTTTGAGGTTAGTTCGGGGTGACTCTCCATTCGTAAACGACTGAACCTCGACGCCACTAATAAAAAAAAGAAGAAGAAGAAGGAAAGTACCCGAAAAATCAAGAAAGAATCAACGTGATACCTCTCGCGCTAAAAACAATAAAATTATCCCATCAACCGATGTAAAATAAAAGCGAAGAAAAAGAAAGGTTGAGGTGACGTATAAAAAGAAGGTGAGGGTGAGGGGGGGTTAAAAAAAGTCGCAGCTCGCATAAAAAAATACATCTAGGTTATACGATTTCACCTCGTAAAGCAGATTAGACGGGGAGGGCGCAACTCTCTCTCTCTCACTCTCTCTCTTGCACGGAGGGGGTAGAAAAGCGCCTTGTAGTAACCGGATCGGAGGGACGAGGAGGTAAAGCGAGAGCGGAGATATAAAAGCCGTCGGCGTCGTTTGCGTTGTCGTCGACGGGCCCGTAAAAGACTCTCTCTCTCTCTCTCTCTTTCTCACTCACTCACTCACTCTTTCTCTTCCTCTTCCTTCGAAGCTCGTCATCAAAAACGACGACGGTGCTTCTCTCTTTCCACTCCGCGGTTATAAAGCGTTACCCACCCGCACCCACACCCACACACATACACACGTACACTGCTGCGTTTATTAAAAGTTTCACATGTATACGGTCTAGACGTTAACGCGTTTAGTCGTACTCCCTTCGTCGTCGTATCATCGACCGAGGAGGCTATATACGCACTTTAACTTCGCTATACGCGTTTATATAATCCACTCGAAAACTTCATTTCGTTTTCTTTTTCTTTTCCTTTTCCTTTTTTTTTTCTTCGACTCGCCTAATTCCGTGTCTCGAACACCTTAACTAATTGATGTGAATGGTTTTTCTTCTACTTTTTTTTTTACACTCAACATAATTTTTCGAGTCAATAATTATTTGTTTTTTTTTTAAAGAAAAATCGTAGAGTGCGAACGTAAAATCAATTCTATTTTTTCAACCGATAAATGTCAATGAATTAGTATGAAGTCAGGATTACAGTTTAATCAAGTTGTAAATGTCGATTTTAAAAAGTATAACGTAACCCCAATTTTCATTGTCGAGTTAAGGGAAACTTGAGTCATTGTTTCATATTAATTTTAAAGAACAAATATCACCGGCTCAAACTTAACATAAAATTGTTCTTTCGAGTCAATTTCTATAGAGAACAGTATTTTTCAAGAGCTAAATACCAAATTGAAACAATGAATGATTTAAATATCTGATGTAGAATTTCAATTTATACATACGATTTATTGAAACGCCAAAATAAAATTAAAAAATATATATGTGTTAACACAGAGCAAAAAATTTTTGTTACTTTCGAATTTATAATTAAATATTGTACAGAAAAATGTTGAATGGTGTTAAAAGACAAAAGTGAAAACAATAACACTTGTGCCATCTGTGGGAATTTCGTGGAACTACGTGGTATTATATAAATTTTATCAATCCAACAAATAAATACAGATTTACATTAAATTAGATTGACTCACGGCGTATTGTGAGAAACTGTCGGATTTAAACTGTACACGAATTAAATTTCCTAATAAAAATTATCGTGACAAGTTGGCTGAATTATGAACTTGCATTTGTTGCTCGAATTTTTACAAGAAAACATCAATCGAATTGAATATAAATTAGGAAGATTATATAAGATTCTTAACATTTAAAAAAGTCATGATCAATTTATAACTTCAACTTTAAATATATGCACCATTAAAAAACGTACTACACTTACGATCAAAAAGTGAATCTCTCGCAGACAATTATTATTTTTTTTTTTTGAAAAAAAAAGAATTGTTTCTCTCTTTGACTTTATAAAAGTTATGCGCATGGTAAATACGAATTCATGAATTTTCAACTATTTTATTTTTAACTTTGGTGGAAAAAAAAACGTACGCGTCTCCGTGGACGGTTTAGCCAAATTCACGCATAGATAAACGTTTGATTTGAAAAATGAAAGCTATACGATCCGAAAAGTAACTAAGATAATATATATAGGCATGTACAAATGGAGGTTGAATTTATTCGACAAGTCGGTAATTAGCGTAATATACCTCGGAAGTTTAATACGCGCAATTATCGAGGATTGATAATAACGCTCGGTCGTTACGCGATCGTTCCGCGAGTGCACCGTTCGAGATATCGTATAGATTCCGCTAATACCCTCTTCCCTTCCCATTATATGCCGACTCGTCGTCGTCGTCGTCGTCGTCCGCTATTACGTATATCCACTATACGTTTCCTTCCGTACACACACACGAGCTTCGAATCAAATGCTGAGATTTCTTCTGTTATTTTTTTTTACCATGGCCTGAAATTGTAATTTTTATACCGATAGTTCCAAACAAAAAAATATACAAAAAATCAAGGTGCGCACACAACGTGACGATTTGCGTCTGTGTGTACATAACCTCGGGTCGTCGCGTACGAGTATCAAAGGCGGAGCGATTCTGCGGAAACACCCATAAATAATGCAATGCCCGATCAAAACTTCATCGCGCCATGGAATACGAGTCACACATGCACATACGCACACATATATATCGTCTCTGCTCTCGTCTACATAAAAGCAGGCTCGAACGAACCAACACGAAAAAAAAATATATATAACGGAAAATTTCGGTGGGTTTAAATAAAATCGATATATATATATACGTACCTGTATGTGGGAAAAGTTTTGCGCATTTTTTTTCTCATTTCTTTTTTTTATGTACGGTCTAACCTATAAAGTGAAAAAAGGGTATGAAGTTCGATGTTCCTACTTTTCGAAAAAGTATAGATTTTTCGATCGTCGAATACTGCAAAGATTCGTACTCGTTATATTTAAAAATTTTTAATTATTATAAGTTTTAACATTATTATATTGAATTTAATATTTTTGAACGTAAACACATGAAAACTAGGTAACTGTTAACTTCACCAAAATGGAAACGTGAGATATAGACGTTCATTTGATTTTTGAAGATCCAATTTGAGATTCGTATTTAGAAGTTCCATAAACTGTATCGTTTCTAATAATTAAAAGAAACGAACTGTGTTTATGTAATAATTCACAAGTGAAAGGGGGGTACTACCTAATAATCGTTAATTAACGTTACTCACAGAACAAACAAATTCGATGAAATATCGCGCATTCTCGTGATGTAAAATACAGGAATTACCTAATATAAATGCAAATGACGCGGAGTGACTGAAATAACAAAGTTATACAATATATATATATATATATATACCTCTTTAAATAGATTAAAAAAAGCAGTTGCAGCAAATTTTGAATTTCATAACCTGAATTTAACATATTTAACGTATATAAAAACAAAATAGCGTAGTTGTTAGTTATAGATCAAAATACTTCGGAGTAAAAGATCGGAAAGATGTTCGAATCTTCGAAAAGTTGTTAATTTTTTTAATTAATTAAAATAACTTAATATAAATTGAAACCGCATATTTTTTCAAACGAATTTTAACAATTTTTTATATGATTAAAATTTAAATAATTTTTATGGCTTTAATCTTGAGGAGGAATGCGACTAAGTCATTTAGCCATGATTTTCCAAGTGAATATTTTTTTATAATTTTTCTAATGAAATTTTGTTATATATATATATGATATAATAACGCACGGTATACAGATGCACACGCGAGAGTGTGTATGTAAATTCGATAAAATGATAAAAGTAGAAAGAGAGAGAGAGAGAGAGGATCGAGCTCGATGAAATACGCGTCTGAATCTTCCGGACAATGAATACGATGTGTATGTGTATATATATATATATATGTATGTATGTATAGGGTTTAATACTACGCATCGAAGAAATAACTTTTCATCGAAGTGAAAACCGGGACGCGCATAAAAGACGGCAGGAGGGTTGGTGTGTGTGTGGGGGGGGGGGGGGGGTGTACGTACGTATCGCGCTTCGAAATTCTTTCTCTCTTAGGTACGGTAAACACGGTAGAGAAAACGTTAGCGATGCATTTCCAACTCTCTCTCAGTTCTGTTCCGTTTCGTTCTGTTCTGTTCTGTTCTCAACGTATCCATCCGCTCGAAAATCGTCAATGTTATTTCCGTGCACGTTCGCTCGTCGAACGCAATTCCCTCGTATATACCCGCCCCCAACCCCTCGCCACTCCGGTCGGTTGCGGCTTTACTCTTTTTTCCCCCACCTCCCCTCGGAGCCTCGCGTTCGATTTCATTTTGTCTCGGCGTTTCCGGCGCCGGGGAATCCGATTTCGCTCGATTCGCCCGTGAAAGGAGTCTCCCCCCCCCCTCCTCTCTCTCTCTCTCTCTTCTTGTCGAAGAGACCAAGATTTCCGTTTTCCTTTGGAATCTCGCCACCGATCGAAACTCCTCCTTACTTGAGAGAGAGAGAGAGAGAGAGAGAGTCGCGTTATACAGAAAAATTGAGAGAAGACAGAGAGAGAAAGAGTGTGTGACTTGCCTTATTCTCTTTCCTTCTTTCTTTTCTTATATACTTATACCTCTTTTTTTCTTCTTCTTCTTATTATTATTCGAATACTTTTTATCCGAGAACCACCATTGTTGGAAAAAGCTTCCTTTTTTTTACCTTTACCTTTACCGTTCCGCGATATACCACTGTTTCTACTTTCTGCATTTCTTATTCGTTGTTTTTCTTTCTCTTTTTCTTACCCAACCCCTTATCGCTCGCGCTGGATCTTTATCGAGATAACCTCACTATTTACGAAGAGAAACAATTTTGAGGTGAGCGTGTGCACGTGTGTGACTAAGGTTTTCTAATTTACCGAATTGCGGGCTCTTTTTATTTCACACCTCGGTTCCAGTGCATAGGTGCAGTATATAATCGTCTATTTTAGACAATCTTCGAATTAAACCGTTCGAATGGACGTTTCGCGCGATGAGACTGTCAAAAATTTTATATAAGCAAGCACAGTCGCTTTTTTTTTAGTTCATTCGGATTTTTTCGTATTTTAAATGTATTAATTCAGGTATGTGCCCGTTTCATCGACCGACAAAACTTAATTTCATCACACGTTTTAAACTTTATTTAGGATTTCTCTCAGATTCTTTAATTGCAAGTACGAATATCAATTTTGGATTATCGATAGTACCTGTTTTACCGACCGATTGAATTACCAACAAAGGATTCAGTTGAGTTGTATGTTATTAATTTGAATTATTCCTTTTGTAATTCATTTAACCGATACTTAAACTTCCTTTACGAACCACTGTCGAACTTTGAAGGAAACGTTTTCCCTCCCACGTATGAAATAAAGTATCCACGTCGCGATAATCGTAGTATACCTGTAATTCGATACCGACGCATCCGCACATATCGAAGTAAAATAAATCATAGTAAAATCTTTGATCATCGAGAAAAGGATACGTGCATATAATGTATATATAGATAGTACGTGAACAAAAGTGACAAATCGCGGAAACAAACAAACGGGAGTATAGAGGAGAAAAAGTAAGCTAGACGAAAGGAAAGATGCAGAGAGACACATGCGGGAAAGCAAAGAGATAGAGAGAGAGAGAGAGATATTGAGAAGGAAAGAGGAGCCAAGAGAGGAAAAGAAAGATAAAAGGGAGAAGAGGAAAGCGAGTATAAGCGAGTGGTAAAAAGGAGGAAAAAAGAGGTCGAGAAGACAGCAGCGACAGCAAAGATGGGTCGAGTATATGATCGTTATTCGTGCACCAGTAAATCTCAGCTCAAGAGAGTCAGAGAGAAAGAGAGAAATATTTCCTCCACGCTCTTTTTTTTTTCTCTGTATTAGAGAGACCGAGCGACAGAGGAAGAGGAAGGAATCTTCGATCGCGCAAAAACGAAAGAAAGAACAGTTTGCACTTTGCACTTTCATCTCACACACGGGTACTTGGTACCTCTTGCCCGGTAAATACCCTGAGCTTGCAAAGAGATTCTCTTTCTTTCTTTCCTTCTTTCCTTTTTCTTTTTTTACGACAACGGACCCAGAGTGAGACAGAGAATCACTTTTGTTTGATGGAACGCGCTAGAGAGTATATATATATATATATGTAGGTTTGCACCCGGGAAAATATTGCCGTAAAAACGCGTTTCGCGATTTTATTGTGTGTGCCGCTCTTATATACACCTCGTGTTTATTCATTCGTCGGTCGCTTCCTATAACATTAAATTTCATATTTATTTTTCATTGTTTATCTTTTTCTTTTTAGTGAATCGCATTTGTTGGTACTGGTACGGTAGTGCGATAGGTTTTCTTCTTCGATACGTTGATCCTCTATCATTTTTTAAGAAAATCGACGTAATTCAAATTATACATATACCATTTCTTGATTTCTATATCTTTCTAATCGATTTTCTTAAATTTAATTTAAAATACCAAATTTCAACTGCCGAGATGTCTCTGTTTTTATATTTTACTAAGCAAATATTCCAAATTTATCACGGTAGAAGGTCAATTTGAAACGCATCATCTGATAATTTTATTAACCTGAAATTCACAATTCTCATTATTAATATCAAATCGCTCCCAAGAAAAAGAGAAAAAACGGAAACGGGAATCGATAAAAAAATACGTTCTCTCGCTCTCTCTCTCTATATATATATACACACACATATCTAAAACGCAAATTTCACGAGCGAGCGGAAAAACATTAACAATAGAAAAGCAAAGAGAGAGAGGGAGTGGTGAAAACGGGGAACAATTACGGTACCCAACGGAATGGTTAATGCGCGGTCCCGACGTCAATACGTGCAAAACCTTCACAACCCCCTGTAGAAAATCGAACGAAAAAAAAAAAGCTCGCAACTCTTCTCCTTTCATTACGAAATGAAAAGCGCTCTCGGACAAACGTACCGCGCGGATGAAAAAAAAGCCGCGAAACAAAAGGTATGCATTGGACTGCCCATTCATAAAAAAAGTAAATTGTCACACAAAATAATCGATCGCGATTGTTATTTTTCTTTTGGGGGGTAGAAAATCTTTGCGTACTATTAGTTTTCAGGTCTACGTCTTGCGCTTATTAAATTTGAAGAAAAAATTTTTTTTAAGCTCCTTTTTTCCCTCCGTTGGTACACGCCCTTTTATATCTTTTAATCCCATCAACGCGAAGAGAGCGGGAGGGGGGGGGGGGTCGACGGGTTCCGTCGCTCGCTCGGTAAATTAAATCCCGGATAAAGTGCAAAAAAACCCGAGGTACCGGGTAAAAGGGACTTTCGGACTACGAGTTGGAATATGAATTAGCGGTTGCGCAAAAAAAATTGTACATACATATATATATAGATGTGTGTTCGAATACGCGACGTTAATCACTTTTATATACATATATTTTTTTTTACCCTACACCGAGAGAATAAATACATTTGAAAGGCTATTGCTTTCAGTGACGCTCGATCTTTTTTGAGCGCGCGCGGTATTTAAACCGTAAAAAGCTTCGAATGAAAAAAAAGAAATATATATTTGCAGAAGTATATATATATTTGAGAGGAGAGAGAGAGAGAGAGAGAGGAAAAGGTGAGGAAAGGAAAGGGGAAAAAAAGGAAACGTCGAGAGCGAGTGTAATTTATTTTAATTAAAGTGGCTGCATTACGTAAGCGAGTGACGCGCAAAAGGGGTGTTCAAGGGGGTTGCGCGCACCCACCGAGAGAGGGTAAGAGGGATAATAGAGCGCGAAGGAGACTCGGAGAAAATTGGCGGAGGATAGTAAAAGCGAGGAGTGAAAGATAGTTTTAACTAAATTTTCTTTTTACTTTTCTTTCTTTTTAACCAAAATAATCAAAAGACTAATTGGGTTAAATAGTTTACGGTCGGATTAAAACATTAACTTTGTAAGGAGAAACCCAACGGGAGATAAATATGTATGAATTATTATATTATTTTTAGAAAGGGCCTTGCTTCCGAATCTCATTTCTCTTTCTACCATGCCGATTGAAAATTTCACGTTTCAAAAAGGAAACGAATTTTCTATTTCAAAGGAGAACTATTTTTTGGTTTTCGATTCAAATTTACGATATATTTTTACACAATTTAAGGTTTTACTCAAAATTAAGAGATTTCTCCAGAATTAATGAATATTTTTCGGTTAAAATTCAACGAAAGGGCAATGAACTCTCTGACTTCTATACATCAAAATTTTCTTTTTGCATCTTATCGTACATCCACTTCTGAACGTACTAACGAGAAAGCTTATAAATTTTATTTAATCATGTATTATTTTAATAAACAATAGTAATAAGCAAAGTTAATTGAACTTTCAGAGTTTTACAAATCAATTCCTTTTTTAATAATGTACAATTATATCCTATATTTTAGGTTATTAAGGTAAAAAGGCAAAAACTAAGTTTGATATCACATTAAGGATTAAATAATGGTATATAAGGAATGGACAATGACCTCTCGTATTTTTTAATAGTATCTAATACTACAATATTTTTCGGTCGCTAATATAGGAAAGATAAAAATTAAATGTGAGACCTTACCAAGGTGTTTAAAGAACATCACTTAATCATGTTATTTTGATTATTAATTATAAAGATAAATCAACGAATTTTCAGCATGTTACAATTTATTCCTTCTGTTAATTGTGTTAATAAATCTATGAGATTTTTCGATCGGTAACGTATGAAAAATAAAAATTAGTGTAATCCACGTTTGCTCTTACAACAACAACAGAGTGAAATACATAAATAATTAAAATTAACATGGTAATCGATAAATAAAATAAATCCATACATACACGTATATACCTATGAGATCTAAAATTAATTTGTAAGTCGATCGAAAACCAATCCTCAGAAATCCTTATCAATTTGCAAATAATCTCCACTCTCTCCATATACATATATATATATATATATTAAAGAAGAAGACGAGAGATAGATAGATAGAGTAAGAGAAAGGAAAAAAAAGGTATAAGCGAACACTCTGTCGAGTAATCTCCTTTGGCAAAGACTCGAGGATGAAAAAAAAGAAGGAAAAAAAAAACGAAAGGGGGATCAACTCGATCCATTATAATAAACTGCGACATTAAAAGGGCATTAAAAAGCGTCGGGTCGACGAAAAGGAGAGAGAGAGAGAGAGAGAGAGAGAGAGAGAGAGAAAACGAGAGAGGCGTACAGCGAAGCCCCGAGGCGAGGGAGGGAGAGAAAGAGAGAGAGATAGAAGCGACTAATTCGGTATGGCATACGCGCGCGACGGTCCGTGTAGAAGGGCACTCGGAGCAACCCCATTTACTATACGCGCGTGTACGCCTTACCGACACCTCTGATCTCGTTAGGGGCGCATTAATTAATTTACAAGATGGCGACGCGTCACTCGTCCGACCCTTAAGATACTACTACGTTTTGCGACCCTGCTTTACCACCGAGGGATCCTCAAGCTTCTCTCTTTCGCCATCGAAAACATCGCTCCTCTCTCTTTCTCTCTCTCTCTCTCTCTTGCTTTGTAACCTTATCCCCTCTTCTCCTTCTTCTTCTTCTACGTTTTTTATTTTTCTTTATCACTTTTGAATTTTTACCTTTGACAAAAATTCCTTGTTTATCGTGTTACCTATCGAACTCTAGTTTTCCTCTTTTTATCTTGGTCCTCGCTTTGTGTAAAATAACCCATTGGACTGTTTTACCGACCAAGTTCACCTTTTTTTTTCAAGTTACCTACCAACGATTTCTCGTATTTTCTTTTTCAAAGGGTAATGTTTCGAGCTTGGTACAAGTTGCTCTCTCTCTCTCTCTCTGGTCCTCGTCACTTCGGATCGTACGCCAAGTGGATGTCGCTCGGTGGAGTTACAGAAATTTATCCACTCGTCGATCGAAAAACAAAAAATACCTTTACCAAAAGGTTATAGTGGAAAATCTATACATCTAACACACCTGATGAAAGAACCCTACAAAACTATTGGTTTCATACAATAAAATCATATGTCTGTAATGAAAATGAACCAAACGATACATTATACAACTATTATATTCAAATTATTATAAAAAATCAATATATTCTTAGTTTAGAAAATGCAGATGAAATAGATAGACTGTTTAATAGAAAAAAATCATATCATATTTATAATAAAAATTTAATAAATAATCATTGCTCGGTCAAGCAGGCATTATCGTTCGTTTAAAACCAATATTTAAATTATTAAATTAAAAAAAACTCATTTACTTAAAAAAAATGTTACGAAACACTTTATTTAAATAAAATATTATTTTTCGTATATAAATTAAACGAACAACAGATTGTCGTTAAAACAGAAGCTGTCGTTAATCCAAAAATCGTATTAAAGTAATTAAAGAAAAAATAAGAAAAAATAATGAAATAATGTCAGTTGTAATTAAAACTTGACAAGTAATCGTTGGTCGATAAAACAGGCAATGTCGGTAACTGAAAAGTCAGAAAATTCTTGTAGATAACCTCAAAAAGGTGAAAGAAATGTGAGCAGAAAATACGTATTTGAACTTTGAAAACAACAGATCGGTACCCACACACGCACGTATAAAGTTCATTGAACGAGAAGCCTGTGTCAGTAATTTAATCGGAGTAGGGACATAACCGTATAGATATTTGGAGAAAGAAAGGATCGGTGAAAGCAATCGTCGATAATGCTCGAGAAAATGATCGAGGGGGTTTAACTTTAACGGGGAATCCCTCGATAAGCCCTCTAGTACATTAACTCCATCTCTCCTAAACACGATTTTAAACATCCGTCGTTCGCGTGCGATCCAACCCTCCCGGTTTTCCCTGCGTCTATATGTGTGTGTGTATGTATATATACCTATACTCTCCATAGCTGTAATCCGCTTAGGAGCTATCAAATCTCAAAATAGCGGCGTCAACCCTAAGTGAACCTGTGTCTTTGTATACCTATATACATACATGTGTAGGTACTCGGAGAGACAAAGATAGAGGGAGATAGAGGGAGAAATGTCTCCCTCCTTTTCGTCGCACGTTTTAATTACTAATTGAAACGGCTCCGCGTCCCGAGCCCTCTAATAACTCTCCTGTTTAATGTTTTTAAATGCCAAGAGATTCTCGAACCCTTTGGGATTAAATCATCGCAAACTTAACGGGGGGATGAGGGGGGTCTAACTTTGCTTTTTCCAAATTGTCGCGAGTGTTATATACAAGTTCCTTAAAGATATTAGACCCTTTTCATCTACTATTCTTCTTTTTCTTCTTCTTCTTCTTTTGTTTCGGATCTAGAGTTTCTATGTTTCATAGTTTTTCATTTTTTTATCGATTATTATTTTTGGGTAACCTACTGTTTATGTATAATTAATTTCGATCGCCGAGCATGTACGATATAATCACGATTCGCGCGTTTGATAAGACTGTCTTTTAGATATTACATCTTTTAGATATATTATAATTTAGAATTGGGGACTTTTACCCATAAAAAAATTATTAATTATTAATACAAATTAGAAACTATTGTGGAGTTCGTAAATTTTCGTATTAAATAATCAATGCTCGGAAATTTCTTATAGTTACTAAAGATACATATAGATCTATTTGTTAACAAAGACATCGTATGACCTCCGTCGCTGATTAGCACCATTTGGGAGCATAAAAAGAGCGACGTTAAAATAATAAAAAAAAGATAAAGATCTAAAACTAGTGAGACTCCTTCGGTTAGTCTTAAAAAAAGTTTTCACATATACTCGTTTAACGTTAAGATTCAAACTTTAAGTGAAAAATGGACATTTCTTGTCAAAAAAATGACATTTCTAAATAACGTATTTACTTTTATTAATCCAAAATTTATAATTAAATTTATAATTAATTTATGTATTTCTTAAATCAGTCGTAACTTCCGTAATGTGTAAATATTCGAAATTTAAATGTCCAATAGTGACAATTGATTCGTGAAAAATCGTCTGGTTATACCATACCTAAATTTTTACCTAAATTTTTTTCTTCACCATCCACCTCACCACATATATTTCTAAATATTATACATCTTATCCAAAAGTCGATATCTTAAATCATCCAGTTTAACATAACCTTAATATTAAATAGACGTTATTGCAGAAGTAACAACCAGTTATCACAAATCCGTCTCCGAGTCGTTTATCTACCTCTCTCTACATGTATATATATAACAAAGCGACCATAACCTCAACGCAATATAGGAGATCGTTTCGCAGAACTAATCGAGCACCGGCTTGTTTAGAGCTCTAAAATAACATCCGGTTTCTCCAAGAGAGAACTCGCGCGGATAAGGTTATGTTCCGTTTTTTTTTCTTCCTTTTTTACGACCGAGTTGTTCTCAACACTTTTTAATAATCCGACGACGGTTATTAGTTTGTAATTTAACGAGCCATATACGCAACGTGCAAACTTTATAAATACACACATATACATATATACCACCCTGGTCTTTTGTAATTACGCCTCTGTGTTTTGTAATGGTTATTTTTCCTATTTTTTCTTTCGGGAGGGGATCTAAACCCCTAAAATCGATGGATATTTTACGATCGGTGTGACTCGCATCTTTCAAATTTCTTCTCTTTTTTTTCTACAGTCGTTCCGACCGAGAGGATTGTTTTCCTTTCTTGTTTGATGGTATTGAAAGAGGCTATTAAAAGGGTTATATTGAAATTTCTTTTTTATCGGTTTTGTTTCTTGATTGTAGAGGTCGATTATGGAGTTATTATACAGTGAAAATTGCTTCTATAAGGATAGCAATTTCGACACTCGCTTATCATTTTCACTAATTTGAACGCACCAATTTAAAATTGCATTACGTAAATAACGATTGATTCGTGTCACTTTACGTGTCGTTCAATCGTGAATGATTGTCGATAAATGTAGGATTCAAATTGCAGGGATCTTCTACTTATTAAAATTATATTCGTCCGCGAATGTTTTATGTGCGTATTATACCGACATCACAAAATATTAAATTAAATATCGAACTTAAGATGAAGAAGTTAGTTAAAAACTTGTTTGAGGAGGTAATTAAGTGACTTTTAAAATAATTGTTTTTTGAGTCAAAATTAAATAAACAATACCTTTTTGGTAAAGGGAAATGGACACTGCCGGTAACTCTAAAATTACCTTCAAAAGATGAATTAAAGATTCCGCAAAAATGTACAATGTCAAGTCTGAATAATATTAGACTGAAATATGTGGAAAGACGCTGACGAAAATAATTATAAAATAATAATCAACAGTCAGTAAGTTATCTACTTAAAAAAACTAAAAAAATTATCGGATATATTCATTCTTAAAATAAAATGGATGAGACCTGCGATAGCTTTGTCGGTTAAGGCGTCGGGACTCGTAATCTGGAGGTCCCAGGTTTTGATTCCCGACCCTAGACGATTGATACAACCACCACTGGAGAATGTATTTTCAACAAGTGCTTTCTTCACAAAGACATCGTATGACCTCCATCGCTGATTAGCACCGATTCGGGAGCATAAAACGCGCGATGTTAAAATAATTTAAAAATAAAATAGATAATGTCTATGAAAAAAAATCATATCCTTCATTAACAAAAAATAAAAAAGTTATATGTCTAATTTTAAGACTCTCGACCATAAGCTTGAAGAAGAAAAAAAATCTAACCTCCAATTATACGGATAATTTTTTTTGATTGTACTGTAAATACTTGAAATTTTAAAGTATATTCACGAAATCCCAAAGAAATTTAAGATGAAAAGATATTCGTAAAAGAACTCGACAACGAAAATTACAGAGCGCAACAACAAGAAGAAGAAAAAAGAAGGGTTAGGGTTTTATATCGTATACCCACTGGTAAATTTCCGAGATACTTGTGTGTGCATGTGTGTGTGTGTGTGTGTGTGTGTGTGTGTGTGTGTGTGTGTGTGTGTGTGTGTGCGTGCGTGTGTGTGTGTGTGTGTGTGTGTCTGTGTGCAGAGGTAAAAACCGCAAAGATTACGAGTCACGCACGTGGTCGACCTCCTCCGACACTCGAAACTCGCGTTGTGGTTATAATTCGCGCTTCTCCTTTCCTTCTCTCTATACACCTTTCTGGTATTCTATATTCTCTCTTCTTTTCTTACCGCGTCTCTTCTTTGTCTTTGTTTGGATGAATTTCGGACGACGCGCTTTTGCCGACGAAACTTTGGAGACTTCATTTTTCAATGAACATGGAAAAATCTGACGGTTAAGTTTATATACATATTTTTTACACGTAACACTTAAATATTACCGTGTGTAGAAATTTGTATACGTATAAGCACGAGGTTGGTAATAAGTTACGGGGATATCTACTGTTATCGAGGTTTAAAAAAATTTTATTGAAATGTATATTGAATTAAAAATCGGGATGAAATATGGAAATATATATAGTTTGAAACGTGACGAAAAAAAAATGTTTTGTCGGTAAAGACGTCACTGTCGGTAACCCAAAAATCTGAAAAAATTCAAGCACAATATATCTCGTTTTTAAATACATCATTACCTTTCATGTATACAAAATCAAATGGAATGTTAACTTACAAAGTTTGACTTTAACCTCAATTAAGAAAATACAAACATCCTAAGATAAGATTAAAAAAAAAAGTTCGTAGCGTAATTAGCGTATATATAGTGAATTCTCTTAATCGGTAGTAAGAGGATGTCGAGGTATTGTTGTATACACATGCACACACACATACCGAGTATTTTCGGTTAAAGAAATGTCTGTGAGGAAAGGAATATATATATATTCGAAATGGGTGAACATGGAAGGTTCGTGAGAGAAGCTCGGTAGCGTTTCTCTCATTATACTACTCAAAGCGCTTCGCGGTCGAAAACCACAAGTCCGCGCCTCGGTGTAACCGCGTGTGCGCGAGAATGCGACCGCTCGCTTGCATTGTTGCTCTTGCGACTAACAAACCTTTTTTCCTCTTTCTCTCCCATCTCACATACTCTTTTATTTACAACTTTGACTACTGTTTTTACTTGTTGTTAACGAATATCAAAATAAATTAAGGGAATAATTTTTTTTAAATATTCCATTAATCTTCCTTACGAGCCATTTTTTTAAATTTATTTTATTTAAAGTCGCATTCCCAATTTAGGTATTAGCGACTACATGATTGTACATATAGTTAATAGTAATTTTTAATTATATTATTTAACACGAGTAACAAAGTCGTTGATAATTTATATACTTTCATGTAATAATTCATTTGTTTTTGTATTTAATTTTTATTTATATAATTTGTATTTATATAATAATTTCATCACTATTTCACTGTTATATAACTTGGTCTAATTTTGTTTCTTTAAGGAACTTAATAATTTTATTGTATTCTTTTTTGATTTTAAGTATATAGATTCCAATCGTCTTATTAAGTCGATTGACTTCTTGATATTTTGATATTTCGGGCAAGCTTCTAATATTTGATTAAAAGAATTTTTGAATTATTGACATTTTCTGCTTATCAAATTACAAAATTACCGGGATTTAAATTATCGATAGTTTCATTTATCGACTTAAAATTACCGACGTAGCGTTAATATTAAATTTTAATTGATTAGAACGTTATAGGGAATTCTCATTGATCGACATTTAAAATTACTACTATTACTCGTTTATACCGAATTATATAATCACCGATATCATTTGTTTGTCAATTTAATACCTTCTTAAATCAACCGACATCAACCGATGTTTTATACAATTCTCTACTACTTTGAATTATCATCTTTTAAATTCTCTCAAATATACGTCGATAAAACTTTTAACTTTTCAGCGTTATTTCTCAGCCGATAAAGGTTGATCCCTGAAATTCGAAATTCGTAGAAGTAAATCTAATTAAATAAACTCGCGTATTTAACAAATGAATCAACTGGATTTTAAAAATTTAGCAACACATTAAACAACGCAATTTTTTTCGTGGCATACGCGCCACCATCCGGAACTTGGGAAAATCTATTTTTAATCACGATAATTAAACGTTCGCTAAAATAAACATAAGAAATAAGAGAGAAAGCGAGATAGGCAAGTGCATTCGTGTAATTAAAGAAAATAAAAAAAAAGGAGAGAAAAGTATTATAAAAGAAAGTAAGAAAAAAAAACCACAGCAGGGAAGAAAGATAAGAAGAGATAAAAAAAAGAGAAAGAAGAGTGGAGGACGCTTTATACACGGGGGTTAGGTACCCCGAGATGAAGCGACGATCGGGATCTCGCGGGCTTTTCAATTACCGCTTTCTCTCTCTTTTTTTCCTCTTTCAGACATGTTTCGCGCGAAAAGCGGAAAAAAGTCTTGGCGTTCCTCGCGTGTCTCGCATTCATCCAAGCACACTCGGACAATAGAGCTACCGCTGTACCTTTCTCTCGCTAATTCTCCCTCTCTCTCTCTCTCTCTCTCTCTCTTCGCATTAAAATTCGCGGCTTTCATCCATTTTTTTTTACCTCCGACGCTCAGCTCTTATTTGCCCCTTTTTCATGAATAAATTATTATTCAAATTTTCTACCTCGAGCGAAACCTCCCTTTTTTTGTACCTTCCGACGTTAATACAACAAAATCCACGCGCGCGCTTCGCTTCTAATTCGTTTGTCGCGCGTTTCTCTTTTTTTCTTCCTTCTCTCTTTCCTTTATAATTCGCGTTCTGTGTTGTACGCTTGGGAACTTTCGTCTATTAAAAACGTTTCTTTTTCTTTTTTCCCCTTTTTTGGAATTATTTCGTTTTGCTACGGAGGTGTTGATTGATCCTGCGCTGCTCTCTTTTATTCGTCTCTCCACTTTGTGCGGTGTGTGTGTCTGTGTGTGTACGCAAGGGAAGAATTTTTTTCGAAAAATTTACCGTCAAACCGGCACACCTAAATATTACAGTGGCAACGCGGTAAAAGAAATTATAACGATTTTAGTATAAATATTATGACTTTTTAGGTTACGTTTTCCTTGAATGTCAGATATGATATATTCCAGGTTTTTGTACTACGCTGTAGCGGTAATACTTATTAAAAAAATAACCTCTACAGCATGTAGTTTTAAAATTTAGGAAAATTAGTCGAACGAAAAATTCAAAGTGATCTATTGGATAATGAAAACGTGACACTTTGTAACTTTTCATCCGACCTATTACTGACTCGAACGTCATTTTCCATACGAAATGGTATATTTTTATGCTGATATCGATTCTTAACTCGTATAGGTACGAAAATTTTGTTTGAAATATATTGTAAACTATTTTCGAGTTTCGTACAGTTTTCAGTATTCCCTACTATTTGAATCATTCTAAATTTGCCCAATTTTAAAATAGTTCTACAGATTATATACGAAATATCTTTCGAAATCAATGTGTATAATGGAAAAAGAAAACTGTCCGTGCAAAAGTTAAGAGAAATATTCGTAATCTATTTAAATTATAGCTTGAGGTCAATTTTCAATATTTAATCGAAGGTGATAATGATATTTTTATTTAACCCCGCATTATGAAGATGGGGAAAATTTTACGTTGAAAACGCTACTGTGCAATATTTATTAAAAGTAACGTTTGACGGTGAAATTTCGAAAATTCGCCGGTTTGGTGTGATACTTGATGAGATTTTCTTTTTTGTTATTACACTCTTCACCTGTTACGTATCAGCAAGAAAAACAAAAGAGATATAAAGAGAAATTTCGATAGGGAAAAATCTGGCAAAGCGTATAAACTAACATCGTTATCGCTCTCGTACAACTACCCCTTGCCCCTCTCCCTCCTCATCCTCTGGTGTTTCCCTCGCAGCGCTCGATTTAATAAGGAAACTCTGGTGTGCTGCACGAGCAAACAAAGCGCTAATGATCGCAATCAACGATCCACCTGCCCGCTCACCCCTACCCCTTTTTCCACACCAATCTAAACAAAATTTGCCTTTTGAACAGAAAAAAAACACCACTCTCCCTCGTCGGGTAACAAAGTTGAGAAAATGATAAAAAAAAGGGGGGAAAAGAGAGGGAGATGTTAACGAGCTGTGGAAACGAGAGAAGGACAACAATGACAACAATAACAATCGCGGTAGAGAAAAAGCGAGAGATGTGTGTAACAAGAGGGAGTTTCTGATGATTCCCGAGGGTCGGCCTGGAGAGAGAGAGAGAGATTGATTGAAAAGTTTTATTATGCCTAAGTTACAAGTAACCTTAAGGCAACAGAAAATTACATCATAATTATATAATTTTTGTAACAATATAAATTAAATATAAAATTATAAAATAAAAAACATTAATAAAAAACATTAATAAATTAACGGCGCAACCAATAGATAACAATAATTGATATAAAACAATAATTAATGACTTACAACTAGTAATAATGAGTATCGCAAAATAATCTAACAGAACGAAATTTACACAATATCATTCGCCCTCAAATGCTCGAATAAACGATTCTTAAATATATGAACACTAGTGCTAAGTCTAATAGCAGGTGGTAGTGAATCCCAAAAATCCATCGCTTGGATTGTAAAAGACTTTTGATAAACACTAGTGCTAGCTTGAGGTCGTTGAAAGGATGAATAAGTTAAACGTTCGGAGCGACGTATATCGCTATTGGGTGGAGGGAATAAAACCTGGAGATAATCAGGTCTCTTGTTTGTTAGAATTTGGTAGGTAGATAACCCTAAAAAATATTGACGCCTCGCAGCGGCCGATAACCAATTTAGCTTAGTATAGTACGGATCTAACTTCGCGTCCTTTCTAAGGCGGAAAATATACCGTACACACATATTGAGAAGACGCTGAAGCTTCAAATTCAGGTAATCTGGTAAGTCGCCAAATACTAGACAAACATAATCAAAGTGAGGCATAATTAACATCATAACCAATCGCTTGCGCATAGTGACAGACAGGAAATTACCCCTATTTCGCAATTTATGTAGAACACCATGCACAGATGAAACTACTCGTGATACATGGGAATTCCAATGAAAATTTTCAGTGATAATGAGACCTAAATTCTTAACAGTATCAACGTATTCGATTCGATGACCATCAACAACAATTGGTGATAAAAAATTCCTATCTATCAACCTATGCTGCTGGGAAGATCCAATAATAATTGCCTTGAGAGAGAGAGAGAGCAAAAGCTTTTTCACTTATACAAGCATGGCGCGCCGTTGCATAAAATTGTAAAAAAAAAAAAAAAAGAAAATTCCCCGTCGGCGCTGTTCGGACCGAGATAGCTGCAAACAGAGGCGAGTTAATTTAAAAATGCAAATTTCAGCCGCATATACCCAGAGTGGGAGGGAGGTTCTTTCTCTCTACGTGTACGTATATACATATATATGTATATATAGGTATGTATATACTCCAGCTGGTTTGCCTTTGTGGAGACGGGAAATAAGCGAAAAAGCGCGAGGGAGTTTTATACACACACGTATATAGAGAGAGAGATTGCGCGGAGAGGTGTAGGGTACGTTTTTAAACAGTTTCTCCTTGCGCAAAGCATATTTTTTTTCTTCCCCACCCGTACCCACGGTTTTTTTCTTCTTTATTAACGTTTGCGCGGTGTTTGCGGATCGATTATTCGTAACGCCCGGCACACGAAAACTTTTACCGCGATTTTTCTTAATTAACTCGGCCGGCGTAATCGACACGCTCGATTTATTTATCATATTTTTACGAGATCGACTCCTTTTTTTTACGTTCAATGCGAGTATTTAAACATTTATTATCGCGAGCTTCGTGTTGAGGAGTCTCGGGCGTGTGTGTGTACGTACATTATACACGGTACCATTTTCTTTCATCTTTTGTTTCCGAGTCCACAATTCACCGAGGATAATTAACTTACCTCTCTGATTCTGACGTTTTATTAGATGAACATTTAGATTTCTTCTTGTTTACGAGAAATGCTCCTTATTAATGTGTTTTTAAAGAGGTGTAAAGTCCTAATAATTCACGGTAATTTATTTATTTATTTATTTATTTATTTATTTATTTACAGAATATCATTCCCGTTAGATCGTTGTTTGTTTCTTTCAGATTTTTAGGACGATTTGTTTATTACAGAATATCATTCCCGTTAGATCGTTGTTTGTTTCTTTCAGATTTTTAGGACGATTTGGGTTACACCGACACTGTTTGTTTTATCAACCGTGCCGGATTATCGATTTTTAAAATTAACGTGAATCTTCTTTTATCAACTTGTTCATTACCGACAGTATTTTTATTATATAAATTAATAAATTATCGATACTATTTGCAGTCTTTAAATTTATAATATTATTGTTAATTACCGACATTATATCTATATATTCACTTCAGAAATAGCGACATGATTACCGACATAAAATTATTGCCTGTTTATCGGAATTGACTGACGACTATTGTTTATCGACTTACAATAAGCGACAAATTTACTTATTAATTTACCCAGTTTCTTAAATCAATATTATATGTGGGTCGATAAATGCAGCCCTCCCTGTAATTCGTTACCGACGCTGCTATAAATCGACGAAATAATAAATATCGTGATTCCCTTTAAACGAAGTTAAGTGTGGGTGGGAAATGACAGGGCGTTAACGTAGCTAACCGAGATTCGTCATCGTTGAACGGTTTAACTTTGATGGGTGAAAATCAAGCTTTACGACAGCACTTATCTCGATTGTGCTTTCGGTAATTTTAAGGATCATTTGCGGTCGACACTTTTAACACGCGTTCATTGTTTTCCATCGTTCGTAATTCGTGTACACGTGTAAATGTAGGATTCTTTTTACGATTTTTCTTTTTATTAAATTTTGCGAAAACATTATCGTTTGTCGCTCAGTTGGATAAATTATCGCGCAAACGACGAGGGTGACAAAGTGGATCGCGGATAATGAGGATGAAAAAAAAAAAAATAACTCGGCGTTTAAAAAGGAAAAGAAAGAAATTATGTTAATCCACTCTGGTCCCGTAAAATTGAAAAGAAAATTAGGTGCGAAGAAAATCTACCGAGTAAGAAGGAGCGGAGGGGGATAGCGCGAGGAACTAAACGAAGGGACAAAGTTACGCGTATATATACGCAGAGGTGAAGAAAAAGGTGAAATAAAAGTAGACGATAAATATAAAAGTAAAAAACACGAGACTAAAAGCGAATAGTGAGAGAGAAGGAGAGGTAGTGTAAAAAGAAAAAAAAAAAAGGTGAGCGCGAAGAGGGAAGGTTGAAACTCACCCGCGGGAGTAAGAGTAATGCGCGCGAGGAGGACACGACATTACCAGAATTGCGTGCCGCGAAAAAGCGTCGAGGCTTATATTTATGAGGCCTTGGCGAATCGTTGACATTTTACTCGCTGCTCCTGCTGCTGCTCATTCCGACCTTTTTTTTTTCCTTCCTTCCGCGTTTCTACACATCTTCTTTCTACGTGTATACGTACTCCCCCCCTTTTTATTGCGCTACGTCGCGTCGCGCTGCCGTTTTATGAATGATTTATCAAAACGTATTAGAAGCACGTCGTAAATATTATCCGCAGAGACGTTTCGCTTTACTTTTTTCTTTTTTTTTCTTTACACACGCGTGTCGCGCTCTCCCGCTTCCCACCACCGAGGATTAACCCCTTTTTTTTGCACGTTACAGCGCGCAATCACAGGTTTTCGTCGATTCTATTGGGAAGGAACGATCGTTTCCTTGTCTTTTCTTATTCGTAATTTATGTTTACAAATTGATAAGGACGCGGCGGATGTATTTAATAACTTGAAATTTAATCGTTCCATTAATAAGGACAGGTTACGATGAACAATAGTTCGGTAAGTTTATAAATGACGATGCGGCGAGCACTCTCCACGCGCAGTAACGAAAAATATATTTATCATAAAAACTAAATTGAATTATTATTTGATAATTGGAACGTAACGAATGAAAGTGATTCTGATAAAGAGGATAAGAATCGTAATGATATTTTATAACGAGGCGGAGGAATGAAAATCTCTTTCCGCGAGGAATTGTAAAGTGTGCGAGTATCAAACAATTTGGTAAGGCAGGCAGTAAGGAAAAGGCGTAAGATGGAACGTTTCCCGTATGAAAACCCGAGTGAGATACGAAAGGTAAGGGAAAAAGAAAGGGAGATAAAAAGAGGCGAGGAAACGTAAAGGCGAGCAGGGTATTGTTTGGGTTAGCTTCTCCCACGGTTACCGCGCAATTAAGGAAACTCCTAGGTCGTATAAGAAGGAGAGAGATAGAGAGAGAGAGAGAGAGAGACAGAGAGAGATACCTAATGAGGGATAAAGAGAGAGAGAGAGAGAGAGAGAGGGGGGGGGGGTGGTTGCGGAGGAGATAAGGATTGCAGAGGTGGGGTGGTGCACGAAGAGCTCACGCGATAAAGCAATCGATTAAAGCCCCCTTTCCGCGAGCTCATCCGTCTAATCCCTTAAGCAAGCGCAATCAGTTAACTCCCCACCCACGGGCCCTCTCTATCTCGCTCGGCAGTGTATGTATATACCATCGTCTTCCTCGGTGCTAATATTCGCTTTACGGCGCGCCAGGAAATGCGGACAGGGCAAATAGAGGTGGGCTATGAGACAGCAACGTCAACCACCCCCTTTCTCTCACCCCGTCTACGAGGCTCTCTCTGTGCGTGTGTGTGTGTGCGTGTATTTACACGTGCGCGGGGAAATGAGCGCCACTGGGATACAATCTTGTACACCCTCGGCTTGGGATTTGTGGGATTCTCGGTGACACGGTGATTCCCCTCTTACTACGCCCAACCCACCCACTCCCGACCCAACGATCATTTCCTTCCTATTTCTCGCTCCCTCTCCCTCCCTCTCTCTCTCTCTCTCTCTCTCTCTCTCTCTCTCTCTCTCTCTCTCTCTCTCTCTCTCTCTCTCTCTCGGTTTAATGAAACTTGATCGTCTTTCACTGGGTTCTTTACTTTTCATTTTTAACTACTCTTCCTCTCTCTCTCTCTTATACTCTCCTCCAACTTTCATCATCATTGTTCGTTTCTCGTACAAAGTGAACTGTTTCATAACGATTGATAATCAACCATTACCGCTTAGATAATTTATTTAGCTAGACCCTCGTACAATTATTCACTCTTAAGTGAATCTTATCAGTACTATTTATGGGTTATCGAGATCGGTTGTTTATCGCAATTTACAAAATTACCGACAGTCTTTACTTACCGACATAAGTTTACCGACAGTTAGAGACTACAAATTACATCGAGGATCGTATAAATTACGGAAAGACTATACCGTTGGCACGTAAATTTAATAACTAAACTTACACATTTTTCCGAACGTACGGACGTGTTCAACGTATATTTTTTGATAAACGTAGATATCCCCTTGAAATTCCGAGTTGAAGAACCCCTGCTGAACAAAAGTGTCAGCACCTTCCGTTCGAATAATGTAAACGAAGAATCAGAGGAGCGTTACATCATCGAGCACCTCGTGCGCGATACGCGAGAGTTCGGTATATACAAAGGTTTTAAGAGGTTAGACTGGGTAAAGTATAAGTTACACGTGTAAGCGGAACCGAAAAGGACGGGATCGATATACGCGACCGAAGTAGCACGGTTGTGCAGAGAGAGAGAGAGAGAGAGAGAGAGAGAGAGAAGTAAAAGTGGAACTCCTTGTGAACGGCGCCTCGGCGTTGTAAGAAGACCGAGTTTACCAAGTGCAACCCGATTGCATATGTGGGTGTGTGTGTGTGTGTACATACAAAGATAGAGATAGAGATGCTTAGGCGACCTCAACTCGAGCGTAAGAACTCCTCTCTTGCAGGGTTTCCAAGACTCCGGTCGTCTGCGAAACTTTGACTGTATACCCTATACCCCTTTTGTAACATAAAGAAAAAAAGTATAGTCCTTACGGTTCGAATTATCCAAAAGTTCGTCGTTAACATTTTTCGGTTGAACGTATTTTTTTTTTCTTTCGATGGGGGTGGTGGTACTCAAACTGACCTAGTAAAATTGACTAAAATTCCCTTTTGTTTTTTCGTTCCACCCCCTGAGAGGACGTAGAGGAGTGATTCGACGAATTTGTACAGGATAATTGTGGTGACGATCCGATGGTCACTCGATGACACGTATACACACGATAATCCCGGGGACGAAGAAAACAAAGTGATATAAATCCCATGGTACGTTACGCGGTAGATGAAAAAGATTACTTTTCTCATTAGGGTTAACACTGCGCGTGATCCTTCATCCGATTAAATATCCCGAGGAAAAAGGAAGGGGGAAGGAGAGAGAGAGAGAGAGAGAGAGAGGGAGGGAGAAATAAAGAGAGGATAATAAGAAGCAGAAGATTGAGCTTAGCGTTAATTCTCCCTAGGTGGTATATCTCTCTCTCTCTCTCTCTCTTTCTGCCGTTCCCCTCGGTTGCTCTTTTTGTCAGCTCTGAGCTCGCTCTCTTCTTTGGCAGACACAATGGTCTGGAGAGAAGCAAAAGGAGGGGTTGACGACGCGACGCCTCGTTTTCTACTGTCTGCCTGGTTGCCTGGTTGCCTCGTACCCTAACCTCTCCCTTCTTCTCAGTTGTACAGTAGTTTGCAAGGCCGTTTTCCCGCCATCCTTTGTCACACACACACAACCCTCGCCTCGACTCGAGAGATAAGGAGACTTCTCGTCTCTCTGCGCCTATATATATATCTCTCTTCTCTTCTCTTCTCTTCTCTTACTCTCTAAAAGGATATATAATGCGGTTGGACTCGATTCACCGCGGGTAAATTGTATCCTCGCATATATATATATATATATATATATATTCTCCGCGTAAAGTTATGTATGTGTATATACGTATATCTGTACACAGCTCGATTTTACGTTTATTTTACTTTACGTATCCGTACTTTTTACTTTTTTACATTCAATCGTTGTAGTACCTATAGAGCTATGAAATATTCTTCTTTTAAGCGGTTTTACATGTAAATAATCAGTCGATTATTTACATACGAACGCCGTCACTTACGTCGCTAATAACTTTAAGGGGTTGGTGTACTCAATATTTACCGACCGAGTCAATAGAGATGAAAAAATGATTCTGGTTACCTATAGTTGTTAAATCAGGAGTCAAATCGATATCGATCTGATACACCGGATTCGAACTGGGATATCTCCTGGACAATTGGATATACCCGCTCTCGGAAAGTATATAATCTTATTAATGAAGAAAAGGAAAAGCAATCCTATCTTTTTATCAACTGTACAACAATACCAGGTGGCTTAAATCTCGCTGGCTTGGTTAAAAAGTTTAACGTAGTATAAAGAGCACGGAGCTAACGCGCATATATATATATATATATATATATATATACCTGTATATACAGTGGAATAATAAACTCGTATCGCTCGACATGTAGCCGTAGACGCCCGAGTTCTCACAGTGGCGTTTGCACCCGAGAAAAGCGGATTTTAATGAAATGCGAGAAAAGAAGAGGAAGGGAAGAAGAGAAGAAGAAGAAGAAGAAGAAGAGGAAGCAGAAGAAGTCAGAGTAGGAAGAGATCAAAGGAGGCACGAAGCGAGAGAGCGCGGATTATCCGCGAAGAAAGCCAGCTCGAGATAAAAAGCCAAGGGACTCCGGAATTGAATGTTTGAGTTTTCACGAAAGGATATATCTCGAGACCTGAGACATCAACCGTTGGTACTATACTCTTCATCCCCCTTACCCACTCTCTCTCTCTCTCTCTCTCTCTCTGGTGAGTATAACTGACGCTGTCTGCAACGCCTCGTATTTGTATCAGTTTTTAACCGATATTTTTACTCTTCTCGAGTACGTCTGTTTCAGAGAATCGTTCATTATTGGGTCCTTAAGCTTTGGCCGAACGTTTATTTCAATTTTGGTAACCGTACAGGACCCTGAACGATTTTCTTAAATGTCATTTAAATGAGGTTAGGTGATCCACCTCCCGGACGTCTCACGACGTCGAGTTTCCGACAACTTTGAGTGGAGAATTTTTACCGAGGGATCATGTTGCACCAGTGCTGATTTTTGTAAGCTCCCTGGCTTATTTTCCTAGTATTGCATTTGCCGGAGCCAACTTCTTGCATTGTGATCGACCCGTACCTGACACCGTGCGTTCGCCGTTCTACTGCCGCCTGGGCCTTCAATTGCTGTATTGGGGAGAGAAGAGCAACTGTTGCGTGTGATATGTGCATAATGTTTAAACTATTTTGAGTTTGTGCGTTTTATGGACATTTTTATATTTAAGTAAAGTGAGGTTATGTCATTTTATTATTCTTTCCTCGACACGTGGCTGATCGGGTTACCGTCAGTCGGTAACTCAATCTGTTATCATTATCATTGTTAACATAATTAGTCTTTACTTCGTCAGATGACTCCACCATTACTGTTTTTACACTTTACTTAACTTTCTTTTACGGCGCTGATATGTTTAATTTGTATTTTGTTATTACTACTACCATGACTTGATTATGCTCGTTAGTTCTTTTCGAAGCGCTTTTGTGTATCTTTTTGTTATTGATAAGCGGCTACATATGTGCTTCACGTGTAGGAGAATTGTGCATGTAATTCATGCTTAGTTTTCTTGTATTCTTATTGACACTTAACTTGTGCAAATTACGCGATTTACTTTAAAGTTATTATGCGGTATATGACCTATTCATAATTTATGGAACTATTTTATATTTTTTGGTTATTTTTTCCATATCTTTCATTAATTGCGTAGTTTAATATTTGTATGCGTTCTGTACATAATTTGCGCAGTTCAATGTTTCAATGTTTGTATGCGTTCTTATATATTTATGATTAATTTTATTTATTTAAGCAGTCAAAATATTTGTTCGCGTTCTTTCATAATTTTATCTATATATTTATTTGTATATTTGCTGCTCCCTGGGGTGTATAAAATGCTCATAGATGAGTACTTCGAGCGTATCTAGGTCTATTAGGTGCTCTCGTTGTAGCAAAAATATTTCCGTTTTGATTAGGGTCTGCACTCTTTGTGGCAAGCACTTCCACCCAGGCTGCGCCTCTATTTACTTGCAAAGCAAATCTGAAGATTTTTGCTGTGTTAATAACTTGGGTCGTCCAATCGATAGATCTGTTTATCTTAATTCACTTGGCTGTAGGTCTGCCTCCGCCTCATCGACTGTTGCTCGACATTTGGTTTTGGACTCAAATCGTCCCATAGACCTTACACCGCCGTCGCGGCGCAGTAACTTGGTTCTTCCCCTATCGGCTCCCTTTGAACAGGCAATGGATTTACCATCTGACTGGGAGTCCATGTCCCAATCCCAACAAATGGCTTTCCTTTTCCGTAGTTCTAGGACGGACACGGCCTCCATTAATGTTCGGTTAGACGATATTAATTCTAAACTCGAGCAACAAAACTCGCGCATTTCGGCCCTTGAACGTGAGAACGTCACACTACGTGGTGAGATTGAGCAGTTGAAGTCTGCGCGTCCAAGTGTTTTGCCTAATACTCAGGTGAAGGTCGTTGGCATCCCTTCTTCATGCTCTTTAACTCCCTTGGAACTAGCTAAGAACATTCTTTTATGTTTGAATTTGAGTCACCTTTGTATTGATATACTGGACGCACGCTCGCTTATTTCAAAGAATTCTTCAGACTCATCACTTGGTACCAAGCCTTTTACAATTAGATTTAAATCAGCTGAGGTACGTAACTTCATTCTGGAAACCAAACGTAAGTTTGGTAAGATTAATCTTGGTGACGTATTTGTCGATGCTGGCAATCTTTCATCGAAATCGATCAACATCTATGAAATGTTGCCACCTGCAGTTCATGAGCTTCATTTGTTAGCTAAAGCTAAGTTGAAGCCGCTTAAGTTTAAGCATGTTTGGGCGCGTGATGGAAGGATTTTTGTGAAAAAGGATGATGACTCTGATCGCATTGAGATTAATAATGAGGCTGATCTCGAGAAGTTATTATGACTCTGTCCAGCAACAGCCAAAAATTTGTGTAGGGCCCGTTCTACACTTAGATTGGCCCAGGTCAATGCGAATTCCTTGTTGACCCATCTTGCGGAATTGGAGTCGTTGGTTACGGTTGAGGAGGTCGATGTTCTTTCAGTTGCTGAGACATGGTGTTCACCCAATCGCACTAGTTCTATATATAACCTACCTAATTACACACTCATACGTAATGATCGTGGTCTAGCATCAGCCACTGGCAGACGTGATTTTATACAGGGTGGAGGGGTGGCTTGCTTTATTAAAAATGATATAATGTTCCGAGTTCTTGAAGCCCCCCAGATTGAGAACATAAATGATACTGAGTACTTGCTCTTGGAGTTATCACTTGACACTACAAAGATTTTGTTGGCTTCTGTTTATCGTCGGCCTAAGGGTCAAGTTCTTTCAAGATTTTTTAAGACACTTCAAGAGTACCTCCATTTGTATGATAATGTCATCATAGCCGGTGATCTGAATTCAAACTTCTTAGTTGCAGATTATTATAGCTCGCATTTAATGAACCTGATCACTGAACATTCTCTCCATCTGGTGCCATTTAAGGCTACTCATCACACTGATGGCTCCGACACCTGGCTTGATGTCTTCATTACCGACTCAGATACTAAAGTGATTTCAACTAAGCAGTCATCTAGCCCCTTTATCTGTGGTCACGATTTTTTAATTATTGATTATCATATGCCTGCTAACCTTAAAACCCCTTGTGTTCGTACTGTCCGTGACTTCACCAAGTTTAATCTGGCTGACTTCTCCAAATCTATCATGGACGATCTCAAGTTTATCTATGGACCGCATCCACTTACGGATGTAGATGCTTTGTTAGATTCCATCCGCAATTCCCTTATTGCTAATCTTGATAAATATGCGCCCTTTACTACTCGTATGGTTCGTCCTCGTCGGGCCCCATGGATGTCTCGCCTGCTTTTAGACAGACGGAAACAGCGCGACAAATTATATATATCAGCCAAACGTCTTCGAGATGGCAACTTACTTCTGGAGTATAAACGGCTACGTAGGAACTTGAAGCGAGATATTAAATTGGCCCGCGAGGCCTACTTTGAAGCGAAGTTACGGGCCAATTTAAATAATTCTGATTGCTGGCGCCTTTTGAGAGGGTTGGGACTTATTGGTGATTCCACCAATTCCCCTTTAAACTATTTTTCTATTAATGAGTTGTCTGAACATTACGTTTCGGTGACTAGGCGCCATCCACCATGTCATCGGCACCAGTTGGCTGAGATCTTGGGCTGCACTGCTGACTCTGGATATCCATCTTTTTCCTTTCGCCCTGTTACGTCAGATGAAGTTACGAAAGCCTTTCATTTCTGCTTACCTAAGGCTAGGGGTCGTAGTTTGGACGGTTTGTCCTTGTATTATTTTAAGGATGTGATCCATATAATTGCCCCAATTTTTACAATGTTATTCAATTCTTCTTTACAAAGCAGGACCTACCCCTCCTTATGGAAACGTGCTTTGATAATCCCGTTAAGCAAAATTTCTAAACCTCTTTCGCCAACTGATACTAGGCCAATAGCAAATCTTGCCCATTTTGCCAAGGTGTTTGATCGTCTGATTTCTCAGCAAATGGTGGACTTCCTTGAGGGTAATTGTATCTTGTCACCTTTTCAGTCGGGATTTCGCTCATCTTTTAGTACTCAAACTGCTCTGATTCGTATCACTGATGATATTCGACTGGCCATTGACCAGGGCATGGTTACCTTTCTACTGCTGTTTGATTTCAAAAAAGCATTCGATACTATTGGCCACATTGAACTCTTGAAAGCTCTTAAATGTTTAAATTTCGATAATGAAGCTATCGAATTGCTCCACTCTTACTTGAGTGGTCGTACTCAGGCGGTTGTTGGGAAGGATGGTATTCCTTCAGAGTTCCTCGACACTTTTACTGGAGTCATTCAGGGCTCTACCCCAGGTCCTGCCTTATTTTTGGCTTTTATTAACTCTATTATTAGCCGACTGCGTTTTACTAGAGGTATGCTATTCGCTGATGATCTCCAGCTGTCCATACATTGCCGACCAGCTGACTGTAATGCTTGTATCGAGAAATTGATAGCGGATGGTCATATGGTTTCTAGTTGGGCTCGAGAGCATGGCCTGGACCTTAACTTCACCAAGACTAAAGCCATATTAATTGGATCAGCCCAACAGTTGAGATTTATTGATCGAAACTCCTTGTCCCCGGTTATAGTTGATGGCCATGTGATTGACTTGGTGGATTCCGTACGTGACCTCGGGATACTTATCAGCAATAATTTACAGTGGAATGACCATATTTCCTCGGTGGCTTCAAGGGTCCATGGTGCTTTGCACAAATTGAGAAGCTGTGGCAATGTTCTTTCTATGCCATTGCGTAAACGATTGGTTGCTTCTTTAATCTTACCATACTTTGATTATGGGTGCCTAGTCTACTGTGACCTTCCAGATTATTTAAATATTAAGCTGCAGCGACTTCTCAATGTATGCGTTAGGTATATTTTTCGCTTAAGAAAAGATGCTAGGTTGGAGGACTTTTTTGTGAAGTTGGACTGGCTTACCGTGGACCAACGGCGTGACTATTTTATGGGAGTTTTGACTTACAAGATTTTAACGACTGGAAGGCCTGAATATCTCCTTGAGTTACTCCCCCCACCTAGTGTTGAGGTCCGTCGGTCGGATCGCAATAGGCAGTCGTGCTTCGAGCGACCTAATGCATTATCTAACACCTATAAGAAGTCGTTTACTTTGCAAGCCATGGATTTGTGGGACTCCTTACCGTCCGAATTGAAACTTCTCAGAAGTTTAAACTCCTTTAAGTCTCGCCTTCACGACTACTTGATTACCAGAGATAGAGTATAATTAATTATTTAATAATTAATTAATTAATTGTTTGTTTTGGTATAAAGAAGACTTGAACTCCAATTGTAATTTAAATGTAAATAACATGTATATTTTATATAAATTTGTACGACTGTTAACTGCGCTGTCCTTGGTACATTTCTAGATTTAGTTTAGTTTAGCTATTAGATTTAGTTTTTACTAGCGTGATTGATAATTAATGTTTTGAAGCACGAATATTGTCGTCTTAATGTGCACATACCACCTTTATTGTCCGTAATTAGTCAATTTAATATTGTATTACTTTTGTTTTTACTAAAACTGTTGCGGTATTCATTGTAAATTTCTTGTATTTGCCTTAAGGATGATCTATCCTAGGCAAAAATAAACTTATTTCAATCAATCTCTCTCTCTCTCTCTCCCTTTTTTTTTATTTTACCCTTATGCATAACGCGGGCAAAACTTTTTCCCTTGGCTTCGCTTTCAATTCTCTTCGAGACTATTTTTTCTCTCCCTCTTTTTTTTCATGGATTTGAAACGGAAAATTTTCCAACACGACCAGATGTACTTCAGCTCGACGATGTTCTTATTTTCGTGTAGTATACGTATATTCTTTATTTTCTGGTTTTTCTATTTTCTATTTTTTATTTTCTCGTCACAGAGGCGATGTTGATATTTTAGAAACGCAAATTGACTCTAAAAATCGTATTTATATAATATAGCAAATCTATAATACTTGTTCGCACACCCGTGTATATATATACCAATATATATGTATATACAGTGGTACATGTAATTCGGTAAAACATTCGACGAGCAAAATATTGACATTAACCTGGGAACTTTGTAAATTAACGTCCTTGTAATTAAATTTACTTTGCAATTTGCGTAATTAAACTAAAACACGGTTACGAAAACGTCAATAATAAATGCGTCGAAATTCGTCGATACATATATATGGGGTATTCCACGTGAAGTGGTCCGATCAAAATTTTAAAATGCCCCAAATTTTGGGTACACATTGCAAATGTTTTTCAGAATACAGAAAAAAATTTTTAGGTACTGGAATTTATTAGTTCAAAAGTTATTCTAACCTCAAAAAGTGAACTTTTTCCAGTTTTTTTTCAACACCAGCTGGGTTCATCGCTATTTAACTCAAAATCTATCAACTTTTACTATAGAACATTATATGTAACATTCGTTGCTAATTATGTCTAGAATTTATCCTTCTGGGTTAGAATTTCTAATTTCAAGGTAAATGTTAGATAAACTACATGTCAATATTCAACTTAAAAAAAAACTAACTTCGCCACAATTGATTTTTTTATCCAAAAGTCCAAAAGAAAGCTTGGAGCAATACCTTTCAAATGATCTGTAGCATTTTTATGGCCTTCAATTCTGTCAAAAGTTATGATAATTTAAAGAAAGACGAAATTTTTTAAAAAATTTAAATGGGAAATACCATGTTAATTTTTGTGAATTTTTTGTCTTTCTTTAAATTATCATAACTTTTTGCAGAATTGAAGGCCATAAAAATGCTACAGATCATTTGAAAGGTATTGCTCCAAGCTTTCTTTTGGACTTTTGGATAAAAAAATCAATTGTGGCGAAGTTAGTTTTTTTTTAAGTTGAATGTTGACATGTAGTTTATCTAACATTTACCTTGAAATTAGAAATTCTAACCCAGAAGGATAAATTCTAGACATAATTAGCAACGAATGTTACATATAATGTTGTATAGTAAAAGTTGATAGATTTTGAGTTAAATAGCGATGAACCCAGCTGGTGTTGAAAAAAACTGGAATAAGTTCACTTTTTGAGGTTAGAATAACTTTTGAACTAATAAATTCCAGTACCTAAAAATTTTTTCTGTATTCTGAAAAACATTTGCAATGTGTACCCAAAATTTGGGGCATTTTAAAATTTTGATCGGACCACTTCACGTGGAATACCCCATATATATACACATATACATTAATTAAAATACGTTACGCGCGGAATAATAAAAAAGAAATGCGTGGAAAATCCCGAAACGAAGCGATAGCTTAAAAGACAACTTTCGTTACCAAGAGATTTTTGTTCTTACCAATTGTCGAAACGTCTTTTTGTAGACGACGATTCCGAACAAGAAAGTACATTGCGTACATAAGATCAGCAAAGACCGGGAATCGAACCCGAGATCCTCGTTCGTTTTACACCGACTAAAGTCATTACAAATTATTAGACTCTGTTAATTCACTTATTGAACTTTGTAAAAAAAAATTGAAAAAAAAAATTACACGCAATTTCCTCTGCACGTTTGCTTTTTATTCAACGTCGCAGATTTTATGCTCCCGTATTCGGTAATATAATCAACGACAAAGGTATACGTCTTTGCGAATAAAGGGCGAGTTGTTCCTACGGAAACCGGGAATCGAACCCATGAACTCCGGGCACATACGAGTTCATCGCCCCATACCGACCAACGATTCTTACACGTTTTCTCTTCTTATTTTTTATCTTATTTTTCGGATATACCGCCGTGGAAAAATAACTTTGTCGGTGTCTTAAAATTCAGTTGAAGGAAGAAGTTGTAAATACAAAAAAAAAAAAGTTTTTCGAATTCTGAGTTAGTGAAGTTGAGAGAGCGAGCGAGAAAGTAGATACTCCAACATTTGTAACAATAGGATTTTCACGTCCGGATGATTTTTCTGCAAGGCCGATTCTTTTCGCTCGATCCGTCTTACTTTTCCGACTACGTGTATCTACGTACGTATGGTATATACACATCCCTTTATCCGATCAGTACATGTATACATACATACGTACAAACGTATATCTATATATGTTTACGCATTTAATAAAAAAAAAAACAATCGCGGTTAGGTTTTATCTCCTCCTCCCCCCCCCTTCCTCTCCTCCCCTCCTGTCGGAATGAAAAAAAAAGTTAAATCAAATTTTGATGATGACAAATATTTACCTCGCTCGTTTTCATTATTCACGTAACGATATTTGCTTTTTCCGAAACGAAATAATTTCAAAGTATGAGCGCCCACCTCCTCCTCCTCCCCCGCCCCTCCGCGTATTAATAAACCTGCCAAGTATTTGTACAATATTTATTAAAAAATTACGATGTACACGCGTGTACGAGCACATAGACGTACATATAAATGAATATAATATAATTATATGAATATTTATCCATCGATAAAATTAATTACATAAACGACGTAATTTTTACGTAATTAAAACATTTCGCGTGTACACGTAATATCACGGTAATTTGTTTGGAATCCGAAAATAATTTTTACGGATCGACGGATATACGTTACTGTCGCGAGATTGTATGCGTGTGTGTATGTATGAAAAAAAATAATACAGAAATGTATATTCCTACAAACGTATATTTCTCTCTCTCTCTCTCGCAGTCTCTGAACGATCTTAATAAAAAGCAATTACGCAGCGTAGGTACAATTAACCAAGGGAAGCGCGTCGGTGGCAATTCTCGCAAATACCACAGGACAAGAGAGGATATACCGTATTTCTCTCTTTCCTTTTCCTCGAGTAGTAGACACACACACACACGCGCACGCACACGTACGTACGATGAGATAGAAGGAAGTGGGAAAGCTCGTCGGTGCGAAGGCGTCGAGGTAATGGAGCGCAAGGAAGTGAAATAGCGAGAAGGACGAAACTAAAAGGTTAGACTGTGAGAGGGAGAGAGAAGGAGACGAGGTTGTTGGGGGGTAATTGAGAAGTGGAGATTTACGTGCTTCTCTCTCTCTCTCTCTCTCTCTCTCTCCTACTCTCTTGAGACATACTCTTTTCTCTCCTCTTGCGTTTATTGTTTATCGACTTCCTTTTTTCGATTTTTTTTTATCTGGCTGTCGCTCTTACTCTCTGCGAGTATTTGACACGAATAGTTTTATGAAATGTTAGTTTTGTCGTTTCGCACTGGAAAAATCATGAACAATAGGTGTATAATTTTTATTCATATATTTAAAATACGTCACGTGTACTTTTAAATAAATTGAAAGAAAAAATTATTACGAAGGAAAGAGAATATATAAATATATATATATATATAGGCAATTCGAATGTAATTGGTTTCGATTCGATGATTGGAGTGTCCGATTAATGATTATATGCAGACCAAGTTCAAAACCCGGGTTGATTTATAAATTTTAAAGATAAAAATAATAACGGGATAAATGAGGGATCGTTGGGCAAGAGGCGACGGATTCGTGACTCGGAGATCTCGGGTTCGATTCTCGGTTCTCGGTCTCCACAGAAGTCAACGTAATGTTACTTTCGAAAAATGTTTTGTTTGCATACACACATAGTGCACTTCCATCGTCAACTAGTTTCTAATTTTCAGCATGAAAAATGCGCTATTGTATAATATATAAAACAGATAAAAGGTCCGGAGTTCGATTCCTGGTCTCGGCCGATTAGAAGGGAAGATTCTATAAATGTTGATTGATATAGTTTACCGGTTTAATTAACAAATCGATAATTACCATTTCAGTTGGTAGAGCCGCGGATTCTCGAGTTCGAATCCGGGTGTGAGAATGTACACAGATGCCAAAAATATATAACTCAGTAGCAATTAGAAATTTGTATGAACGGGTGCAACCGCAAATAGAAAAAAAAACAACAGAAAATAAATAAAATACTCAGAAAACCACACAAGCAATAGTGTACAGAAAGAAAAAAGGGATATGAAGGTAGTACAACACACTCGTGAAGGAAGATTCGTTAGTATAGTCGGGGTCGGGAAACCAAAGTGGTATGGTTTGGTTTATGGGTGTACCGAGTTGGTTAGGGGTTCAATTCGCGGTTGAAGGTAAAAGCAACTATCGACTTATCACCTCACCAATATTTCTGCTATGCCGATTCTTTACCTTTCTCTTCCTCTCTTATCCTTGCATCTTGATTATGCACGCATCAAACAAGAAAAAAAAATAAATAAAATATTAATCATCTCTCTCTCTTACTCCCTTTTTCTTCTTTGAAAGCCAATAACCTTTATATCCCATCGTCGAGTTTACCATCTTACGTATGCAGGACGGAGAAAAATTTTCAAGTCCCTTGCCGAGTAAATAAGAGGCGGAATAAATCTTGCCTAGCCCTTTTCGCCTACTTCACCGAAAAACTTTTCTTTCTCGCCTACTTTGGGATTTGCATTGGATAAACCTGGTGTGGGGCTTGTCCAAATCGAACTAAGGTCGATTCGCCTCCTTCCTCTTCTTCCTCTTCTTTTTTTTTTTTTTAAATTCGATCCTGGCTATATACTTCTATACGTATATATATACCAGCTTGTAAAGAAATTACCTTTCTTCAATAGCTACGGGTCACCCTCCTTCGTTCTTTATTATCCTTCGTCTTCTCCGAGGGGTCAACAAAAAATAGCTTTTTCATTGAATCGATACAGATACATATATATATACATATATGTATCCTTGTGAGGAATTTTTCTAATTTCCTTTTTTTTCTCGTTCACAAATATGGTGTTTTTTTCAGCTGAATAACAATTTATCCTAGGTTAAGAGATGAGAAAAAAGGAGAGACTCGTCTTTCGTTAGGGAGATAAGTTGCTTTCGAGGGCGCGAGGAAAAAAAAACAGCGAACGCCGATTGCATAAATATCCAAGAGGGGAAAATTGCAGGAAAAGCTTGCGCGTACTTAATTAAGCGCGATCGATCCGAACTCTCTCTCTCTCTCTCTCTCTCTCTTTCTCTCTCTCTCTCGTGTAAGTCTTTTGTTGAAGGAAAGGGAGGAGGGGCTAAAATTACCGTGAAAGTAACAAATTGAGTAAAACAAATTTGATCTTTTAGTCGCTGCTGCTCCTGCTGCTTTTATGGTTTCGAACTTACAGAAATCGAGATTTTCTTTTTTTATTCGTTAATTAATTGTATTCGTAAGGTATAAGGGAAGAAAGTTTAAATATCGTAATTACGCAATTGAATAGAGTTAAAATATTTTTATTTACCACTTTAGTCACAAACTCCTGATTGGTATATCAATTTTTTTTCACATTACAGGGATCTACAT
Organism: Theocolax elegans; assembly: GCA_026168455.1. Classification (NCBI taxonomy): domain Eukaryota; kingdom Metazoa; phylum Arthropoda; class Insecta; order Hymenoptera; family Cerocephalidae; genus Theocolax; species Theocolax elegans. The sequence continues at coordinate 1,413,844 of CM047428.1, read as the reverse complement.
TCATCAATCGAAAAATTATAATAAGACGTAAACATTTGTATGTTTTTAAATGTTGGAAAATGTGCGAAAACATATTTTTGTGAGAAATTTTTTTTTAAGTAAAATTAAACTGAAAGTCAATAAAACAAGCACTAAAAAAATAAAACACTTTGCCGATAGCTGTAAGTAGATATAATAGAGAGACCGTCGGTAAGCAACAGTTTGTCGATAAAACAGCTAGTAACGTTCGTTAATCCAACAAAATATACTCAGATTGTTAAGATAAAAAATCTGTCAAAAATACAACGTCCCCTTGATAACGATTTTTTTCTAAATAAAATCATTCCACCTTTACGATTGATGAATTTCAGAGTTCAATCTCCTTTGAAAAAAGAAAAAAAAGAATAATCCAGTCGACTTTCTCCACCTTGGCAAAGTTATTTATCGCTCAAGTTCGCGAGACGATTTTCCGATGAAAAAAGGAGAAGAAGAAGAAGAAAGAAAGAAAGATAGGTCGTAAAGAAGAGGAAAATCGAAGCCCTTCGACGAAGTATTATTCTTTGTTACCCCCCTCGGTCGAGTTGGATCGCGCATAAGTAATTCGCAGCTGCGAGAAGCCATTTTATTTAATCGACGCCGAGTTGGGTGAAAGTATAAGGGCGCGAACGAATCACGCTAAGGATAGGGGAGGATATATTTTTATCTTATACGTTGAAACTCTTAAGAATAATATCGAGATATTCATATTTGACTTTATTTTTCTTCATATTTCTTGATCGATATATATACGTTTATTTGTCTCTTATATCGACAAATGGCTGAGCATCTTAATTAAACGTTAGTGACAGTGATTAAAAGAAAAGATTTGACATAACCTTAAAATATTCATATACTTTTAGTTTGTATATTAAGAATAAACCGTTAGCAATTGACGTAACCTCAAATTGCTGAATTTCTCCTAATTTATGTATCGACAACAATTATTAACGGAAACATCATTGTTTGTCTCTTTTTTATTGCAGAGAAGCTCGATATCTCCAGCGGAACGCGAGAAATACAGTAGGCCACGAAGTACACCGGATTCGCAACACCACGATCACATTCATCTCAAGAAACTGAAGAAAGAACAGGACAAGGACATAAGTCACGTAAGTCACTCTACTTCCCTCACTCGTAAATTATTTCGTTTCTTGCTAACTTCGATTCATTTCCTCTTTTATGTACATACATTTTTTTTCTTGTGCTCTTGCCGGAATACAAGAATGCCAATTAAATCGCGATTACTCCCTCATTATTCGTCGAATCGAAGATTAACTGGGTGTCATCTTCAATCTTTGCTCTTCATATGTATACCTACTTATCGATGTTAAATAAATCACGTGAAATTGGGCACGATTGTAAAGGGACCGATAATTTAGAATATTTTCATTTTACTTGGGAACATTTTTTAATACTTTTAATGATATATTTCTTATCGGCATTTCCGATGTTTTTCCAAAATTTGAGGTTACATTCGAAATTAATTATACTTTTTTTTATACATAATAAACTATTACTGTACGAGTTGTTACGGAATTATCGAAATTAGTAATTCTGTTTGTAAATTTTATCTCTGTAAAAATAGATAAATACATCGGTTTATGGCGGTCCTATTAAGAGGACGCCGTACCGACATGCTTACCGACGTTAGCCATTATGCTGGTCGGTAAGGTAGGAAGTATAAAAGTTGAATACGGCACCCTCCGAAATGTATAGTCTCAATTGTTACCGACCGAGTCAACGAAGACGAACAAAACTGTTTTAGCTAAGACCTCTTACATCGTTAACCATCATTTGAGTATTTCTTATATCACCATACTAAATTTCAACATAAAAATATTCAAAGGAAAATTGACTCTTAATTTTCGTCGAACGCTATATATGTTACCCTCTCTATCTTATCGACATAAGATATCACATAAAAATCGTTATAGTTAAAAGACAACATTAATTGATGTAAGTCTAATAGTTAATTACCGTTCATTTATTAATACCCAAAATGTGTACTAAATTTTAGGAAGAAGTATGCATTGCTTTTTGAGAGCCGTCTTCCCAGTAATTTTAAAATAAATATGAATTGTTGGTAAGAGAGCGTTTTTGTAAACTAAAAATTTTTATCTAAAAATTAGCAAAATAGAAAAATTATTTGTGAACGAAAGATCTAGTCTTTATTATTGCGAATTTAATGTGATATTAAATGTCAATCTCGGTAGGGAGAATTACAAATTGTATATGGGACCCGTTAAAATCAACTTCAATCCTATCTACTTTGTCCTAACCAAGTTAAACAAAGAATTCAATTATAATTTATGAAATTAGCTAATATACATATGTTAATATATATTAATATATATTATTTTTACATAAAAATGTTCCAAGAAATTCTTCCACAAAAAAAATTTTATTGTCAAATTTAGCAGAGACATTAATTGTTCCTATTTTATAAATTATATGTAAGAATTCTTTGCTTAACTCGGTTGATAAGGTAGGGAAGGATGATTAAAGTTGTCTTTGACATCCGTTTAGATCTTAAAAATCGAATGAATCAAAGGTGAATAAGGTCAATTAGGTATAACAGAATAAGTTGACTCGGTCGGTAAGAATGAGTAAACAACCAGGATATTTAACAATAAATATAATCAATAACCGTTAAACATCGACCGACGTGAGAATAGTCGAGAATGATAAATTTGGTTACTAAAACAAAGGCATTGGCACTGAATCAACAGCAGAGCGACGGTGAGAAGAGCGACCAAGATTTAGTGGTGGACGACGCGAGCGAGGACGGTAGAGCAGGGAGCCCCGCTGCGAACGGTACGTCGTCACCACGCGAAAATGGACTAGACAAGCTGGGTCCGTCCTCGGTGCCGTTGGGTGGCCAGGTGAAAAAGGAAGCACCGCCACCCTCGCCACGCAGCGGTACCAGCAGTAACGCGAGCACACCCTCGGCCAAGAAGATGGAGGAGCGAGAGAAACCGAGCACACCGATCTCCAAACCAGTGACACCCACATCGGCAGGTGAGTCAAACGACGCGTTTCACTCATTTTTTCTTTTCTTTTTTTTTTCTCCTTTTGTCTTCTCTTGGTGCTCGGGAGATTAACGAAAAACGGATATTTTTTTAACAGGTGGCAGTAGCTCGGGATCCGGAGGTTTGAAGTCATCGAGCTCGAGCAAACCTTTGGTCTCGGCCTCGGCTATCGGTCCGTACCCACCGCATTACCCACCACCGCATCACCCACCCGCGGGACCGCACGTCGACATGCTCGGCTATCCGCCCGCTGCCCTCAATGGATACCCGGCTAGGCCACCCTTGCAGCAGCTCTACGATCATCATGGCAACATGCGGGCACCTCTCGGTCCCCTCCCTGTACCTGGTGGTAAACCGTAAGTACTCCTCACTTGCAATTACATCTGCAGCTCGTACTACGTTTAAGGGGATGTCAAAACCATTTGTTACCATCAAACTCGTCGGAGTTACCGACAGAGAACGTACTGATTATTTTAAAATTAATTGTCACGCTTAAATTTGACGAAAAGCGTAAGAAAGCTCTCCTCAGTCTTTGCGCAATCTACCGTCACACAAGATCTCACAATTATCTGTGCATGTATTATCGAGAAAAATTATTAGGATAGTCGAAGGAGGAGTTGGATACGATTATACTAAAAAAAATCATTGACTCGGTAACAGTAAATTCGTTTTTAATAAAAATTACGTAAAACGGTAATGAAAAATAAGTAATTAAGGAGATGTAAACCCATTAAAACAGAATCACTATTTATTTTTTCTCAAGCAAACAGTATATTTTATCGAAAAAAACGCTCTGTAACGGTGTTGTATTTACATTAAAGATAGTCTATGAATTTTTTCAAATTTTTTTATCGATAAATCAACGAGATTTTTGTGCAGCCGTGCAGCATTATTTTTAGCTATATATTACCGACCAAAAAATGGTTATTTCTATATAATTCATTTTAAATTAATTATTTTGAAACAATCTCTCTGTAACGGTAGTCTATTTGCTTTCAACATTATCTGTAAATTTTTTCAGATTTTTAATTCCATTAGTGTTTTAAATTTTTGGGATTTTAGAGGTAGGTTCCTATAATTTGGGTACCACATCTCCTTAACATAAAGATCAAGAAACATATACCGTTAATAAAAATTCAATACTACAATTTTTATTCTAGAAATAATTTATTTTATTTAATTAAAGTTTAATAAGTAACATATTATTTTGTAATTTTGTTTACGATAACGAGTGGGTAAATCGGTAACTCAAAAATACATATTGCCATAAAAATTTGAGAAACTACACTATTAAAGAATGTCGTATAAAAAGATGTAACAAATTGTGGGTAACATTGTATTTAATATAAAAAGTACATAAATCGATATTCAAACAGTTTTATTACTATAAAATCTGCAAAAAAGTACATTGTTAATAAAATTTAAATAGAAAATAATAAAAAATGTAACGTAATGATTATAAAATTTTCAGAGCGTACAGCTTTCACGTATCGAGCGAGGGACAAATGCAGCCAGTACCATTTCCCCCGGACGCACTGATCGGTCCGGGTATCCCGAGGCACGCCCGACAAATCAACACGTTGACTCACGGGGAGGTAGTGTGCGCGGTGACCATCTCGAATCCGACGAAATACGTATACACAGGTGGGAAAGGGTGCGTCAAGGTTTGGGACATCAGCCAAGGTGGTAGCAGCAGTGCCAAGCCGGTCTCTCAACTGGACTGCCTGCAACGCGACAATTACATAAGATCGGTGAAGCTCTTGCCGGACGGAAGGACGTTGATCGTCGGTGGTGAAGCTAGCAATCTCAGCATTTGGGATTTAGCCAGTCCAACACCTAGGATCAAAGCCGAGTTGACTTCCTCCGCGCCGGCGTGTTACGCTCTCGCCATCTCACCGGACTCGAAGGTCTGCTTTAGTTGCTGTAGCGACGGAAACATTGCTGTCTGGGATCTGCAGAACCAGACTCTCGTCAGGCAATTCCAAGGACATACCGATGGCGCGTCTTGCATCGACATCTCGGCCGACGGCTCGAAATTGTGGACCGGCGGTTTGGACAACACCGTCAGGTTAGTTTATTTTACACATTTTTGTAAAAAAGAGAAATAAAAAGATTTTTTGTTATTTAATATTTATTGGTAATTGTCAAAGCAAATATTAATTTCGAAAATGAATGTTTGAAACAAATTTTTTTAGTAATTTTAAATTATTGATCATTGTTATGCAAGAACAAGTTGCAATTAATCAAAGTTTAATTACAATAGTAAATGTACAGATTTAGAGATTTCAAAAAAAAATTTATTAAAAACTTTTATGATCATGTAAAAATGTTGATTTTCCTCGTATAAGATCAAAACTGTAATCTTTGATGTCAACGAAACTTTCAATTTCCAAAATAATTGTTGGATTCTACAGAGTTTTAAAAGAAAATTTTTAGAATGAAAATTTCTAGTACTTTAAAATTAGAGACTCTTCTCATGAAAGATCAAAATTATAATCATCGATGTCAAAGAAACTTTAAATTTTGAATACAAATGTTCACTTCTAGTGACTTATGAAAGAAAATTTAAAAAAGTTTTTAATTATTTATAATCATTGATCGTACTCGTGCAAGAACAAAATTGTAATCATTGATCTCATTAAAATTTTAAATTCTAACATGAATGTTTCAAAGAATATTTTGAAAAAAAATTTCCAGCAATTTAAAATTATTGGGCATTGTTACGCAAGATCAAAATTATAATTAATGAAACTTTAAATTTTAAATGTTTGGTTTCAAAGTTTCAAAAGAAAATTTTTTAAACAATCTTTATTTAATATTTTTATATGTAATCTTAAGTAATATTTGACATCAAGGTAATTTTAAAGTTCAATTCCATAAACTTTCAATAGAAAATATTGAGCAAATATTTATATTAACGGGATGTCGGACCTAAATTACAGGAATCTGCACCTTTCAACCCAAAAATTATATCTAAAATATTGCATTAAAAATCTGAAAAAATTCATACGGAAAACATAAGGAAGGGCTTGACGTTTTGATTTTTTAACGAAAAAACATTTTTTAAATAATAATTGAGTAAACAATGTTTGGTCGGTAATCATTAGTCCAAAAAAGCATAATCTTTCAACCCAAACATCGTGATCAAATTATGGATAAAAATCTGGAAAAATTTGGGTATATTATTTAAAACATACCTAAGGGCTTGACGTTCAGCGTTTTTTAAAAACTTTATTCGTTTATTTATAAAAAAAAAAGTACAAAATGACCATTTTCTGGGTCCGACATCCCCTTAATTCAAAATGACCATTTTAACTCATAATCAATAATATTTTTATACCGAAAATGAATATACAATTAAATTTCTGTGCAGGTCGTGGGATCTGAGGGAAGGTCGACAGCTGCAACAGCACGACTTCACCTCGCAAATCTTCTCGCTCGGATACTGCCCGACCGGTGAATGGTTGGCGGTCGGTATGGAGAACTCGAACGTCGAGGTGTTGCACGCGACCAAACCGGACAAGTATCAGCTACACCTTCACGAATCTTGTGTACTCTCTCTTAGATTTGCTTCCTGCGGCAAGTGGTTCGTATCCACTGGCAAGGACAACCTTCTCAACGCTTGGCGCACACCCTACGGTGCTTCGATATTCCAGGTTCGTATTTAAAAGTCATTAAAGATTTTTAATAAAATTATACTGCTGATTACTTTTAACTAAAATTATTTATTTATTTACAAAACCTTACGAACTTAAAATTTCTATAAAATAATAAAGGAAAAAAATAAGATACGAATTAACTTATAAACTAAAAATAAAAATAAAAACATTTAACAATAGTTAAATCTTTAATAAAGGATTTGAAGATATAATTATACGAACTAATAGGACGTATGAAAATAATTTGTACACCATACCATTATTTTTTTATCACTCACCACAGGCTATATACCTCAGATGCCACTTCATTGAATAGGATATAATTTTAACAGTAATAATAAATCATGATTCTCATCCACTTAAATGAAGTATAATTATAAAAGTACTATATTTCTTTAATACGAATTTTTTTATATGTATCTATACAATGTATCAGCTTTAATATAATCTTTTACAATAATTCTACAAGTTAATCATGTTAAATACAATATGTTTGAATCTTGTTATTTTTATAGTTAATTAGAATCATGTTTCATAGTTATTGTTACAAATATAAGCATGTTTGAGATAGTGGCTCTTGAGGTATATTCTGCAATAATAGATAAGAAAAAACATGACACTACAATTTATTGAAACAGTTGTCTTTCTAATAAATTACCTAAAAAACTTTAATGATTCAATGTTAATAATATTACAATTATTAATTTAAAATAAGTAAATAAATAATATATAATTAAACAATCGTACAATAAATTAATAATTACTTATAATTATTAAAAGAAGATACAAATTGTTCGATGTCTTCAATAAAACATTTTTCTTTCTTTTCAGTCGAAAGAATCATCGTCGGTGTTGAGCTGCGACATTTCAACGGACGATAAATACATAGTGACGGGCTCCGGCGACAAGAAAGCCACCGTCTACGAAGTGATATACTAAAGCGTCGACGCAACTGTTAATATATATAAATAAAGATAAATAAGCAAGATGAAGAAGAATAAGAAGAAAAAAAACTAAACGAAAGGAAACAAGAAATTTTTAAACGTCTCTAAGCTTGTTAAGATATTTACGAAAGCACTATAATCACAAGTATCTCACGCGTAAACAAAAAAAAAAAGAAAAAATTGTAAGTCTCTCGATCTTGTGAGAAAATTGCGTAGTGCAGTGTATTTTAACGTAAAAAGAAAAAGAAAACCGACGTAGTAAAAAAATGGCGGTGCTTAAAAAAATGATACAATGAAATATTAAAAATAACAATTGACGAAGATGCCAAGATATATGGTTATCGATAAAGTTCGATGTAAATTCGGTTAAAAACAAAAATATATACACATATATATTTACGGTACACGCATCGTTTTATTTCCTTTCATTTTTTTCTTCCCATTAACAAATTGTGCTCTGCGTTCAATGAATTTTGTTTCGAGTAAACGGCATCGACCAAATCTTCTCTTGAAACGAGGTTTGCTTTTTTTCGTCGTCGCCCGTAAACGATGTTCATAGCGCGACTGACACTTAACTTACATAAAGTTCTATATAAATATATATATAAATATATATATAAAAATAAACATAACGACGAGGTAGGAGAAAAGAAGATAAAGAATATTAAATTTGAAGAGACACAGGCAGTTATTTAATAATATTGTATAAAATATAAAGAAACAAAACTTATGTATTTGTAAGTAGAAAGTGCGGCTCGTTTGTTTGTGTGTGTGTGTATGTCGATATTGAGATGAGGAATGATTCATGTGCGAACGTCTGACAAAAAATAATAATGATAATGATGATTAAAATAAAAAAAGAAGAAACAACCAATCGTTTTACCGACAAAAATTTTATTGTCGCGTGATACCGAATTTGTAAAATAGACAAATATACACATATACATATATATTAATTTTTAGGTACGAATGTGAGATGACGAGCGATTGTGCATAATGCTAATAAAGAAAGAAAGTGACAGAGAATGGGATTGCTTATTGTATAATGCCTAGTTGAGGGTTTCAATCCCAAAATGAAAAGAAATACCAGCGTATAAAATGCAGAGTAAAAGAAGAGAAATAAAAAAGAGTCTGCTTAGATACAGTTTTACGAGAAAGAGTGGGAAAGAGGGAAATAGAGAAAGAGAGTCGCTTCTAAATTATTCGTGTAACGAGAGAAAGTGAGAGAAAGAAAGAAGAAATAGCGAGTTAAGGGTAAGCATAAAAAGGAGAACGTGAAAGTAATCCTAAGTAAGCGCATATTGCTACAAAGAAACTAAATAAGAAACCATAAAAAATTTCTTACGTAATGGAATTTAATCGAGAAAAAAAAATAATGATAAATCGGTAAGCGTCGTCGTTGATATTCGCTATTTCTCAATATGCAACGACGTCGAAATCCGGAGATGATAAGAAAAATGAGAGAAATTACCCTTATTACACACGAGAACAAGGTTGACGATGTTGACGAATATACTTGAAAGAAGAAGTAAAGAAAAAAAACCTTGTAAACGCCACTCATTACGAGATATTTTTGTGACTGTCATTGTAAAATGGTTCGTTCGAGGGAAGACAAGGCTTGACAAAAAAAGAAGAAAGGGTTTACAATTGATGAAACCGAGAATTTTGCATTTTTATCGACAAATTGTATGTGCTTCTTATTGTTATTTATTTTTACGAATGGGGAAAAACAACACGACGCATTCTTATTAAACGTACACGTACACGTACACACACGATGTTTCTCTCGCAGTTTGCTCCCTTAATGTCGTTTACTTTTTTTCTTTTGTAATTTTTTTCAATCGAGCGCGGTTCGGTAAAATTGTAAAATCAACGATGATAAAGAAAAAACAAAAAAAAACAATCACACACACTAACAATCGTGGATGCATTAAAATATCGAAAACCTTGAAGTGCCTCGAACAGAGCCAATGGCCTCTTATAAAAGAAAAAAATAATGGTATTTAGATAGCGCAATATTGTTCGAAAGCCAAGCTGTGAGTCAGAGATTGCAGATATGGAATATTTATATTTTGTTACAGGAAGACACAAATCATTAAAAAAAAGTAAACACCGCTGCGATCATTGTGAAACTCGGCATCGATTTTGATCCGCGATTGGCATAAAACGTAGGTTTTTAAGTATACACGAGAATAAAAAGTAAAAATAAACAGAGAACAAGAGCTTAGTGCCGATTAACAATATTTGCGTGTGACACGAGGTTTGCGATGATCGCCGCTCCGATGAAAAAATAAAAGAAAATAATAGACCAATAGAAACAACTATACCTCAACAAGACTCAATAGATTATTACCGTTAACGAAAAAAATAATGAAAAAGGGACATAAGAACAAAAAAAATAATAAGTGTACAAATCAATTATTCTTTTACAGCTAAGGTAAAGAAAAATGAAATGAAATAATCACACGCAGAACACCACACATACACACACGATACCACAGACACACAGGGATAAAGAAAAATGATAAATGTGTAATGGGGTGAACGGAAAGTGAACATCCACGAGAGAGAGAGAGAAAAGAAAATTATAAAATAAATTGTAGAATTCCCTTATCGATCCGCATTGTTTAATTGTAATACACTCCAAGCTCGGGTCATTTTTTTTTTCATACATTTAAGCTGGCGTAATTATATTAACATTGTTTATGCGACGAATCGTCTGTCTTTCTTCTTCTTTGTTTTTTTAAGGAACACTTATTATTACATATCGGCGATCGATATTTCATTTACATTTCTGTATCAACAGTACTAATTTTTTTTTTTTAATTTTTTCAAGCACACTGTCCACGTTGTTCCTATATATAGCTACGCGAAAAAATTGTTTCTTTTTTTGGCAATTAAAATTGTATATATATATATACATGTACGTATGCATAGATGTGTCGGCTTACATATTTATGTATATGTGTGTGTGTGTGTATGGTCACATATATATATATATATATAAATATAAATATATATATGTACAAATATATGATACTTTGGTCTTTTATTATCAACTCATCTATTCAGATATCCTTTGTCCTTGACATTTCCTGATAAAGATTTAACAATTTTGTTTGAAGTAAGAAAAAAGAAATTTGTTTCAATTCCTTTTCTTTATTCGCATATAATTGTTGAATAAGTTATAATTTACTCTTAATTTATTTTTATTGATTAAATCTGATTTATTTAATGTGATAAACTAGTTTTTGATAGAACGAAATTATTTCTTAATGTATTGCAAATGATAATGAATTTTTTATTTAAGAAACTGTCGAACACTGAAATTAATCATTAATTTTTATTTATTTCATTAATAATCATTTTTTATTCAAATTTCTAATTTTTCATTAGATTTTTAAATGAATAGTTTATATATATTTGTATTACCGTTTTAGGTTTGAAAATGCTTAATTAATTTAATGAGGTAACATACCCGGTGGGTTACCGACCGAACAAATAAAGATATGATTATTACATTTATTTAAAAAAATATGCAATTTCATGCAAAACCCGATTACAGAGCTATAATAGATAAACAAATAGTAAGTAATTCTACAAAGTTTCAGGTCAATACAGCAAGAACACCCTACAAAATTTCTGGACCGAAAATGTACGTTTCTTTATGAATTTTTAGTGCAGAAATTTTTTAGAGTGTACTTGTTGTATTGATCTGGAACTTTGTAGAATGACTTGTTATTAAATGATCTAGTGCTTCTGTATTCGGGTTTTGTATAAAATTGTATGTTTATTAAAATAAATGTCATAATTATTTTTTTGCTCGGTCGGTAACCCGTTCAGTAGGCCACCCAGATGTCAAAGTCAACATTTACCGACCGTGTCAATAGAAACGAAAAAAATATTTTAGTTGAATAAATGAATATGGTGAATTATAGACAAGCCAAGGCATTATCGTACCGAAGTCAACTTTTATAATCTCTACCTTATCAACAACTTTAACAAATAATTTTAAATATTAAATTAAAAATATGACAGTATTAATTTTGACCAAAGTACAAGAAGACACGCTCCTTTGTTTAAAATTCGATCGCATTTCCAAGAAATTTCTCACCAAAAGTAGAAAAAATCAATAATCTCAACGATCAACCTCGTCGTCGATAACGTATATAGGAATGTTAAAAAGTTTAGACCCTTAAAAAATATATTGTTATAAATAACCTTCAAATTCACCGGTTGCAAAGGTGTCGCTACAATCGAGCAACCTCATATACCTCCCTCTGACGATCATAATTCAATGCCAGAGTGTAAGCTGTACATCCAAGATGGCGACGAACGCTTAGCTTGTGGTTATATACACATATACAACAACGCGGTCTGAAAAGGCATAGCGGCGTTTCCCAAATTGCGAAAATATAAATATTAAGGTAAAATAAAATTATAAAGGGTCAACTCTTAAAAAAAAAACATTCATCATGAATATGTCAGTGGAGAAGAAGAAATATCCATCGGCGTTACCAACGAATTGGCCGACACGCGAAGAGCAACCACCACGTAAGACTCAGAATCAACAACAATTGACATCCACTGGGAAAGTTGACGTTTTCTACTACAGGTACAGACGTACACAATCTTTAGTTATTTAATTTTTTTTATTATTTTCTGTACGTATCTTTTAATTGTCCTCGTTTTTGTATAAATAATACAAATATTCTTGTAATATGTTTAATTAATTGTTACCTTTCAGTCGAGGAGTGAGAAATGATGCTTCTCTGGTACCACCGATCAGACAAACAGCGTCTATATTCAAGCAACCTGTAACAATCTACAAAACGCAGGAGGGAAAAGTCAAAGACCTTAAACACGGCACTCAAGAAAAACCTAAACAGGTTAGATTGCATATTATCTTCACTGATATTTCCTACATTGTTTCACTATTAAATTCATTTTACAGTTTTAAATTATTCATCATTATTGTTGTGTATCAAACATTTGTTTTCATTTTATGAGATGAATGTATTTTTTATTTTTTTTTTATTTATAGCCTTTTGTTTTACCGAGATATCAGTTCTTAGCTATATTTTTTTAATAATTTTAACATGATACAATACTACAAATCATTCATTTAGGATGGAGCCGATAAATCTGACAGCAAATACGGCTCCCAAGACAAACCTAAACAGGTAATTTCATTAGCAACACGTCGTCATAATTGTTTATATATATACTTTTTTTTATTTTATTAAGCAAATAATCACTAAATTTATGAGACCAAAGATAGCAGCTGCATAGATTTTTAGTTGCATTTTAATAAATTTTTTAATTTCATTTAATATATAAATAATATATTATGTTAAAAAATTAAATAAAGCTCATTTTTAATAATAAGCAGGGTAAAATCTGCTTAGCTGCTAATCCTTTTGGTATTGTATAAAGTTTGATTAATCTTTTATAAAAGTGCATGAGATTCTGTCAAATTTGTAATATTTTATTCAGAAAACTAACAAATTGCATAAAGTATTGTAATTGTAATAAAATATTTTCCATTGCAGGGAGAAAAAAAATTTAAAGTGCACTTAAAAAATTAATCCCTTTGGTAAAATAATAAATTTTTGTCTTTAGATAATCTGTTGAAGTAACAATGTATTTAAATTTATTGTAGCTGTAATTTTCAAGTTATATTTTATTAACTACTCCATAGTAAATTATAATAAGTCTTACCAAGAAAATTCATAAAGAAATTGAATTATTTTGATTATAGTTAATTTTATATATTTACAGCTGTTCTGGGAGAAACGTCTTGAGGGTCTCAGAGCTTGTGATCCAGATGGTTACGAATTTGATGGCATGGACTTACCTAAATCTTTAAGACCTGTTGGACCTTATATTACAGAAGAAACATTGCTGCAAAGTGTAGCCACTGCTTTACATGTATCTACACAGCCAGTCACAGGACAAACAGGACCAAAATCATCGCTAGAAAAAAATCCTGGTGTATTTTTAAATCCAGATCAACCGCTTGTTCAGGTATTTAATTAATGCAATCAACTATATATATTCATTCAATTTTCACAATAATAATCGTCATTGATTTCACTTGTTTTAGGCTGTAACGATAGCAGACGATGATATTAAACGACAAGAAGAGAGAGTAGCAGTAGCAAGAAAAAAATTGCAAGAAGCACTACGGTCTATATACGCGTGAATGTGAATAATACTTTTTTACAACTCGTTTGCTGAAACCATCGACATTTCTCCCTCTTTATATCCTAATAATCGACTGCAGTACATAACATCAGATTTATGAAATTTTTTTCTATAAAATAAATTTTTATCAAAGTGATAGAAAGCAAAGAAGGATTTTAGGAGGGATCATCGGACTTGAAATCTCGTCATACCATTAATCCTGCATTTCCATCGAACTTAATTGTACAAACATTGGAGACAAATGTTGTATGAGATTACTAGTATATTTATTGTATATAATGTTAGGAGTCGTAGTTTTTCAGGACTATTGAAAAAAAACAAGCAATAGTGAGACAAGGGGATTTGATATCTATTTATTTACACAAAATACACGTACAGAGACTGAGTATCAAAAACAAATTATATATTTATTTCTTAGGCAAGATTCTTGAGAGTTATGCGTAATTGTACACGAACAGTAAAAAAAAAGGAAGTTTGAATTAATTCTTATAGTCAGTGATTGTTACAATGTTATTAGCTTATTATCGCGTTCGATAAACGATTTATATGTATTGTAAGAAATTTGTACAATAGGTAGTTTTTTCTTTATTTTATTGTTTTTTTTATCCATTATGCATTGCAATTGAGGAGAAACGGAAAAAGAATGTAGTAATAAATAGCGTAAATATACCGTAAGAATTAAGATTATATACACGTTTATTAATAATATTAACTAAATAAATGGATCCATGTTAATTGTAAATAGTCGGTATCCTTCCAACATTGCTGCTTCAGTAAAAATATAAAAAAAAGAATACACAAGTAAAAGTGTCGTATAATTTAATTGTCAATGTATCTCGTAATAATTATAATCTCGTAATAATTATAAAGGATACTGTTTTTTACAATTTCTTTATTTCACGATTATATATACACGGCGTTAAGATGTTAATTTGACGATATCTTACGAGCTTAAAATTTCTATGCAAGTAATGTGACAAGTAAACAATCGAATAAATCATTTATTTGAAAAAAAATATATATATACATTTTTGAATATTCATTATTCACCACTCACATAGATAAGAATGTTTATTGGTGGAATGTAGTTTTTATTCTTGAACTCGCATTATTGTTAACGCGTTACTAGATTTGACGTGTATTTGTAAACAAAAACTTGTTCTGTTTAATGTATTGATAAATGTTTGCAAAATTTGCGAGTAAAAATTCTAACAAATTATTATTTGACAATGTATAATTTTGTAAACAATTTATCTCGTTAACTTATTTTTTATTTGAATAAATGAAATTTTAAACTTTTATCGTAGACGACTGTTTATTATTGTTCAGTGAACACGAATATTAATTTTTTATCTTTCGTAATATCAAAGACTGAAAATATTGAAAAAGAAACTAATTTACTTGTTTAAGACCCCGTAAAAGTGAATTGAATTAAAATTGAAAAATGTCAGTAGTTACCCGGAAAGCAACTAAAAAAGTAAATATAGTTATAAAAACGAAAAAATTTATCTTCCAGACAGTAACGCGTTTAACCAATAATTCACGATAAGTTTATAATGCAACAAATCTTATGAGGAAAAAAAAAGGAAGAAAGAAAATATTATAAAAAAATATTGTCATTAGTGAAATGTTCTATTTACAAATAAAAACAAGGAGTACGAAGAGTAAAAAAGAACTGTTAGACCGAAGAAAATTAAGAAGGACGATCGACCGGCTGCATAAAATCGTGTATTAAAGAAAGTGGCAGTTACGTTGCAGGGAAGACGAAGTAGAAGAAGAAGAAAAAAAGGTGCTGTAAATCGAATGGAAACACAATGCGAGCCGTCGACAATGTATATCTTTCCTCTCTCTCTTTCTCTTCCTCAAGTTTCTCTCGAAAAAGGGCAGCTGCGTTTTCAGAGAGGAGGGAGAGAGACAGAGGGACCAGAATACCGAGGTCGAAAGTATATAAGGAAACGGAAGTCCGCGGTATTGAGAAAACGAAATTCGCGAAAGATTTTACCAATTTTTGTTCTCTTTATTATACGTTGTGCCTGTCAATGGTGTAAAAATATTTTATTTCATTTATTAAAAATTAAATTACTATTTTTTTACTTTAATACGTTATTATAGGTACACAGAAGTTCTTTGGTTTACATACGCTTTTTTTTTCGTGCTATACATATATATGGAATTTTAATCATAAAATTTTGTTATTATAATAGAAAATTAAGTATTATTTTAAATAGACAATACGCAGTTTTCGTTTTTTTTTACAAAAGGCGGTACGTAAATGTGACTTATCAATATTTTGTCGTAGGTATACTTTAACGACAATAATAATAATAAAAATAAGTATGTACCAGCTAATTTATTATTTTAAGATTATTATTATTATTATCTAGTTTATTACAATAATAATATAAATTAATGATACAGGATAATTTTTGTAATTAATAATATTAATATAAAAAAGAGCAAAAAACACGATGTCTTTAAAAGGAAACCTTCACATATTTTTATCTATGTAAAAATCATTTAACATGATTTTTACAAAATTTTACATTTTCAACGAGATTTCCTAAAAGAACCTCGTCATTATATACGAAGAGAACAATTCCTTTAAAAATATCATTATTTTCTTGAATTTATTTTTTCTTGAACAAATTTTTGTATTTTTGTACTTCAAATTTTAAAATCAATCATTGTAAAATACCGTCTAAGCGAAAATTATAACAATCGTTCGACTATTTTTGTAATATTTAATAAAAGGGAGTGTATATTCTAAACTATTAAGGAAAAAAAAACAATAATTTATATAAAGTCCATATTTTGGACGATGAATGTATATATAATCCATGATTATTATTATTTTTTACTATACTTTGTATTATTAGGTGCTTCTATATTATGCACAACCGATATTTTCGATTACTACGGACGATACTGTGTTTTTTAATGACTTATATAATTACCGACTATAGGGTGACGACGATGATAATAATGTAGAGAACGATGTGGATTATAATTTTATTAAAAACATGATTTTGTCTTTCTAAATAAAAAATACTTTTGCAAAGGGGTAACCCTCCCTCTGTGAACATCGTGTGCACCGCGTTTACCACTAGAAATATAATGTTTGGATTTAAAATGGCAGAAGTTCCTATAATTTTGTCAAAAAAATACCGTACACCTCTTGAAAATATATCCCTCGTAAACATACGTCGAATTGATAATGCTTTGAAATTAATAATATATACCCTTACGTTGTATATATATAGGTAAGTATTAACCATTTTCTACCAATTTTTCTTTATTGTAAATGTCTACAGTATCTATATTTCAAAAAGTCATTTCCATTTCGTCTTAGGGATGCACATGTACCATAAATGGATAACGATATCGTTATTTTCAATAAATCCGTTTAAAAATCGTTTACCCTCAAAATGTACACTGAAAAAACTAATTTCTTCGAAGGGTTGTTCCTGGTATATTGATCTACTTTAAGCCAACCTTCCTGATTCTGGACATAACGAGATACAATTCGATTATATTAATTTAATCACATATTTATAACAAGAATTCCGTTTGAAGTAACAAATTATTTTGTCAGTTAAATATACCTATATAAAAAGGTAACATATTTTACTGCGATAAACAAAAAAATAACTTTACATCCGGAAAATTGAGTATCGCGTCTGAATAGATAGACGTACTACCCTTCATGAGAAAGCCACATACCTATACAGCAGCAGCAGCAGCAACAACAACAACAAATCTCAATCCGGTTACCATCAACATATAAACTGGAAAAAGAAAAAGAACGAGAAATCTCTCGAAAATTAGCATAAGAAGAAGCAACCTTAGGATATATAAGAGAATCGCAGAAAAAGAGTTTCAACTATACACACAGATACACACACGAATAAAATTGAAAGAGAGAGAGAGAGAGAGAGAGAGGCAGGTATGCGGTCGTTCAGTTTCGGGTAGACAAACGGTATATTAAGCCCCCAGGTACGCCAGGTGGTAACCTCTTTTTTTTCCTTCCTTCTCTCTCTCTCTCTCTCTCTCTCTCTCTCTCTCTCTCTGTCTGTCTCTCTTTTGCCCTCCGGTGTACGTTCTGGCGTAACAGCTGTTTCCCTCCTCTCTCTTACTCTTTGTGTATACACACACACACACACATTCGAGAGGAAGGGCGTTTTGCCATTTCGAATCGTCAACTTCTACATGTGTATGCGTGTGCGGGGTGGTATTATGTATATGTACACGCAACGTTGACTTTTCGAACTATTCAATTTTGGAGGGATGATAATTTCGAGAGAACTCCCCAAATTTGATTGACCATACCGGATATAAATTTGGGAAAAATATTTCCGATGCAAAATTATACCGTGATATGGATCGATCAATCGAAAAATAACGAAGAAAATTCACGCGGGAGTTGTACGATTATTGACTGTGGTGTCACGGTATCCGTGTTAATCTTCCAGGTAGACGTTAACAATAATTAAATGGAATAGTAGATTATTGAGTGATTTGACTATCTTGTATGAAAATAATAGGCGAGCCCTTTCGAACATAAGTTTCTACGCCGAGAGAATGTTTTCATTAAAAATGATAATATCATTTGTAAAAATGACAACATAGTTTCTAGTTCGAGGAATCACAGCTGATGTACTCAGAAAAGTTGCTATAGTTTATATTACAATTTTACGCAAGTTATATTATAAATCACGAGAATTATAGTTATTTTTATTATAAATTACTGTCATTTTTACTGGAAATTATTATACTAATTTTATTGATCTGTCAATCTGTGTTTTCTTATTGTAATTTTTAATCTAAATTTTTTCTCTCTGTACGATTTTCAAGTAAACCACTGTTTACTGAGTTTACTCCAAATTGATATCTCCACAAATTAGGGAAATTTTTTCAGTGATCCAACAAATTTTTGGATATATTGTACGTAAGCTGGATCGAAACCAAAAATTAACCGTAAAAGTTCTCTGGATTTTTAAGGAAATTGATCTGTTGAGTGCCTGAAGAGTGAATATATTATACACTCTTCAGGCACTTAACAGATCGATATTTTTTGTAGGTATCGTGACAAATTTTTAAAATGATGGATCGATATTAGCAAGAACGAAGATACAAAAAGATTGTTTAAAAAAAAATCAAACTTTTGGCGCTTCTAAGATTTAAAATAATACGATAATATATAAGACATATATAGTGTTTTCAAAAATTATACATACATTTCTCATTTTCAATATATTATTCTGAAAATAAGATTCTATAATACATTGTTGATTTAATAATCAAATTTTGTTTGTAATTTAAAAATAAAAATGATTATCAACAATTATTGGGTATAGGTAACGGTATACCTATGTATTAAATCATTCGGACAATAAAAAAGAACGATGCATTTAATAAAAATCATGATCCATCGCTCTGTAAAGTTTAAAGTGATTATTAATCAAGAATTAACTAGATTAGTTTAATATACATTAATATAATATTAACGTACACTATTAATTAAAGTTACCTCCTTAGTTTCGAAAAAATTGAATCTTTTCGTTATTGTACTCTTTTGTATTATTAATATTATTTTATGACATATCCTATTTTATCGATGGAATTTCACGTTTATCAGTTGTTACCGCGTAATTTGAACATAAAAATGAATCTTGAAAAACCCGTCGTATCGAGTATATTATATATAAAAGAAAATGCTTGTAAGTTACAACGTCCAGTTGAACCCGAACCTCAAAAACTGCTCCATCCAATCCTTTGATCAAAACAATAATCTTCCTCCCTCATTTCCAAATCCGAGTAACGTAACCAAAAAGAAAAAGAGAAACAAAAAAAAAATAAAAGACATCTGGCCATCCCGGAAGTTTTTGACGGCGGTGTCGAAAACCACGTGATGGACACGGTTTTCGGTATATGGAAAATTGGACACCGCACGCACCGGACCTAAACATACTCGCTGGACAGAGGAAACGAAGAAATCAGAGTAAGAATAAAAGACGTCAGTTTTCTTTGTCCACCGAAGGAACATTTCCTCGGAAAACCCGGATCGGCTTATCTCCCCAAAACCCTGGTATTGGTATGTATATATGTTAATCCTAAGTAATCGTATATGTATATATATATACATACCACAGCTGCTATAGATACACATATATTTAACTATATATTTTTCTAACCAAACATTTTTATATTAGCGAAGTAATTAAAAAATTGTGTGGTTAAAAAAAAAAACGAAGCATGTACCACGAGTTTTTCCCACCCCCACCACCAAGACCACGACTACTCGGAAGAAAACATCTGGTCGTGTAAAATCGTATTTGCGAGAGTCTCCTATCTCGGATTTACAAATTTCCCGTAGTACCGCTCGAAAAAGTGTTTAACCTAACCGAGGCTCTCTATCATCGATCACCGAACGGTGCTCGAGCACCTGGACCATCCGACACTATCTCTCTCTCTCTTTCTCTTTCCTAAAGCTCGTCTACCAACTGCCAACGAATTTTTCTCTTTCCCTTTCGTTATATATATTTTTTTTTTGTTCAACCGAGTATTTTGACTTTCATCTCCTTTTAATCCCAGACTTTTTTAAATATTAATCAAACGTTCGCGGAATATGAAGTTTTATTTACTTTTAACATTTTTCATTTTGATTGATATTTCTGTTTTTACTTTTTACAATTAATTACTCGAGCTAAAGGAACGACGTTGCTTTATTAATAATAATAATACATTTTTTTATAATAATAATAAAGATTTAAGAAAATAAAAGTGACTGAAATATTTTGTTAACCTCTTTTGATTTTTATAACAATCAATCTTAAAAAACCACCGAGTAATAAAAATCAAACCAAATACATGTTTTTTGATTTTTAAATCGCAATTCTAGTTAACCAAGACAAACGTGGTTAATATAGTTTAAAAATAAAAAAATATCTTTCATAATTTTTGTCAACATTTAATATATAGTTTAATGAATAAAATTATAAATAAGTGTTCTTATATTAATTAAGAATGTTAAAAAAAATGTCTTTCGAAAATTTTTTGTTAACGTTTGATTTTCAGGTTAATTATCTTACCGAAATAATGAGCATTACGTTAATGAAACGACCTTTTGAAATTTTTGGCAATATTTGATCTTTAGTTTAATTCGTAAATTTTAATTAACAGTATAAATTAATTAAGAATTTTAAGGAATTAATTACAAAGTTTATGTTTACATTTAAAATATATTCAACAGTAAAACTAAACAAGTGTTATAATTTATGATAAATAATTTTATACAAAATAGAGTTCCGAATTTTTGTTAATCCTTGACATTTAAATTAATTTCTGAACTCAAACAATTGGTTATACTTACATTACAATACTTCATTCTTTTAAATAAAATTTTATTTTGAAAATCATATGAAAATCATATTTAAGTTTTCATAGACATTCGATATTATCAAAATATTGATTTCTTTACCTAAACAAAAAATACTATGTATGTGTATGTAAATTAAAAAAATTATTTTTTAGTAATTACACATTCTTTTTAGTTTAACTTCTCAATTAATCAAAGTATATTATTATCTTACACATCTAAAAGAAAAAAAATGTGCGTACAGATGTGTCAACTGCACATGCGGTTCTCCTATGTAATTTCGAGAAGTCAATTTTAAGCGTTAAATGCGACAGTTGTCCGTGAGTTAGAGCGACGATAATTGTCTTCCGAAAATTTTAAATATTATTTTAAGCTTGGTCTATCGAAGTAAATTTGGAAAACACTAAAAAATTGAAAGAATATACAAATTTGAAAAAATATATAGAGATTCTTGTTTTTTTCTGTTCTAACGAAGACGGAATAGTATAATACCGTAACGAAGCGATTGTAATACAATTAGCTAATGGAACAATGGAACGTTACGAACGATGTTAAAAAATGGCCTATTATAACTTCTCTCTCTCTCTATCTCTCTGATTACTTTTTTTCCGGCAAAATTACAACAAATGTAAATAACGTAGAGATTTATTTTCTCTAGAAAAATATCAGCCATTCGATAAAAATTAACCTAAAGAAGTGAAATTAATTTAACCGAAAAATGCTTTTGTTTTAGTATAAAAATGTAACTATATAAGTTTATTTATAACGCATGCAAAAAATAATAATCGTTATAAAGTACATCCTAAATATTAAGAAAATCGGCATTAATGTGTATAATACTATTTATAGAAAAATAAATTCACTTCTGAATATATACATATAAGAAGGCCTGCGATTGATACATACTCCACTGGGGAATGTATTTTCAACAAGTGCTTTCTTCACCAAGCCATCGTATCACCTCCGTCGCTGATTAGCACCGATCTGGGAATATAAAAAGAGTGACGTTTAAATAATAAATAACATATACATCGATAAAACGGATAAAATCAGTTGTTTGTTAAACATTAGTTAAAAAAATTCAAATTTATTTATTGGCAATATAACACAGCCATATAAGGGCATGTCATGGCAAACGATTGTAGAGCAAATACACAGGAAGCATAGGTCAGATTGCATTTTTTGTATGAATTTCGCAAAAGGTAAAAATATTCTTAAAAAATAGATTATCTATTTCTAAATTTTGTCTTTCTTATTTTATTTAAAAATCTAAAAAATTATTCTATTACTCAAAAAAATAATTTTTCTGAAAATATTTCTTTTCGCAAAATTAACAGAAAAGTACAATCCGATCCATACTTCATGTGTATTCGATACACAATCGTCTGCCATGCTATTATATGCAATAGATAAATTGTTTTCTTCGAATACAAAAAAATGTTACTCAACCGATAATGTTTAAATAAAAAAAATCAGACGAATAATATAAAAAGTAACCAAAAGTTTAATCCATAATATTTGCGGGAAATAGTCTTCTCCGCGGGTAATTTATCAAGTTTCAGAAAATGGCATATGTCCATTCGTTTCGTTTTCTGCGTTTTCAACGAAAGAACAAAAAAATACTGGAGAAACGCGAAAATTTAAGGGAGGGCTCGTAACATCGATTTCCGGCCGATCTTATTGTATGTATATATACATCCGAAAAGAGGGAGAGGTAGAGAAAGAGAGAGGTGTGGGGCGTTATAGGATGCCAGCTGAATTTACCTTCCTTTTTTGCCCTCGTTTCTTTACGCGACTTCCGATGGTACGCACATATATACCCTTACTTTTGAGAAAATTAACGGTTTGGCCAAGAAAAATTAAGAGAGGAATTTAAGTGTACAATTGGAATATTTAAATTTTTTTTTTTCGTAAGAGAATATTCTGTTTATTTCTTTTTTTCAATTCGATATTTTCTCTTATAAACAAAAAGTCACGACCGGACGTTACGAAGTCGAAATAGAGGTTATCATCGGCACGTGTACTGTGCGTAAGCGTGGAAAAAATTTAAACATTTAATAAAGAATTGTCGAATCGAGTGATATTTTTTATAAACAAAAATAGTCACGACCGGATGTTGTGCAATCTATATTAAGGTTACTATTGGCTTGAGTGTACCGTGCGCATTATTCGACATAATATTACAGGTTAGGTTAAATTCGTGACAAATGATAAATATAAATGTTGATAAAAATTATTCATAAATTGCGTGGGCAAACTCGTTGTTCGTAGTAGACTGTGACATACAAAATAAATTTTTAAATAATTATAAATACGCTTGTATGATTTTTGGTTATTTAAAATTTGAGTAGGTCCTGTGCACTGTGCACAGCAGCGTCGCCATCGTCGATCGAATCCTAGCAACTTACGGAAATCACAATTTTTTATTAAAACGGCTAAATATTGTGAAATAGAAAAAATTTTTAAATGAAAAACTATGAAATTTAATTTTTTTTTTCACTGAAAAATTAACAAATTCAACATTTTTAGTCCAATACGCCGACGCCGAGAAAAACGGGATGTTAAAAATTATTACTTTTTTGGTGCAAACCGAGAGAAAAGAATGGGGCCTCAAAGAATTGGTGAGTTTATTATCAATCACTTGTCTTAAAACCGTATATATTTTTAGCTGTTATTTGTTGATTACTAAGAAATTAATAGATTTAACGTTCCTAACCTCAACATCTGAATTGAATAATAATTAACTTTTAGGTAAAGTCTAAAAATTGGATTTAATTTAAATAGTAAATAATTAATCGATGTTTACAAAAAGCTAATACCTAAAAGAGATAATAATTATGATAAACAAGTTATAAAATATATGTTTTGGACTCTAGTGATATTTAATAATAGTTTCCTTATATAGCTTTTATTAAATTTTTTTTTGCTATTTGGTACTAATTTTTATATATACTATAATGAGTTATCAAAATGTAGGAAATACAATAATCAAGTATTCATTATATTCTAATGATTATTTTTTAATAGTAATCTTTTATTAATAACTTATCTCTATTTAACAAATGAAATAGCAATATATAGTTAACCTAACAAAATCTAATAATTACTTTACTTAAATTTGTAAATGTTATTGCAGCATTACATTTTTTAGGAAGACCTCAGTGTAGAAATAAAAAATCTATTTAAAAAATTGCGAAAGAACTTGAAAACAAGCAAGAAAAGCTTAAAAACATTATTAAATATTTTAAATAATATCATGAGTCTAAATTCCACAGTTCATCAATTGTTATTACAATCTAATAATAAAAGCTAGGAAGTAATTAAAAAAAACCCTCAAAATCTTAACACATAACCAGATTCCTATATACTAATGCACGATTTTACCTCTTTTTTGTTGATCTAAATAATCATGAAAATTTCGATTTTACGACAATTTCGATCGAAAATAAAAACCCATATAATATAAAACATCTTGATAGATCGATCGAAACGTGATGAAAACAAAAGAGTCCGTTTTCGAAAGGAAGAAGCAAAAAAAGAAGAAGTTAGATGGTGTGTCCAAAAGCGTCGTAAATATATAAAATGCACCACCTGCCCTGTAACGAAAAATTTTTGCAAAAGTCACCACAGGTAAATATATGTAGGATAGTCTGTCGGAGGTCGATTTACTTTGTATACCTGCTGAATAAAAATATCGGCAGGGTTTCGACCTTCGCAAGGAAATAAGAAAAGCTGGTATATATATATATATATATATATATATACGGGCCCGTCGTCCTCTCTCTTTCGTTTGGGTACATATATATATATATAGGTGTTTCCTTCCCTCTCTTTTTCGACGGTGAACAAAACGACAGATATACACAGAGGAATAAGGATGTGGAGCAGGAGTGGACGTGCTTCGATGAAAGGTAGAACAATTCGACCTTCGGTACAACCTCCTGAAGATTCGGACAATGAGGTTTTTCGATTCTTGGATGGGTTAGTACGCTGGTTCACCTATTTTTCATTCACTACCTTCTGGGATTATATTTTTATCGAACATTGCGTTGTATATCTTATATACCTATGTGCATATTTCATTATTATTTTGGTGGATCAGCGATATAAAAGGTGTGACTTTTATTTAAATTTATTTAAACAAAAAGAAACGGGCTGTGTCACGAGCTATAATTTAGGATGTATATACCGTATATTCCCAACTTCAAAACATTAATTAATGTAGAAATGCTGAAGATATCACACGGATCACATCAGCACCCAAATTGATATACAACGAATTTCAACAAAGTCTGCGAATACATTTAAATTAAATTTTTCACTAAACCTATATAAAATAATTATTTATTAAATTGAACAATTAAATAAAATTCAGTTAAAAAATTTAATTTTGGTTGTAAATCACAATAATACCTATCTGGGTACTGTGATACGGCTGATAACTTCAGTACCATATATTTTTATACTTCCCCTAGTAGAAATTTGAATTTAAGAACTAGGATTTAAACATTGGTATGAAATACCTTGAGACGAATCGCTTTTTCACCCATTTTTTTAACAC
Organism: Theocolax elegans; assembly: GCA_026168455.1. Lineage (NCBI taxonomy): Eukaryota > Metazoa > Arthropoda > Insecta > Hymenoptera > Cerocephalidae > Theocolax > Theocolax elegans. The sequence continues at coordinate 1,388,051 of CM047428.1, read as the reverse complement.
TTAATAGAATGACCATAACCTCAAAATATTTGAATAACGTGTCACCTTTCCGGGAACAGATAATTTAAAAATTCCTGTATAGTTTCAGAGGGGAATTCAACGTTTTCGTCTGATTTACAACTAATTTCTGTTATATTTCCAGTATTGCGAAGATAAATGCGATTTTATAATTGTCCATTTTTGATAGACATTTAATAGCACATGACTAGACTCAAATTTGATATATGTTTATAAGCTAAAGATTAGCTCAAAACAGAATATAATTTAAATTTTAGTCTGTTTAATGGTTAAAAATTGGGAGAAAAAGCGTTTCACCGGGAGGATAAAAATGGGCACATTTTCCGCTTATTTTTCACCCATTTTTCGACCATTCTATTTATAATATCTATTTATTACCTATTTAATGGAATACGATTTCTACTAGTGAAATTGGTAATTATTGGCTAACACTATATATGGTTCTTAAAAAAAACTAAAATGTACCGTTTCGTCCGAGCAGAAATCGATCGTTTCACTTGCCACACCAATTCTTATAAAAAATCAATTAAAATTGAATTGAATTGAAGAAACTATTGACGGGGTGTCATAGTCAATATTTATTCTCCCTACTTTATCGACAAGCACGATATGGCAAAAAATCTGTAATTAAAACAGTATGTGTAAATATAAGAAAAGAGATGACTTTGTTTATCAATAATCTAACTGTGTGCTGAATTTGAAACTAAAATATTACTAACAAGGAGAGGTCACACCCTCTGGAAAACGGATCCTTACCAAACTCTAGGATATAATTTCTACTATAAAATTAAGCAGAAAGCCGGAGTTTTAGTGTTCAATGCCCATTTTTACGATAGATATAAGCAAATAATGAAAAATCTCGCCGAAAAAATCGTTTGAACGCTTATAACTCAGAAACAATTAAAGATGTACGTATAAACTAAATTTTCAAAGAAAGTTGAGGTCGAGTAGATACGTTTAAAAGAAAGGAAGCTCAAATATTTTAATCTGGTCAAAAGTTATGGGAGAAATAAGAATTAGCCAAAATATTATCGAAAATTTAAAGTTACAATTTAATGATTTTTTTATCCCAAAATTTCGTCTAATTCTTATATCTCCCATAACTTTTGACCATATTAAAATATTTGAGCTTCCTTTTTTTTGAAACGTATTTACTCGATCTCAGCTTTCTTTTAAAATTTAGTTTATACGTACATCTTTAATTGTTTCTGAGTTATAAGCGTTCAAACTCAACGGTTTTTTCGGCGAGATTTTTCATTATTTGCTTATATTTATCGTAAAAATGGACATTGGACACTAAAACTCCGGCTTTCTGCATGATTTTATAGTAGAAATTATATCCTAGAGTTTGGTAAGGATCCGTTTTGCAGAAGGCGTGACCTCTCCTTGTCAGTACGTTTTCGAAAATAGTCTTACCAACAAATGTGAACGTAAAAGAAAAGATTTGATATTTGTTGGTAAGACTTTTCTCAAAAACGCAATAATTCAGCGCGCACTTAGATTATCGATAAACATACGATTTTATCTTTAATTAATCATCAAAAGTTGAGTACGTAACCCCCATAAAATTGTAAAAAAAAATAAATAAATTAAACTTGTCAAAAAAAGTAGGTGCACTCAGTTCTCATGAACAGAAATAAAAAAGTAAAGTACAGTAGCAACCATATCAAAACTTAAAGAACCCGAATTTCCCAAGAAAATTATACTTACAAGCGATACTTATATAAAAACAATGTAAAAGTAAACCAGTAAAAACTGTATAAAAAAATTAACCTATATAGGTACACTATTCCCATAACAAAAAAAACGTAACAATATTGATTGGTAAATAAACTGAGAGGTTGGGCTACAGGGCAACGGAAGGTATATATGGTACAGAGCATATACATATATATTGCATATGCATATACGAAGGAAAATAGTGGATAGCACTCGCACGGTCTAGTATATATAGGTATATAGTGTCAAGAGCTGTGCCAAGGGAGCAACAAACGTTGTCGTCGACTCACTGCTCAGCAATGTGCTTCCAAACCGTCTTTTTACTTTTCACGTTCTCCCCCTTCATTTTACCCATCTCTCTCTCTCTCTCTCTCTCTCTCTCTCTCTCTTTCTCTACCTCTATTACTTTATTTAGTTTTCGCGAAATTCGTACTATTTCCGAGCGTGTAAGTACTTACACCAAGCGTATACACGACACTCGATTAATTAAGGTTAAGATTTTTCGATTATTTTCTTTCGTTGTTTTTCTCTTTGCTTTTTACGGGTTGATCGGTGATACCTCATCGATTTTTTGTTCCTATAAACCTATAATCTGGGATTGATTAATTTCCTTTTATATATTTATATAACAGATTTTTGGTATTTGTATATAAAACTGTGTATGTGCCCTATAGTAGAAATGTAACCGTACACGTAACGTTATGTTAAGCCAAAGAATGATCAAGTTTTCATAGAGTACCCAATAAATACCCAATTAGGAAATACGAAACTGAATAATTGGAGTAATTATTTATTTTTTAATTAACAATAAGTTGACTTTTTCCAAATTAATCTCTCTGTAACGTTCTTCTACTTGTTTTAAATAGTACGTATAATTTTATTAAAAAATTTTTATCAGTAACTGATATTGAGATTTTTATTTAGCCGCAACAATCAATTTCACACCAAAGCATTACCGACGAAAATTGATTATTCATTTTTAATTCATTTAAAATTGATTATTTAAACAAAATCGCGCTTTCTGCTTCTTCAAAATTAGTCAAGATTTACGTATGAATTTTTTCAAATTTTTAGTTCCGTATTTACAAACAATTTTTGGGCTTTCAAATGTAGATCCCTGTAATTTGGCTATCACATCTCCTGAATGGAAAAATTAGAGTTTTAGGGCACATATATACGAATTTTTTTTATAAGAATTAGAATTTTTTTAACAGAATTGAAAGATTCTTGCGTTCGATTTGATTCTGGATTTTCACTCGATAAACCTTTTAGAAATATTTTTTACTGCAGTTGTATTAAAATTATAGGAGAACATTATAAGTATACTTTGAAAAGCCCTAATAATTAATAATTTGTTTCATAATGATTAAAACATTTGTTTATATTTTAAACAAAATCTAATATTTATGTAAAATTTATGTAACGATCACTCCGCACTAAAATTTAATTTTAAATTAGAGGCTTTTTACCCTTTGTCCGTTATGATTGGTGGAATCTTCCAGAGTTATTGTTAAACAAACTGTATTACTATTAGATATAAAATTAATTTTTGATATAAAAACGTTTTTTGACCAATTACTGGCTATTTATTAAAACATTGATATTCATATTTAATCACAAATTGCTCATTTTCATTAAGAATCTTTGTAACGGTGATGTTTTGGTGATGTTATTGAAATTTTAACGGGGTGCCATAGTCAATATTTATCCTTTTCTACCTTACCGGCAATCGTGATTATTAGTTATAAATTTGTGAATAAAACAGTATGTGAAAAAATAAGAGAAGAGGCGCCTTCGTTTATTAATAATCTAACTGTGTGCTGAATTTCAGATTAAAATTATATTGCGTTTTTGAGAAAAGTCTTACCAAAAATGTGAACCTAACCTCAACGAGGTGAAAATATTTGATATTTTTGGTAAGACTTTTCTCGAAAACGCAATAATATTTTAATTTAAAATTCAGCACACAGTTAGATTGTCAATAAACGAAGGCGCCTCTTCTCTTATTTTTTCACATACTGCTCTACTTTTTTTATTAATTAATCATCAAAAATTGAGTATGGCACCCCCTTAATGTAAATTCCGGCTTTTACAACAACGTTTAAACGAAACTCGTTCAACTTTTATCATTAAAAATATTTTGATCAGAGTTGATAATACGACCTGTAACCTCCTTCAATTCTCACGATGCACCAAACTCCGTGAATGAAACCTAACCTAAAATCGAATAAACTTTTTATTCAACTCGTTGAGGCATTATTACGCAAAAACTGTCCATCTTCTGATTATACCTCGAAAGTAAAAAAAGTAATGAAAATAGAAAGGTGGGTGACCGCAAGAGAACAAACTAATAAAAACAAAGAAGAACTTCCAGTCGCCCTCAGCGACGACTTTTTTTCTCTTCTTCTTCTTCTTCTTGTTCTTCATCCCACAGTAAGTATACTTGGATTCTCAGAAACAGGAACGAAGGAACAGGAGAAAGGAGATTCGGTAGCGCAGTGCATGGTCATCGATAATTGCCGATCGTGAGCTTTATATACATATTGATTCTTGAGTATTTTCAGTGTGCGTCTTGTCCGAGCAACATTTCACCATTCTCAACAATTTTTGAGGTTAACAAACCTGATATTTTTAAAAATACGTTTAATTTATACTAGGTATAAGAGTCAAGTTTGAGGTTGGTCGAAATTTTAGATGTCAAAGTTGAAACTGTACTAAACTTAACGTAGACGTTCCTGTATACAAAAATATTCGTGATGATGGATAAAATACAACCTAAAAAATTACCATTAAAATTACAGTGTCAACTAATTAATATACTCCATAAAATCAAAACTATGAATTTTGTCATAAGATTGTACGTTATTCCTATTTTATCTCCAATTTTGGGGTTACCGATTTTACCTATAAGTATATATATCTACGTGTGGAAAAAATCATTATATATGTATATTTGATCGGCCACCTAAAAAGGATAAAAAATACTATGAATTTTTAGGTTAATTATTGCCGCACAGCTGGTACGCCTGGTACCGTCACATACAGATTTATCCCTCCGTCACTCCGTCACAGTAATTTTTCTAACGACTTTAATCAAAGGTGAATACTAAGAAAATTCATTATAACTCATTTTTTATTCCGAGAAATTGCAAATTTCCCAGAAAATGTTTTAATTATCCTTGTAGAATTTATAAATATTAAAATGCAAAATTTAAAGTACACATATATAAGTACGCAATGTCTCTCAGGAATTCCAAATAATCTCTACATGGTAACCGCTATAATTTTATTTAAATAATCCTTTTAATCTATAAAACTACATGTACAAAGTTGCACAGGGGTACATACATACATACACCACACACACCTACGTACAAGTACAAAGAGAATGAAGAATCGAGTATGAGGAAAACCTGTTAATTTTTTGCGATGACTAATCGAACGACCGGTCGGTAAAAGCTTTGATTCCTGATGTTATACTGTATATATACACTTGTTTATGGACGGACAGTTTATACGCGTGCGTCACCGTATAATTCTCTAAATATATATATATAGTTTGTTAAACAAATTTCTTTGTATTAAGGAAAACTAAAGTCTAAATATTTAATATGAAGATTTGTTATAAAAATTCGATTAAATTTTAGGTTATGTCGTCGGTGAATTGTTTCCTTTGAAATTCTAAAGTATAGAGATTCCTTAGAAAAAAAAAAGTTTAATTTTAAGTTTGACAATGGCGTATAACATTGAGGATTTTCAAGAAATCGGTTAAATTTTAGATTTGAAATGGGGGTTATTTTATTCATGGATCTTTAAATAAAAATTTTAAATGATGTAATCCTTGGATTTCTTTATCTTGTAAAATTATAAAGTGAAGTTTCTTGATGAAAAGAATATTAAATTTTAGGTTATGCAGCCAATTCGGTTCAAAATTGGCTGAGTTATTCGATTAATTGACTACATACATACACACATACATACTTTTTCAATAACGTTTAAAATGACTTATTTTCTTAGTCTCGCTACTAATAAATATTAGAAAATTAATTAAGTATTTGAAAACAGCTGCACTCCTCTATGAATGAAAAAAAAATATAGGTGGCACGATTGAGAGGTTACGGACACCAGAACCATCGACAATAGAGTTATACTCTCTAACTGTTGATCTAGTAGAAAGGCGACTAAGCTGACATCAACTAAATCCGACTAAAAAAATTCAAATATTTTATATTGGTTAAAAGTTATAAAAGAAATAAAGTTATAAGAATATTTTGATGACAATTTTGAATAAAAAATTATTGATTTTTTAGGGCAAATTAACTTTATATTCTTCTTTTTTCGAGAACTTTTGACCAAATCAAACCCTTTTAAAGTCACATTTTCTGTTAAAAATCCCTATACAGACGAATACGCCTAAAAAAATCAGATTTTTCTAGATTTTTAACAATAACAGCTACAATATTGAATTCGCCGTTTTGAATTTTGAAAATCAGAGACTGGTTTTCTGACCAGTGACCCTCAAAACCCCTATACAAGCGATAGCATTTGAAATAATCGGGTTTTGGTAAATTTTCAATATTATCAGCCGTCATAATGTGCCATAAAACTCCTGTAGACGTATTTTTATAGCATTTGTTCAAAAAATGACTTCAAGACCGAATATAATAAAAAAATTAGCTTTTTCTTCCATTACTTATAAGTAATTATGTAGATAGAAATTTGGATTTTTATACTAAAAAGATATAATCTACTACAAGATATTAGGATCCTACGAGAAAAGGTTTGGATGGTTTTGGGTTCAAAATGTTTCTGCCATACACTCTAAACCCTAATCTGTAAAAATCGACGTTAGAATGTTTAAATTCGTGATTTTACAGTTTTGAAAAGGTTAAAATCATAAAATTACACATTAGAGTAGGTAAAATACATAATTTACACATTAATCAATGGAAATTGTGATATTTACAGATTTGATATGTGTAAAATATGAAATTTACGGCAGTGAAAAGTGCGAAGATTCGGTGACTAAATACAAAACTGTAAATTCAAGATTTTACATTTACCAAAAGAGTAAAATGGTAGAATTACACATCTGAAAAGTGCAAATTGTAAAAATTAAATGTTTCAAAAGCGTAAGATGTATCAGAAGGAAAAAAATAGAATTTAACTCTTTTATAAAGGTTAAAAGTACTCATCTTACGATTTGGAAAGTGTAAATATAGAGAATAACGATTTGGAAAACTGTAAAATCTCGTGCATTGATTTAAATCTATAAATATTAGATTTTACACTTCTTGGAAAGAAGAAAATAATAAAAGTTTTTTTATATATAGAATATAAGTAGAGGGTTTTAATTAGAAGAATTATAACCTAAATTAATATTTAGGTTATTGCGAAAACGATTCTTATACACCACAAATACATACAATATTTCAATTATGCTGTTAAAATTAACTCTTATTATATATATAAACAAATTTTTATTTTTGAGAAACTTTACCACGGTTTTTTAAACGATTTATATACACTTTCCAAATCGTAAGATGAGTACTTTTAACCTTTATAAAAGAGTTAAATTCTATTTTTTTCCTTCTATTACATCTTCCGCTTTTGAAACATTTAATTTTTACAATTTGCACTTTTCAGATGTGTAATTCTGCCATTTTACTCTTTTGGTAAATGTAAAATCTTGAATTTACAGTTTTGTATTTAGTCGCCGAATCTTCACACTTTTCACTGCCGTAAATTTCATATTTTACATACATTTCAAATCTGTAAATATCACAATTTTCATTGCTTAATGTGTAAATTATGTATTTTACCTACTCTAATGTGTAATTTTATGATTTTAACCTTTTCAAAACTGTAAAATCACGAATTTAAACATTCTAACGTCGATTTTTACAGATTAGGGTTTACAGTGTAAACAAAAAACTGGAAGAAATTTGGTATCTCACATATGAGACACCGTCTCTCATATAGGGTTAAATTCAATGTACTCGATCTCAGTTTTTTTCTGGACTTAAGATTGAGATTATATCTTTATTTGTTTTCCAGTTATAAGCAACCAAAGTCAAAGATATTTTTTGCAAAATTTTTCGTTACTTGCTTATAAATTTCGTAAAAAAGGGAATTAGAATCTATAAATCCGTGTTACTTCATATTTTTTTTATTAAGCTTTTTCATTCCCATGTGGGATTATTTAACTGTACACAGATTCTTTTACAATAGTTGCGTAAATTACAATATAAATAAAGTTCGAAGTTAGATTTGTAGATTACAGTTATCGAGATAATTGCATAAAGTTTTACACACAGGGATTTTTGGATTAATTATTAACAACCTTGTTGTCATAGGTAATGGACAATCTAGGTTACGAAGTTGTTTGACAAATTTAGTTCTTTGTGTATTATACAAATCGCATTGCCATACTATATGGTCCAGATCTCGTTTAGAGTGGCCACAGTTACAATTTGGGCTGCTTACAATGTTTTTGCGGGCTAGTGAGATAATGATTCGCACGACAACGATTTATGATGGCGATGATTTTGCGATTTAAATTGTCTAAATATTTTATAGTATAAATCATATCCTAAAGTTTTATAAAAATCCGTTTCTCGGAGATTTGACGTTGTTTCTTCTAGTTTAGATTTTACTTCCCACAATGTATTTAGGATAAATAAAAATGTGAAGGCATCAGACTTTCGTTGAGACAGAGAAGTCCTAATCGCAGTCAGAATAGACTACGAGGCGTTTCAATGTAATATTCAGGTGATAGACGTATCGATATAGATCAATTATGTAAGTGAACGTAAAAGGATATGATTGAAACTTGAATATATAAGTATAAACATATTTAAAATATTGATCCAAATTACAGGTATCTACCCTTTCTAACCCAAAAGTTTTGTTCAAAAATATAATTGAAAAATCTGAACAAAATTCATTAAGAAAGTTTTAAACATTTGTGAGGGCCTTAAGTGGATAGAAAATTATCTAGCGAAAAGAACTCGAAGCGAAATGTAAAAACTTAACTTCGTGTACAATGTACAAGTAACATCAAGAGTACCTCAAGACACACACTTAGGTTCACTACTTTTCTTGAAACACATAAATGATACATCCAGGTGATTTAAATTTTGTGATTTAATTACTTATAATAATTGCAAATGACTTAAAAAATTAAGGGGGTACCTTAAACTAAATAAATAAATTATATTATAAATTATAAATTCTTCATTAAAATAAATAAATACATATAAGCATCGTTTATCCTAAAAAATTAGAAACCGAACTTCATTATAGAAAAAGAAGTTGAAATTTTAGGTAACGTGACAAATCGAACGTTTAAATGTAATTGTCATGTGAAAGTTATTAAGGAGGACAATTAAATAAAATAGTCGAACGTCGTATATCTATGATTTATAGTGGCTCTCTTTTCGAACTAAGATAATTTATCGGTGTTGTGTAATTTATCGTCTACCCTAACCCCATCCCTCGTTGCACCCTAGGGGCATGGAAAGAGAGATGTTATGCTACACAGTTCTTACTTACTTCGAGTATTAATACCTTGCGATAATAAGCGTCCATATATATACAGTAACTGTAACAACAAAATAAATCATATAACGAATGGTATTTTCATTGGATTTCGGTAACCGATACTTTTTCATGTTTTCGTTTCATTTTTTTTTAATGAGCATTCTCAATTAAGGAATTAAAAATTATTAAATTAGAGAGTAGAACGGTAGTGTATTTCGGTAACTTTATGTCAAATTGAGGTATTTCTTATTCTTCTTAGTTATTAAAAATACACAAGATTTTTCTTAAGTATCTGAGACAATTGTTTACTTTATTACATTATAATCAGTATTCTTATTAGTAGAAAAATAAATCATTTTTTAATCCTTTGAGGTAAGGAATAGTTATTTTATTGTTAATAGCAACCGCATTTTGTATTAACTTTTAAATAATGTCGAATTTTTTCGATGTTAAAAAAATCTTTTTAATTTCTACTAGAGATTGTTTCAATGCGTTTCAAAATTCTTTTTAAAAAAATACTTGTACTAACATTAATGTTTTGCATTGAAATTTAAAAGGTCTCAAGAAAGTTGATGAAGTAGTTTGTGAGGTCAATTTTATAAAAAGTACCAATCGCTCTAAAACATGCACAATTCTAATTAATATAATTGCAAAGGACAATGTTCTGGTATTTTTTCTTAAAGAGGTGGCGCATACCTGGTGGATTATCGTCCGTACAAATAAAGATATAATTATTAGATTTATTTAAAAAAATATGCAATTTCATGCAAAACCCGAATACAGAGTTATATTAGATAATTAAATAGTAAGTAATTCTACAAAGTTCCGGCTGAATACAAGGATACCCTCAAAAATTTCTGCACCAAAAGATCACGGAAATTCGCACGTTTTCGATGCAGAATTTTTTGAGGATGTTCTTGTTGTATTGACCTATAACTTTGTAAAATGACTTATTACTTAATTATCTAGTGCTTCTTTTACTAGTTACTAACCATTAAAAGGGTCCTTTATCATACATTTTTTCAGCTCATTTCACTGATTAATTTCCAAAATATAAAAAATTTAAAAAAAATAATCTTTTCAAATAACAAAAAAATAAGAAAGATAATTTGTTATCATTATTAATATATTATTTAATTATCTTATTAACGGGATGTCCAACCTTTGAACATAAGAATTATGTTAAAAAAATTGAATTAAAAATCTGAAAAAATTTATTTGAGTAGTGTAAAATATAAAAGCCAGGGCATGGCTTTTTGATTTTTTAAGAATAAATAAATGTATTAATAATAAATGAGTGAACAACTTTTGGTCGGTAGTTATTAGTCGAAAAGGCATAAACTTAAACCCAAACATTGTAATTAAATTATGGATTTAAAACTTGGAAAAATATTCGACATATAGAAAGAAACATATCTTTCGAAAAATAGTTAAGAATTCTTAAGGGGGTGTCACATCTGATATAAAAGCCGACAGAGTAAAATAAATTAATGTTCATATATATTCAACAAAAATTAAAATCAATTAATAATTTAGAGCTATACTTATTGTATTTGTATATTGCTTGTACAAAATAGAAAAATTTTTTCAAATTAGTAAATGTCATAATTAACATTAAACGATGCTCGGTCGGTAACAATCCCGATAAGTACGACCAAGTTATTAAAATATACTTTTTAAATAAATGCTATAAAAATACTGCATTTACGAGTGCTTACCAGAAAATAAATATTTTGACTTCAATTTACCATTGATTTTCGAATGAACTTTTCAATTTTGTTTGATCTTTATAAACAATATTGCCCCTAGTAGAATTCAGAATATAAGAAATAGCTGGGAAATTAATAAATGGACAGCGAAAATGGTTAGGTATTGACTCCCGATGAAACGCTTTTTCGCCCATTTCTTGCACATTTATTGGAATGAGCAAAATAAAGTATTCATTTCTGGGTAATACTTTTAATTTTGTTGATTTTATAAACAATATTGTATACGTTCATATACAAAGATTAAGTAATTATCAAAATTAAGGTTTAATTTATAATTATATACATGTATATACAAAAAAAAGGAAAAAAAGGTATGATTTCGGAAAAGAACGAAAAACGAGGGTATAGGTTATAAAGAGAAACATATATCCCTGAAAGGGAAGAAAAACCATGCGGGGAAGACACACCCACGTGCAGACTTGGAAAAGTTTGATATACACAACCGGTGAAGAGCGCGTGCGCGAGAATCAAGTTCGATGTCCGGGATGGGCTTGCAACGAGATTCCGAATAGGAAGGGATGGTGTCAATTGTATATAGCTGTATAATAGATACCTATATGTTTATTGTATATGCGAATTTTAGAATATTTGAACGTTTTATTCGATTTTTGATAAGGAATAAATTTATTATTGTTTTGTGAGTTATATCTTGGTTGAAAGGTTTGGTTGTTTATTAATCTTTAGAGGATAGTGATAACTAATAAAAAATTGTTTTACTAATCATATTTTTAAACGGATTTGAGGTTAGGAGTACCTATTTTCGTAGTTTACGAACGATTGTTAATAAACACGGCTAGATATTATATACCGAATGAGTATTAAATGACAAATTTGATAAACAAAAAGGTTAAATTGTAAATATACGTACAAGGCAATTAAAAAAAATAATTCATTATAAAAAAAACAATCTAGGAAACCTATATAACAGATGTAGTTAGTACCAATCTAAAAATCTCATTAAAAAAACAACTTTAAAAATCTATAAAAATTCGAAAAGCAAACCCCACAATAACCCATCTAAACCTACTTACACTTATCAACTAAAAGCCCAGTCGATAAAGCAGTCAGTGTCGGTAAACCCAAAAATTGAAATCTCGAAAAATATCGCACACACATATATCGTAAATAATGAACAAAACGAAACAAATTAACTTTGAACGAGGTGAAATCAACCGGGGGTTAACGACGACAGTCTAATCGAACAGACTCCCGTGAAAATCCCTCTACAGGAGAACCAACGTGTATATCCACACACCTTTTATCCACCGTAAGATTAGACTACTATATATATATATATGTACAACCAAGAAATCTTTGAACGAATAAACTTGGGTATTCTCACTTTTCCTCGGTTATCACGCGGATCTAGCCCGAGAGCCGTTAATCACTCGATTACGGGGTTGTATATATATATATATATATATATCCACAGAGGTTAAATCTTAATTTAACTCGTTACCGGTAGTCGTTACATTTGCGGTCCTTTTTTTCTATAACACGTAAATATCGTTAATTATCATGCACGGTATTGATATAAAAAAATTTTCAGTTATATAATGGAAAATTTAATTATAAGTAAAATAAGTAAATTAACCAAAAAGAATGTTTAATTATTTTTGTTAAGATTTTTCTTTAGAATTATTAATTACTAATCAATAATTTAATGGTTATCAATTAATAAATTGATTGTCAATATTTATATTAATTTATATAAATATATATACGATCAATTATTACGATATCGTTAAACATGAATTGTTAATAATTTCGTAAGTAATTGACGCACGTGAACTTTTGGATAATATTGCAGGTACAAGAATAAATAAAAAAAAAATGATCAATTGATTAATAATCGAAATAAATTATTAATCGATAATTTTTGGATTATTAAATAATTTAGTTCAATTAGCAATATATTCGCATTATAAATAAATAATTAATTCGACAATTAATAACAATATATAAACTTTTGTTAGATTATTTATATATTACGACGCGTATAATTAAATAAAAAATCTTAATTATCAATGGTTCGAATGAATCAATTACACTAAAAGTATACCTACAAATTTATTATTTTTTTGTTGTTCTTCGCATTGTCTTTAATTCTGGGTCGTCCGAAATAAAAATAGCGAATTTAAAAGAAAAGATAAAAATGATTTTCGATTGGCTTGCTCTCCTTCTAGGCTCCTGTGAGTTTTACGTCGTATACGGAACGGTAACGTTCAAAATGGCCGTGTGTGTATACATCTATATAGATCGAGTGACACTTGCGCACTTGGACTCGGTGGAATTTTGACGGAATAAAATGTTTTTTATATATCGAAATTATTCGTTTCATTTATCTTTATTTCTTTCGAATTTTTTGTATATTTAAAAAATTCAAGATTTTTTTTTCCGTTAAAACATATTTTTGTTGGACGAAGTGGTTGGTTACAGTGTAACTGCGATTTGTGAACAGATACATTTTTTGTTTTTCGATCGGGAATCGAATGAAATTAATTAAATGTATACGCGATGGAAAATATGCAATTTAAACGCAAAATAGGATTTATATTGTTTCGACGGTACAGAATGTCATACGTGAATTAGAAGATAAAATTTGATAAACGTTATATTATACGAATAATAACTATATTTTTTGATAGATCGTTGCAATTGTGTATTATACTTCACAGTTATAATTGTTACAGCAAATCAATTTGTTATATATCCTCCGTACCGCGTGGACAGTGCATTGATTAATAATTAATCTGATACTATAAGAGTATATATATATATATATATATATATATATACACAATAAGGAAAGTTAAGTGCCCTTTGTCTATCCATAATCTAAGTGTGTGCTAAATTTTAAACAAAAACATTGCGTTTTCGAGAATTATATCTTTACCAACAAAAGTTAAGATTAACTAAAATTAACGCATTAAACTTTTATCTTTACATATATACGTTACATTTTTTAATTAATTAATTATTCAAAACCATACGAGTCCCGTTCAAACATCAGATCTAATATTATCTTAATTATTTACTATAAAATAAATAAATAAAAGGAGCAATTATTTCAGTATACATCCTTGCGTTCCTAAAAATGCAGTATACAATTTCATATATTATTTTTCTTAATATTATTATTTATTTATTTTTAAATACCTACTTACAACATATATTTGATCTATACCACGCTAGACGTAAAAATTTTATTTATTTATACTCATCCAAATATTTTTTTTCAATAAATTGATTTTAACGATGTTCCAAATAGGAAAATTTGAATCATATATAAATAATATACATTGATTAAAAATTAAAATATCAACAATAAATAAATATTTTATATTTGGCAAAGCTCTACAAACTACTAAAGTAAAAAAAATGTTATACATAAATATATATTAAAATTCCAGAGCATGCACGCACTTTCCCAAAATCCCCTCCCTTCACCTTTTTGAAACAAGACAAACGCAAATTTCATAGTTTTGGCGCGCGCGATCGAGGAAAAGACGAAAATACGAGCATGGGAATCGTGCATGCCGGGAGAGCAGCGGTAGGTAGCGCGAAGAACCGAGCCGTGTCGTCCGACAAAGACGGACGTTGAAAGAGCGAGAGAGAGAGAGAGAGAATGGTGCGGGGTAACGTGACGGTAATGAAACGCGTCACCGACGGTTTTGTGACGAGTTCCGAGGGGAAGTTAGCGTAGCGTGGAACTCGGTAGGGGTGTCTACACCTCACCTCTCTCACTCTCTCCTCTCTGCGCAGTATTCGTACGTTTAGTTTCGTATAATGCTGCAGTGTGTGCAAGTGAGCACATTCCCCATAATATTCTCTTCTACATTTCACGTATTATTTGGATTTTGTCGAAAAAAAAGAAAAATTTATTTATTACTTACTCGACACTTTCCTAAATAAAAAAAAACGAAAATATAGGCACGTACAAATGGATATTCTCTGATTCAAGTAAAATTAATACATATCCATAGACACATACACTCTGACAAAATTAACGGTATGGAATTTGTGTAAATTATAATACTTAACTTTATGAGTTTTCGAAAGATGTAAAATATTGGAAAATCCCAGTTTTTTAGAGAGTGTATAAGAGTGTGTATATAAATATAACGAATAGCGCATTTTGACACACACACACACACACACACACGCGCGCGCGAATCACAAACCCGAATGAAATATTATACCTAAACTTTAAGAGCGAAAAAAAGTTGAAACAACTCGAAAATTCAATAACAAAATCTCTGTTTTGAACGTGAGTGAGAAGAGCTATATGTGTATATACCTGTATGAACAAATTTAAACTTAAATATATATATATACAGCTTGTAACGAAAAACAATATATATTTTACGATTTCGCGCGTAAGAAATAATTCATGTAAAAGGTACACGCGCGCACGTATACACTCATGCGTATATATATATATATATATATATATATATATACACCGAACATTCCCACAGGAAGAAGAGAAATAAGAAGAAAGAGGTAAATACTTGTATATATGCAACCATACGATGACGACGAGGAAGAGACTTATATATATAATATTTTACTATCATTTTAAAACGACTGTGTATGTGTTTGTATATACATATATACATAAATACATAAACCCATGCGCAAAAGTTGAAAATGTGTGAGAGTATGAAAAGTATCCGCGAGATGGAACCCTCTGCACGGAAATAAATCTAAAATGAAATGATGTGTCTTTCTCTCTCCTTTTTTTTGTTTTAAAACACAAAGAGAGAGGGAGAGGGAGAAGGACGTATATACATTGTTCGAACCTCGTTGAAAATTGAAATATATATATATATATTTCGAGTTCGAGAGGCGCAGTGAAATATTAGTAAATATAATTGGTACGATCTTCCAACAATTACAGTATAAATACTATTGAATTTTTCTTTCTTTCGGTCGGTGTATATATACTTACCTACTCTACTCTACTCTACTCTACTCGAGTATTTTTTTTAACGATTAAGTATTGTTCTTTAGCGTCGGTACTCCAATTATCGTTTTATCATTTATATCATTCACTGGAATACTTATGGAATTGATAATAATTAGTGGTCGATGTGGAAAAGAAAATAATTAATTGACACGTATATATACATGAGTAATAATTGTAATATAAGGATAAATATAAATAAATATAACTGATAATTACAAAACAAATAAATGTTAATAATTCATTATCTCTCGTATCCTGTTGCATGGTTGCATCTGCATAATTCGTGCAGCGAAAAGTATTTACTTACCACTCTCCTATTCACGTGGAACATTGAATATTTAACGGACCAGCAATATAAGTATAATCGCACATTTGAAAGAAATGAGTTCTCTCAACTCTCTCTATGTGCATAAAATTCTAGGAAAATCTTTAAAATCATCGATTTATCCTCGATAATCGAAAACCTCGAAAAAAAAGAATCGAGTGTATACATGATAAATACCTATATACAAAGAGTGTAAGTAAAGTGTATTTCGACTTATCATCGTCATCTGCGAAAACACGTGTCTCCCCGGGTGTGCTCGGTAGAGAATACCGTATAACGACAAGGCTGTAGGACCGACCGTCACGTTACCGATCCCCATTTCGCCGCTGGCGGGGGGGGGGGGGTAGGGGAAAGACCGAGAGAGCGAGCGAGCAACGAGTCGACAGAGAGAGAGAGAGAGAGAGCAAGAGCGGGAGAGGGACACGTGACCCCCGTGGACTCGGCGAATGAGGATCGAGTATTGCCGGCGTCCGGCACATGGCGTTACTGCACCGGCCGGAGAGAGAGAGAGAGGCTACGAGGCGCGGAGAGGAGAGCGAGGTGCGCGCGTCGCTTTTGCCAAACGAAGAGAGAAAGAGAGAGAGAGAGAGAGAGAGAGAGAGAGAGAGAGGGCGGTTCGCGGCGCAGTCGACGGCCTCAGTCGCAGTGGTACTCGAGACCGAAGAGGGTAGTCGACACTGCCTTCCCATCATCATCATCACACGCAACAACAATAGTAACCTTACTACCCGCACACGTTACACACGATTTTAACCAAAAGAGAGAGAGAGAGACACCGAAAGATTTTAACAAATAACAAACAGAAAAATAATAAGATTATATATATATATAGATATATACATACATATATATATATACATATTTTATTTATCCAAGATAGCGTGAGAGTGAGAGACTTATAATTTAAAAAAAAAATAATAATTATATATATATATATAGATCTTGAGATAAAGAGGAGGATATTCGACTAGTAATCGTGATCTCTCTCTAGTCGCGTGGCTCGGTGTGGCTCGGTGTGTCTGTCTGTGCGTGTATATCGGCCGGGTGCATGGTGCTGTGAGACATCCTCCGAAATTCGAAGAGTAAATAAGTATAAGATAAACTCAGTGTGTCCTATGTATTGTATGTATAATTCGATATAATTGAATATCCATATATATACATAATACGTACGGAAATAGTGTGATATATATATTTATATATATATAATATCGGTGACTGGTGATTCGAGAGTATACACGTAGATATATATATAATAGGAAGAAAAAAGAAAAAGAGCAGAGAAGAGTCTGAGAATGCCGACGAGTCTGTTTACCGAGATGGAGCGAGGAGCGAGCACCGGTTCGAGCGTCGTAGCAACTACGAACGGCGGGTCGAGCTCCCTCGAGGAACAGCGCGCGCTCCAGCTTGCGTTCGAGTTGTCGATGCTCGAGCTCGACCGGGGCACCGGTAACGGGAACTCGGGTAGCAACGGGGTCGTCAACGGACCCGGTGGCACCAACGGCGTCGTCGTCACCCAGGACAACGATAACCTCCAAACGACACCCGCGAGCGTATTCGAGGAGGCCAGGTCCAAAAAGTCACAAAACATGACCGAGTGCGTACCCGTACCCAGCAGCGAGCACGTGGCTGAGATCGTTGGACGACAAGGTAAAACATACTCTTCTTATACATTCATACGTACGTCTTCTTATACACGCACACGCACACGCACCGCTTACCAAATCTTCTTCCTTTATCCTTGAACCTCTCGGGCACTAGATATTTTTCGCAACCGTCTCTTACAATATTATTCCACTACCTATACGCTTTCCGAGAGATATTTTCGACAAGGTTGAATCGATCCTTTATTTTTATGTAACCTCTCTCTCTCTCTCTCTCTCTCCCTCTTTTTCCACTATTTATCCATGTGTCGTGTGTGCGTGCGTGTGCGTGCGTTTGCGCGCGCGAAACTTGTAATTAACATTTTCGGTGAAATTGACTGTCTCCGGGTACGGCACCTTCTTGGAAATAGCCGTGAGTAATAATAGATTTTTAAACTCCTTGAATAATATTAAATATTTCATGTATCTATCGTATTTTTCATGCTCTATCGTCATTGATCATCAAAACTTGTACAGATTTTAATGTTTATAGATACATTACTTAGGGACAAACTGTAATTAAATTAAATATTTGTTAGTCGATCGTATTTATATTCATCCAATTTTACGTTTAACCGTAATTGTTACGGACAATTTGTAACTCATTAAATGAAAAATTACCTGTAAATTCATAATCGATTGGATTTTTCATTCAATGAAATATTCGAAACAACATGATTAGTTAATTAAATATTGATAATTCGCATTTTTTCATTGGTATACAAAACTCTAAAAATATGTACCATTGTTACATTTAATTGTTACATATGAAAAAATTACGGTCATCGGAAAAATTTAAATAAACCAAAAATTAATCAATCGATCGTACTTTAAATTCGTAAAAAATACGCAACAACAAATTTTACGTGAAATTCTGTAATATAAAAATAATCAAACGTATATTTTTAATTCGGTAAAACTCGAACGCAGTCTTGTTTACATCGGAACTAGTATGTGTATATATATCACACGCACACAGGCACCCACCGGCAACGGGCAAAGATAACGTCGTGCACGCCGGTCGATTACGTTTACCGCGTAAGAAAAGAAAATTCACATCGAAAACGAAAAAAAAGAAAGAGTAAGTAAGTACTTTCGCTCCAATCGCTATGTACATTATGCGTATCGTACTAAAAGTGTTAAACGATTAATTACCCAAACGAGTATACGGGATTATTAAAATTTTATATATTTATATTCCACGTGTGCAACGTGTAAAAACAAACTCGTTCTTAAAGAATAGGAATAAGAAAAAGAAATTATAGACACACGTGTGATGCGTGTGTACACTGTATTATACATTTTCATTGACACATCCGGTTCGCACATTCCGAAATTCCGACCTTTTTATCTCTCTCTCTCTCTCTCTCTCTCTCTCTCTCTCTCTCTCTCTCTCTCACCTATAAATGTCGAGAGGTTTACGCATCGTAATCTACCGAAACAAAAAATGGAAATTGGAATAAAGTTATTGTGTATGGTGGGTGATGTAGTTAGTGTAGTATATAAGTAATAGTGATTTAGTTGAGAAAATATATATATATGTATGTATTGGCGAGGCCGTTTTTGCTTCCCTTCCTTCGATGAACTCGGTCTCTAAGACACACGGCTCTCTATGGGAGGAGGATCGTTGACCTCTTGGACGCACCGAGACACCGAGCACACCTTAATAACTACACGATCGCCAGACACACCGCTCTTGTATCCTAATTGTTTTTTTTTTCTTTTTAATTTTCGTACATCATATTTCGGTATATTGGGTTAATTATTTACCGTCGCGCACTCACGCACATGTACACGCATAAGCGTTAGAACACACATATATAGATACACGGATTTAAATGTATGGAAAGTCACCCACACGTACGTGAATATGTGAAAAACATTGAAACACACACGGATTTGAATACGCAGAATTACACGCGTCAGGACACGCAATGACACTTTATGGGTATATAAGAAAATAAAGATTCCTCTCATCGTTTTTATTTGTCACATTCACAAACTTATTATAATCGTTGTGCAAAATTTTATCTATACAAATATACAAATATATAACCATAACCATGTGCATATCGATATAAAATTCATTTATGGACATTAAAACAATATATTAATTTAATTTAAACGATAATGTTCCGAAAAAAAAAAGTTGAAGTAAATTTATAAAAAAAATCTGACATTCGCATAGGTACATATGCGTGTGTGTGTGTGTGTGTGTATGGAGAAATAAATATGAAATAAACATACATGTGTATACACGTATGTACAGTACGTATACGTGTATATACAGTTTATTATCGGGCTATACGGCAACAAGGTAAACCCCGCGATATTTGTATAGCGATAGCGCGAAAAAAAAAGAGTTGGTCGTTAGAAACGCGTTCTGCGATATATGTCTTTCTCTTCTCTCTCTCTCTCTCTCTGTAGTGGCTAACGGTGTCAACGTACATATATACATATATAACGTGTGCGTATACACACGTTAAATTCGAAATTCAAGAAGCGTTCGAGAGACGATCGGCAATCGTGATTTTTCCCTAGACTTCCGCTCGACTTTTTTTTTTAGTTTTATATACACACACCATACCGAACGAATCGTTCCTGAATACATACAGTAACGACATATATATATATTAATATATCATACATCGATGATTCTTCTTTTTATTTGTCGATCCGATTTTTCATGTGATTTATTTTGACGAAATAAGAAACGTTACGTTTTTTTTATTTTGACTCGACCACGTGGTCGGCGTAACGTGCTTTTATCTCTTTGGATGTGTAGTAACCAGTTTTGACTGTTGGATGAGTCATCTTCGTGTATACACACACATGTATGTGTATATATGTATATGTATATACGGCGAGTGTAGCATACACGCGTATTTATGAAAGAAGAGGTTTAAAAAGAAAATTTGTAAACGCTCATGATAACCCGGTATTTTATACGCGATATTATAATTTCTTCTTCTTTTTTCATTTCTCTTTACGTTACACAATAAGCACATCTGGCTAATTGTATGTCAATGTGTATGTATACGTACGTACACATGTATAAAATTATGTAATTTTAGAAGAAATCTTGAAACGTATTAATTACATTTTAGTTTGGAAAAAAAAGACATGTGTTTATTGAATCTCGTGCGAATTTTTTTTGAGGTTAGGAATATAATAGTAGGTCGTGACAAGCAATTCGTGTAAGTGCAATTCTAAATTCATTAAATTACAATTAGTTATAAATGAACATGTATATCACAGACGTCTTGCTCTCTCGTACACTTCTTAACTTCAAAAATTATTTCAACAAAAGCGATATTATTGATCGCTCACCATCTAAAATTTTATATATATATTTTAGGTGTAGATTTTACGTGTACTGCACACATCAGAAATCGTTAATAAAATGTATTGTTTTCAAAAAATTGTCGATTGTGCGGTACCCAAAATATAAATGATGTAAAAGAGAAAATTTTCGTACATAGGCATGGACAGAGAGTGTGAGAGAGAGAGAGAGAGAGAGAGAGAGAGAGAGAGAGAGAGATACGTACATACATATAGAATAGTCGGGTCGTTCGGGGGCGGGTGAGGTGACCGCGCGAGGACGCTGAACCCCCGCGCGCGCAAGAGAGAGAGAGTGAGTGAGATAGAGCGAGAAATGCTGCAGCCCGGGGATCAATCAATGCGCTATATACCCCTCTCTCTCTCTCTCTCTCTCACTTGCTCTTCTTGCGACTGTAACGGGTCACGAAGAATAGCTCCATACGTGCGAGAGGAAAGAGAGAGAGAGAGAGAGAGAGAGAGAGCAGCACAATCGCGTCGAGCCAATAACGACTTTTAATGAGTTTGATACGCCGTTCTGTTTATGAGGATGTGCCTATTTATTTTCAGTCGCCTCGCTAGCTCTCGTCTTCCTTATTCTTATTTCTCTCGATCATCATCATCATCTCTTTTTATTTTGTAAGTTACGTTCGTAAGTAAATATATATATCGATCGAAATTTTTAAAAATCTTGGATGTCTCGCGCGTGCGATCAAAATTATTTCATTGTTGGTATATATATATAATATCGTTCAAGGTCTTTTAGCTTTTCTCTGTAAGGGACGTTCCGAAAGTACAAATAATATGTATATATATATATACTTATATATACATGGTGTATACAAGGTTTTCGTTTTCAATCCCTCATCGGTTGCTTCTAGCTAAGTGTGTATAAACGTATATAAGACCTCATGCTGCGCTCTTTCTTTCTTTCTTTCATTCTTATTCTTTCTTTTTTTTTTTGAACCTTTTGCTCGCTCAGGGACAAACGGATGATGCCTCTATAGATGCGTTTTTCTTTCTACGTCTCTTCTGCGTCGCGTTATCGTTACACACGGATATTTTTAACTTTTACTTTCTTTCTTTCTGATGTCTTTTTCTTCTTTTTTTTCTCTCGATGTACAACAATCGTTGAAAATTGAGTTATAACATTTTATTACAATTCTCAGTACACGTGATTTTATATGCTTAAGGATGGGATGTTATTGGATGTATAGAAACATTTTTTTTTTCACGAAATAAACCGATTTCCATCGAGATTAACAACATTAACTTTTTTTCTCGACGTTATGTAATACGCGACCTGACTATTACCTTACCACTGTATATATACAAGAAGTAACGAACAATTTCGTCTCTATATATATATTTATACAAATTCGACTTGATAAAGGGTATGTATATACCGATTTAGCTGTAAACACATGTATATATGTAACGATGAAAACAAAACGTCTTCTGCGTTTAACAATAATACAAATCTGTCTATACTTATATGTGCGTGTGTGTGTGTTACGCGTATACCGAGAAATTTCAAAATCGTATATAGATTTTATTTCTCATCTTTTGTACAAGTACGTTGTTTGTTGCAAAAAAATAATAAATTGTATATATCGTTACATTATTTTTTTCCTTACAAAATTTTGTTGAAAAGACGACCGCAGCTATGAAATGCCTTTTATTTTTGACGAAGTTTGTGTACGCACCTGCGGAACAAAAGCTTCCGCCAATTTTTTCGTTAAAGAAATAAAATAAGTAAAAAAAAGGAGACCAAATGCCAAGAAACCACTGAACGGTTTTCGACTTTGGCTTTTGTCTCTCGATTTCTCGAGCGTCAGGCAAGACCACAAAATTGAGAATTTCCGGCAGGAGAGTCTTTCATTATTTCGCGAAAAACTCTCGGAATTTTCGATATATTTTCACGCGATGTGTATATATATATATATTTATATATTTATATATTTATATGTATGGTGAGATGAGAACATATATTTTGGGATGTTAATTTTTTTTATTTTTTCGTTACCTTTAGTATACATTGATCGTGTGACTATCGAATTGTATAGGGATATCTACGTCCCTCTGAAGATGGAGCGAGTTTTCAAATTCATTTATTACGATTTTTCGTGGGTAACGATTAATTGTAACGAAAAATATGTAATTAATTGGATGGAATATGGAATATGGAATACCAAATAAAAAATTTTTTTTTCTTAGTTAGATGAGGAATTAATTATCACTACTTATTTGTGATTATGTGGCAGTCGTGTTGCAAGAGGAACCCCGGGAAAATCGTGACGAGAATATTAAACTTAAAAAAATGAAATAAAAATCGTACTTTTTTAACGTTATAAATAATAAATTATAATTATTGATGATTTTATATACATTCATAAATGAATAATTACCAACATTTTGTCGATGTAACTGTTGGGATTATAAAATGAAATATTTCAATAATTTTTCGCAGGATAATTAATATTGGAAAAAAATTTTTTTCAAAAAATAAATTTTAAAATATATATATGTATATATAAAATTTAATTAAAAAATAAATAACTATACTAATTTATTTGGATGGCGCATATCTCGTTACAAAAGCTTACGAAAATTTAATAACTATATATAAATAAGAAATTCGTTAGTTCAATTTAAGAAAGTAAATGAAGAAAATATCGGTAGAATCTTCTTTTTTGATGGGAAGACACACGAGGTTTTGTTTAGCTGTCTTCTTCGTTCCATATATATATATATAGTTTATTGTTTTAGGACTCCACGCGAAATATTTCCTTACGTTCGAGCAGTTGGTTAAACGTACACAGTTTAGTTTGTCGTACAAGATGTTTTTCTTTTTGTAACATTTTCCTTTTCAAATGGGGATCTAATTTACTTTGTGAGAGAGTATTTTAATGGCGATTCGTGGTGATTTAACCTTTAAGGAAGCTAGTGGATACTAATTGAATTTTAAAGTAAATAACGATTAAACAATTGAACATATATTTTATAAATCATAAAGGATCTGATCTTTCCTCAATATCACGTGAATCTAGTGTAAATTGAGGATTTCGAGATTTGGTGAAATTATGTTTCGGTCATCAACTTTTTTTTTTATTTTAAAAAAATTTTAAAAAGAAGACGTCTGACTTTTGGGATATACGTTGATTTAAATTCTAATTAAAATTATTAATTTTACTAGTTTCTTTCGTTTTTTTTTTCATTTTAATTGTGGCAGTCTGCAATTTTATTATCGAGAATACTGATCATTTTTAATCGTAGACGACTTCTCCGTGTACATTTTTGGACTTGCTAAAATAAACGATAAATTATTATTAACGTTCTAACTGTTACTATTACTTGTATTGCTCATTATTATTTATTAATTACGATAATTATTAATCAATCGCGGAGTTTATATATTTAGCTGAAAAAAACTCGGAATTCCGTTAAAACTAACTTCCATGTACACTTTTATTTCCTATCAATCAAACGCACTTGGATCAAACCGTGGGTAACAAATGAACATTTAACATTGTACAATTGTCTGAACGTACGAGGTAATAATAAATAATAATTTTCTTACGTTTGTCAACATAATAATAAAAATGATAATATTATTACTAACAATGAGAGACATAAGTCGCGATGATCGTTATTTAATTTGTTACTACACGATTGTTCAGTACTCTCGCGGTCTGTGTATGTATACATACGATAGTATCGTTGATCGAAGTGACGATTAGGCTTCTTCATTCGTCGATCTTGAACACGCAGCATTTTTCCCTTCCCCGTACGTACCTCTATAGAGAGGCCTGGCGCCTTCTCTCTCTCTCTCTTTCTGTAAACATAAAAGACCTTTCCCTCTCTCTCTCTCTCTTGCCGGTCGGAAGCAGCTGCAATGGGCATCAGCCCCAATTTTTTCACGTGCGCGCGCGCTACTGATTTCTCTCTCTCTCTCTCTCTCTCTCTCTCTGTCTCGGAACGTTCGAGAAATATCTTTTTCGACGGAAATATTATATACATTCGTGATTCCAGAGATATTTTCTTTTTGATCGCGTAGAATAAGCGCGCGTAGTTTTTGGTTCGTTTTTTTTTTCGTCGCGCGGGTGTGTTGTACGTACATCTTGTACCAAGACAGTTATCGAATATTGGCACTTGTGTACCAACAGAAAAGAAAGAGAGAAAGAGTAAGAGAGAGAGAGTCTCGATAGGTGTGTTTAATTATCGCGAGATAAATGATGACGGAATCGATTATCGTATGATATAAGGCGATAAATCTTACTCAATTAAATGTACTCCAATCAGGCATAAATAAATAAAGCTATGTAAATTTGACGTTAGAGTAAACAATCAATCGACAGTATTGCTATTTATGTGAAAAGCAATTTACAATTTCGTAACGTTTATTTGCAAATCAATTATTTTTAAACGGATGTACAACCCGACGTGAATGCAGTGTACCTTCGAATCACCCAATTAAAATTTATTTTATTGCTCAACGTAGATCACCAATTTGATTATTAAAATCGTTTAATTTAAAAAATGCTTTCTTATAACACGTATAAATATTACATATGCAAATATGCACATGTATACACGTGTGTTTGTGTGTGTGTGTAAGACGATGATAATAACGATAGCGATGATGATACATAATAACACGCGTCTAAGTAAATTCGATCGATTAATCTAGATAATACGATTGTCGGTATATCTATATATACAGACACATACGTATGTAGATATAGGTATGTGCCCAAGTTGGATATAAGCGAACGTTTAGAGGAACTATAACGAGAGAGGGAGAGAGAGAGAGAGAAAGAGAGACGATGTTACATTAAAAATTTGTAGAACCTCGTGTGTACATAATTTACAGATACTTTATATATACCGCAAACACAACGTTTCATTGTTAATTGGCTAGTTAACACTATTTCACACTTTTCGGTCCCTACATTGAGTTATTATAAATCTCCTCCACGTGTTTTGGCTCTATCCTTCAGATTTGTCGAGAGAGAGATGATGAATTTAAAAATATTTCGGTTGAGAGACACTGGTGATCGCACTAGCAGATGTTTATGAGCCCGCGCGCGCGCGCGTGCGCTCCTCTTCCTTCCTTCTTCTTCTTTTTTTTCGTACTTACTTTGTCTGCCGGATGCAGGCATCGAACTTCTCTCTCTCTTCTCTCTCTCTCTCTCTCTCTGTGTATGTGCTCGGATTCTTTGGGTGAACAGGTCCATGGTGTCGTTTTTCTTTCCCTTTTATTTACGATATGTATTGGCCAATTTTTGGCTATAGTTGTTAGTGAAAGTTTTCGTTTTAGATTTTTGCTTTATCGGCTCTCAGACGTATAGTTGGAGATTTAATTATTTTGATAAGTATACGAACTAGCCGGTTTTTTAAGTATGGCTATAGTCGGAAACGATTTTATTTAATTTTATATCTTTACACAATATCTCTATAATATTATTATTAATTAATTATAATGATAATTGACCATTATTAATATTATTACTATAATAATTTATTCATTGAATTTTCTACTGTACTCAAGTATACTCAAATCGTATTGTTTGGTATTAACGTATAACAGTGAATTTTTGATACGTTAGATCTGGTCGCATTCGATCGAAGGAAACAATTGATTTATATGTATACCGTATACGTATCGATAATTTGATCAGGATTATTACAACAAAACTTTTCGATTACATTTTACAGACAATCTTTTAGACGATAATTCTCAAAAAAATTATAATATGGTGTTTAATATTATTTTCTCGATAACAAAGGGTATAGATTAATTAAACGTGGATGTTTTGATTTGTTTTCAAGGTCACGTTAGAGGAATTTTTATTGTTATACATATAGGTGTCTCAAATGACGATTTCGAAAATACATATATAACGCGAGTCGTCCGGTTCGATCGAAAACCGTACCTATATGTATGCACACATATACTTCGATGTATATGTATAATGTATATATAAAAGAGAGCGAAAAGAAATGAGAACGTCGCATAAAAGAGGCGCCGAGTTCTCACGGTGGTTTTCTCGCGCTCCTCGCGCGGTCTCTCGTTAAAAGTTACCCCTCCGAGCGAGTTTTCGAGGGCCTCTTTTAAAAAGAAGAATGAGAGAGAGAAAGAGAGAGAGAGAGACAAAAAGAAAATGGAGCTCGACTGGGTTTGCTCGTCTGCTCTCGAGGGCCATTATATTTCAGAGAGAAAGAGAGAGAGAGAGACGGTGTGGTTTAACGAAGCTGCTCAGTTCGGTACAGTATACCTGAAACGAGAGGACTAAGGTGAATCGTCGTCTGTACAGACAATGTTGAATCTCTTCTTATCTTATGTTTTAATGTTTTCGATTGATTATTTTTTATCGTAGGATGTTCAATTTAAAAGTATCGCGATATTTCCGTGTGAAAATTGACCGATCAGAAGTAACAAAAGAAAAAAGCGAGAGAGAGAGAGAGAGAGAGAGGGAACCCTTTTGTTCACCGGACGACGAGGATATCGAATGTCCGGGCAAACCCTTTTATGTACAAGTATATTTTACTCTCGATCCTTCGTTGCTTTTTTATATATATACATATATTCATCCGATAAATTTTTTGTTTTTCGGAGTGACACGTTGTGAAAAACGCGAGTCGAAAAATAGTAGTTTTTGAAGAAACTTAATGAAACGCCTGGGGAAACTTTTTTGATTGTCGCCGTAACGTGGGGGGTGCTGCCTCGCTCGCCACTTCCTCCTCCATCGCACACGTGCGGTCTTGGTATAATCGGATATTCGTGCGCTCGATCCCAAAGGGCCTCTTCACGTTGCGCAAGAAAATTACGAGCGGATGTCAACCTTTCCCCCCTTTTTTTTCTTCTTTTTTTTAATATTTTCACATTGTTTGGTTGGCGTTGTTGTAATTTCGTGAATTTTTGTTTAATCGAAGATACTAACTAAAACGGACAATCGATATAACATATCACTCGATGAAGTTGATTATTTACAGTCTAAAATCCGCACACTTGATAAGTACATTTGAAAAATTGTTAATTATTAATTAATAATCACTTTCCGCATATATGTTCGAAAGATTCTTTACCATTTTCGTATATAGTTGACCTTTTCAACGAAACATGCTAAACCCAATGATAAAGGATAGAAGAAAAAAAGTAGGTAAAAGCCATTGTATAATACTCATTACGAGCGAGTAACTTACGCCTTTTTTTTACACTCGCACATTCTAATCGAGAGCAATGCAACGTCGATTGTTCAGGAAATTGCATAACGCGAATGATCTTTCTCTTCGAAAAATAAAAAAAATGATCTCGATTAACCTGAAGAAACCTCAGTCTCTCTTATAGATATATAAAAGGATGATTTGTCCGATTAACGAATCGCACGAATATGTGTATACGTCTTAATTGAATGAAGTACGACACCTTGTAAAAATTACATTACGGCGCATCGATCATTCGTTGTATGTACGCTGAATCAACGTATACGTATATATAGATACATACATATATGTATATTCCATCGTCAGTTTCTCGCTCCATTTGCTCATAATGTGCACAACAATGGACACCAGGGCATTTCCGCTCATACTGCGCGTATACGAGGAAACCTTCTCCTCCCTGGTTCTGTCGATATCGCATACACACACACACACGTGCACACGTGTACCATCTCTTTTTTTTCGAGGTGCGCATCCTCACTCAGTTTTTAAGTGGGTCATCGAATAATCGACGAATACCCCTTTGTACGAGGTGTACATGCCTCTTTCTCTCTCTTTCTCTCTCTCTCGCTTTTTTTATTACATTTTCTACTTGCGAATAATTATTATTTTTCGCTCGTAAATGTACGCGCGGATAAAAAGAGTCGAGTAAAATTTACTCGAGCCTGTTGGGTTAATTGACTGATTATGAAATTCAAGTAATATTTAGTAAAATTAAACTAAAATTAATTATAAGTAATGTTTATCAATATTAATATAATATTAGTTCCTTTGTAAGTAAAATGTAGGAAAAGGAAATGTTGAGTTCAATGTACTTACGGATCTTTAATTCATTACTTTTTATTACGAATTCGATAAATATATATTTTTCAAGATTTACTACAACGAAGCAAAGTTGTTTTGAGTAATATTGATCTTAAAGAAAGTGCGTGTTAGTATATCATTTACACCGAGTCAGGTGGATCGACGTGTAATCGCGTTATTTACTTAACTACGATTATCATCCCGCATTAGAATCTTTAAAACCTTAGTAAGAATTGCGGATATGGATAGGTTACAGTCGATACCATATTTTTAGTCAAATAACGTGCTTTCACGAATCCTTTGAATCCCACTAGGAATTCACCAAACAGTCAGTAATAACCATTCAAGAGTTTTTGTACCAAAATCAACTTGAACTTTGTATTAAAATTTCCCTATATTTTGATAACTTAACATCGATTCAGTCAATTTGACTAGATCGCTCAGTAATATTTACTCTCGACCGTCGTGTCCAAAATTTTGTATGCAAATCAACGACACGCTGATTAGGTTTTTGAAATATGTAGACCTGTACACGTATAGACACGTATATATACACACACACGCGCGCGCGCGCGCGTCCGTCTTGACAACAGCGCGTTAGAGAGAGAGTGCAATGGCCTAATTAGCTTAATTTGCTCGTTGGAAAATAACTCGGTTAAATCGTACATTAGTTGCTCTCTTTGTACCAACATAATGACACATATATCGACCGATTTTATAAAACAACTTTTTCGTTGTTTTTCTCGTTTGATCTCTCTACGTGTGTGTGTGTTCGTCTGTCTGTCTCGTGTACATAAATTTTATATAACGATACACATACAGATACATTTGTGCGTTATACGGGATAACTCCCCGAGATTTTCTTACGAAATATCGAAACGTTGTTCTAACGCATATACGAGACACTTTCTTTCGGTCATTGTTATTCCT
Source organism: Theocolax elegans (assembly GCA_026168455.1). Classification (NCBI taxonomy): domain Eukaryota; kingdom Metazoa; phylum Arthropoda; class Insecta; order Hymenoptera; family Cerocephalidae; genus Theocolax; species Theocolax elegans. Next base: position 1,357,787 of record CM047428.1, on the reverse strand, counting down.
ATATGTATGTACGTATCCTGCATATACGCGACTTTATCGCACGGACCTCCCACTCGCGGATTTGATTAGTCGCCTCGAAGCTTTTCCGTCTGCTTTGCTCCTGTGTCTATGTATTGTTAACGGTTTTATGCCTCTAAATACGTATACTCGTTTTGATAACTCGATTATTTTTTTCTTCCCTCCTTCCTTCCTTCCTTCCTTCCTTCCTTCCTTTCTTTCTTTCTTTCTTTCGAGTGTGCGTAATGTCGCTTTCGAATGTTACCGCGAATTGTATATAGGTGGGATAATGGACGGAATACAACAATAAATTTTATCGGTTTGACGCGGCTCTCTGCGCCGTCTATACGAAATATCGAAACTAACCGGTTGCTCTGCGTACTTGTAATATAAATTAATTTCGTTAAACCAGGCAGAGTAGAGAAATTGTTGACCTCAGGGAATCTTGAGAATTTCCGTGTCGATTCGTAGATACAGAAAAAGAGAAGATATTTTTACATTACCAAAAGCGTGTTCGATGATATTTATTTTATGCGAAGAGAGGTGTAAAATTTTAAAGTGGTAAAGGAGGTAGATTTTACTCTTGAAAAGGCAGAAAATTTCATTTTCTCACCTTGGAAAAACCGTCGAGCGAGAAAATATCTATTTTTGAGATACTTAAACTTCAGGTGTTTCTACTTCGCGAAATGATGAAATTTCGTTCCGATATTCCGAGAGTAGATACGTAGGAATTTTATTCTTTTCGAAAGAGTACGAAACGATGTTCCTATTTTACGTTCGATGTTCTTACTTTTTATAGGTTAAATGGTTCATGTTCCTATTTTACTAAATAATCAAAACTTGGTTCTTTTATTCCGAAATAAGAACAAAAAAAGGAAAACTTTTTATTTTTGAAAAAAGGACAGAATTCGATATTTTTATTTCGGAAAAACGTGAAATTTCTTTGTAATATTTCGAAAGTATAAAGATTAACTGTTCGATTTTGCAAAAGCTTAAAATTTCGTGCCGACATTCCCAAAGTTAAATCTACTTTTAATAACTACATGAAAAGTTTAATTTTTTTTACTTTTGGCAATAATAAAGTTATTTGAAAAATACAAACTTTTGATTCATTATTCTATACAATGGAATTTTTAGACATTCGAAAAGGACATATTTCAATGATTCAATAGTTTACGAAAATAAAATATGTTTAAAAATCTAAAATTCCATGTTCCTACTTTACTGAGATAAAAAGTTTCAAATTTCTAACCCTTTTCGGAAATATTTTAAACTCTCTGCTTTAACTGAAAATGTTGAAGTTTTTACTATTTGTAAAAATGTATATAAATAGTAAAAATTTGCAATATACAACAATTGGACATCTCTACTATACAAAAGTGTAAAATATATTTAAAAATCTAAAATTCTAAATTTTTGTAATACTAAAATATAAACGTGTCCGCCACATCTACTTACCTTAAAATTTAATAATAATTTTACCCTTTCAAAAGTACAAACAGCAATTTATCTATCGATATTCTATTTTTTACGAGTATCTCAATCTCGCCTCACCGTCGATAAGAAAAGTACCCTATAAAAAAAAAAGAAGAGAAGAAGAAGAAAATATTGTTATAAATTTATGAGTTAAAAGGGCCGTAAAATCGAGCGTGTAAAAGAATAAGAAAAAAAGCCGAAATAACGGCAAATAAATTAGCAAACGATCGTGAAAAAGTGCAGTTAAAAGGCGGTTTGCACTCGAAAACACCCACACGCGACTACGTCAAACGGGAGGAGTAACAAACACGAGAGAGGTATATAAGGATATACCCGCGTGACAATGACTTTACTCGCCTTATGAATAAACCGCGAGAATCTCTTCTTCTTCTTCTTCTTTTTATTATTTTCATCTTAGTATTATTGTGTCTTTCTCCTGTTCATCCTATTGTATTAAATTTTATTATACAAACTGTTTGTAATATTTTATTATTGAAAACAAAAACGAAAATATTATAATAACCGTTCCAAGAAAATGTTTACACGTCTGTGTGTGAGCGTGTGTATATACACGTTCAAAGTTCGTTGCTTCGGTGTACTTGTGTGTATGCACGTGTATATATATATACCTATCTACCTGAGGAGAAATAAAAATCCGAGGTTCGCGCGCGGGTAACTATACGCGCAGACCTAACATTATATATACCTTCGAAGTAGTAAATGACGAAGAGAGAAAGAGAGATAAACATAACCTCTCGCAATTTATTCAAGGCTTCCGATGATTCCATCCCTCGGTACGTAGCTAGCAATCCCAAATAAAAAAAAAGACGATTTTAGTCGTAATCTTTTCTCTCCATTGATTGAGAAAATTTTCCCCCATTTTCTACCGGCGCGGCGGGGTAGGGGAGTGGGGGGGGGGAGAGGAGATCGCGTGCGCGCACTCCTGCGTAATTGCTCGGATTCGTTCATTTGACTCTCTTTCTTAAAGATAACCGGATTCGTTGGTTCAGAAAGTACGCGTTTACGCGATGTACATAATATGTCTACCATTCTAACTCGTGTGTGCGCAAGGAGAACGAAAAAAACATTGTTATTAATAATGGGAAGTAAAGAAAAATAATAATAATAATAATAATAATAATAATAATAATAATAATAATAAACATTGCGTCTCCGATGAATCCCTTTTTACTCAAGGCCAACTAAGGTGACTATCGAGACGCGGTCTAAACCGCGAGCTAGCGCGCGCGCACGTGTTCTCTCTCTCTTTCCCTCTTTTTCTTTCTCTTGCTTCCCCCTCTCCGCCTCTGTACGAGCCACGTGTGCGTATATATGTATACCGGCACCTTACGCAATTGCGCAGCGATATTGCTATGCGCGCGCGTGTGCGTGTGTGTGTACATGCGCATACAAGGAATTTTGCTTTGATAAAAAAATGTGACGGTTCGGAATAACGGTAAGGTGACAAAGAAATTTTGATAAAAACGTATACTTACGGTTGAACGTTGAACTGTGCGATTTAAAAGTGTACTGATTACACTTTTCATCGTTTGTTTATTATTTAGTTTGGATATTAATTATCAATTAATGTAGCATTTTGCGTGTGCCCCTGTAAAATTAATTTATGTGTAATAATGCTCGTTTGAGTGAAACAAAAATATAACAAGTAAAACACAAAATATATCAAAATTAAGATGTGACACCGTGCCAAAGAGATGATTAAAAATACCGATAAGTAAAAAAGAATAATCATTTAATATATATTTGTTTTTTTTTCTTGATATTCAATTTTATAATTTTCAAGGTAGTTTATTAAATTTTGTCATATTACTAACCGAAATAAAGAAATACTTTTGTATATGTAGGTGTTTACTGTATCAAAGAACCTATGGTTTTTGTTTTACAATTTTTTTGGTATTGGTACAAATAGTTAGAAAAGAAAAATACTCAAAAATACTACCAGTTAAATTAATCGATATGAGATGATCAACCTTAAAAAATCAATAAACAAAGTAAAATTATTCTTCTTTGTAAAATTAATTAATAGTTATTTTAATAATTTGTAGACTATTAAAAAATGTAACTATAAGAAAAAAAAACACATATCGATCCATCATCGAAATTTATCGTGTCACGGTCGCACTTTGTCTTATTAAAACGAAACCACCTGAGCACATTGCTCAATGCACCCGAAAAAAGAAACCGGGAGACGATTGATTATGTAAAAAATTCTAGAAGAAAACACATACCGAAATTCGATACTACGAGATAATTTTTTTTTCCGTTCAACATTTCGCGCAATATCTGTTGCGTAACACGAGATTTTTAAAATCGTTACGAATTAAGAATGATAACGTATATGGATATAACGATTCGTAAACGAGATGTTTTACATAGTATAGGCTGTCTTATCGGAAAATCCTTTGCAGGCGAAGTCAACGGAAAGGGAAAGCAAGCAATAACTATCTTATAAAAGCCAGAGAGAGAGATGACGAAGCGGAATTCCTCTCTCTCTTTCTCGCAATTTTACGGCCGCGAATTATGAAGAAAAAAAGAAGAGAGGCGGTGTACACCATTTGATCTCGACATTGACCCACTTACGATAAATATTGTCGTTGCGCGAATTTTTCATCAAAAAAAAATACGTATACACCCTATTGCTTCAGTTGTGCGATTATTGATAATATTTTTTTTTACGAGAAGGCAAATCCTTTTTTTTGTTTCCTATAAATCGGAAAAGAAATGCCGATTTTGTTCATACACCGAGCGTTTGTTAACCTTTACACCGAGAAAGAGAGAGGGGAACGACCGATAAACCGAACCTTGTCCCAATTCGCGTGAGGCGCGAAAAAATAAAATACTCGAATGTTTGTGTGAACGGTTAACGTTTTTTCTTTTTTCTTTCTTTCTCCTCCAAATTAATTGTGTAAACTTTGAACATCGACATAGTCATTACCAAAATTTTTTTCGGAACAAAAAAATCTCGTGTGATTACGATTAAAAAAAAAATTAAATTACCTATATATATATTTTCACGTAAACTTATATAGAATCACATCAAAAATCTTTTCCGATTAAAATTCGATTATTAAAAAAAAAAATAAAAATAAATCGGATCGATTTGAAAAAAGAAAACGATCGAATTACGTAAATTTTCGTGTAAAGTTAAAAAAAGACTTATCTTAGTTACGTCTTGTAAGAACGAAATGCAAAAAAAAATTAGCGAACCGAGTATCGTTCGTAGTTTCACCAAGTTTATTCTAATGAGGAACGCGGCTTTGGGATTTTCGAGGTCGCTATCTGTATCTACGTGCGTATACGTGTGTGCGTGCGTATTAGACACAGTCTGTGGCAATTAAGTTACTAAATGTCTCTAACGAATATAATGTGGCTCGGTAAAAAAAAAGAATCTATATTTTAACCCCGATTTGAAGTTGCAAATCAATGTACGTTAACGAACAGCTAAGAATTAGTTGATTTTTAGTATAGATCAATTGTCAACGTAAAATATTACGAGCAGATTAACATTTTTTTAAACAAATAATAATTTAAAGATTTTGAGAAAAATCTGCGAAGAGAAAAATACCCCTTGTACTACATCGATAGGTGATAAAATTATAGGTAAAATTTATAGTGAAACGAATTTGCTACGTTTAATTAAATTTATGTCGTGTTTTTTTAAAGAAAAATTATGATGTAACGATTACGAAGAATGTTCGTTAAAACATCAAAATAGAATGATTTTGATAGATTTTCGATAAGATGAAAAATTGGGTTGAAAAAAAATCTGTTATATATCGTATCGACAGTTGATCAAATTTGGGTTAGCTAGCAATCGTCAGGTTAACTCTAGTAAAAATTTCTATTGAAAAAAACGTCACGTTTCACCCAAATATTTGCCAAAAAAATGGTGAGATTTCTGTTAAAGAATTCGTTGACCGGAAATGTGTACTGTTAGTCACAACGACGATCGATAATCGTTTTAACAATGCATATATATAAAATTAAATCATTTCATTAAAATTAATATAAAGTAACCAATTATAAATTTGAAATATTTTATTTATCACTTTAACGAATTTTCGGCAAATAGTCAAATCTTTTTTTTGGCGGTCTTTATTTATCCCGCGATTTACGATTATAACAAAAAATTCCTGCGAACCGAGATCATAAAATTTGGCAGATTTATATACAGCAAAAAATAATTAACGAATTGTACATATATTGTCTCGGAGTATTTAATTAAATAAATTTAAAGAAAAAATGATTAAATAATTAATTTTCTCATCTAGTTAAATTTTCGAAGTGGTATGTATAAAGAAAAAAAATGCAAAATCGTAAATTTTGAAATTCACAGGGAGTCGTATGCGAAGGAGATTAGAAGAAGCATCTTCGCACGCTCACTTTCGTTCCGGCCACCTTTTTTTTTCGTTCTCTACCACATTTGCGAGGACCGCTTTGCCTTCTACGAATCGGCCTTCCTTCCTTTTTTTGCTCTACTGCCACAGTAATTTTATTAAGAGAGATGCAAATTCAATTTTAATTTTTTTTTCTCTCGATTCCCAAGTGAGGAATCGAATTCGAGAGATAACTTTATTCGAACGTAACAACCGCCTTTGATACGTCCGAAAGGTATTGAAAGAAAAAAAGATGGTTTCTCAGGAATTGTGTTTATTAAAATTATGATCGTTTGCACCATTTTTCCTAACTTCAAAACATACAAGATCAGCGATTCCTTACTTCATGAAACATAAAAGTAGCTGATGCTAACCTCAAAATATAAGAGAAGGTATTCTTAACCTCGAAATTTGAAAGAATGTTATTTTATATCTTATGAAACGTAAAAAAGAATCTATCCCTATAACGACAAAACAAAATAAAAACAATTCTTACTCTCAAACTATAAAAAAAAAGTGTGGTTTAATTTTTCGTAGGATAAAAGTACGATAATTTATTTGCAATCTCGAACGGGTTCAACGGACGAGCATCACGTCCTTCGAAAATGTACGAAGGTCGCGAAGTCATAAATTTTTGCGCGCTACAGATATCGAAAGTTTACAATTGGTGCATTGTGTGCGAGATATATACGTTTGGAAATGTCTCGGTCGGCACACTCGCTCGCCTTGAGACAAAAGCGTGACGCCCCGAGCCTTTGAAACCTCGGGTTTTTTACTTTTAAACTCCTGCCTTCTCTCTACCTTTACTTTTCGTTTATATATATATATATATATATATACGCTTATCAATAATTGTTTACCCGTTTCATTAGTTTTCTTTTAATAATTACAAGAAAAAATTTAATTTGATCGCGCAGGAGAGATGACGGTCATGAGTTACAGGTGTCTATAATCTTATCGACTGAATTCATTATTTGGAGGAGATTTGAAAATGCATTAGAATCTGATGGAGGATTTTAAGAAACAGATTTTTTTTTATATCAGTGATATAATATCTGTATATTCAGGTTAATGTAATTTTAATAAAATAAAATTGGGTTGTAACCTTAAAGGTATTGTTTTAAATTTAATAAATAACGATTAGTCGTTAAGTTAATAGATTTATCAAGGTTCGACATAAACTTAGAAATAATTATTTGCCATTAATTATTTAAAGGTTTGTATTAAACAATGGTGGATTTAAACATTTTTTGTCGTTCATGTAAAGAGCCCGAGCAATTAAAATTTCATCGAGTGCCGAGTAAAAAGCGAGGGTAAACATTTACCGATCGTTCAAAACTTGGTTGACTAAGAGAGAGAAAGAGAGAGAGAAAGAGTGTACACATATACATATACATCCTGAAAATATAAAAAAGGACATGAGATATTTGAGAAAATACACATTACTATAGCAAATATTTTCAGGATACTTGCATCCGAAGATTCTCCTTTCGTGATTTATACGCACATATCCATCGTCATCGAGCCTCTTTTTCCTCTTTTTCTTCTTTTGCATTCGACGATTCATTAGCTACTAATCACTTTTTACGAACTCCTTCATTCGGTATCATCTTAATAGGAGTGCATATCTGTGTGTGTGTGTATATATGTATATAAAAAAATGGATTATTTTAGAATCTCCTTTCCAATTAAGCGATAAACCGAATTTTAATTAATCATTCTTCTTTTGTTTTTGTTACAGGTAAGCTTCTCGTGATACACTGGGGGATTTTTTTTAAGAGGTGCAACAGCCAAAATGTATAACGTAAGTTCTAAATGAAAATTTTTAAATTGCAATCGATACTGCAGCATGATGACAATACTTTGCGCTGCATATAGGTGCCGCTAACTTTCGATAATCGAATTAGTTAGCGTAAATCAGCATCCTTCCTCTTTTGGAGGTATTCCAAGTTTTTTTGTAATATTTATAATTATAGTTTTAAGGAGACGGTGGAATATTGTTATTTATTTTTATTTAGACCTAGTAGAAATTAAAGCGTTTTTTTGTTCGAAAATATAATGTTTTTGAAAAATTTAATCTGTAAAACGAGTAATTCTAACCAAAAATATGAGAGAATTGGTATATTTGTTTTAAAAATTAAACTCGAATTGTTTAATTTTCTTAATTATTTAGTTATAAAAAAAAATTATTCTTTTAAAAAGTTACTGGCAAAGTTTATATTAATTTCATCTTAGTAAACAAAATAATCTTTTTACATTTTTGGAAGGTAAATAGTCCTTTTTTTATTATAATACCAACATCTCCTTAACAGACTGATTATAAATATACATAGGTTTTATCAAGCATGCTTGTCCAACGTTCGGGTACAACGATAATCACATATTTGCGCATCCTAAATACGATCACAAATTTAAGGATAACTGTACATATGGACCTTAAAGACGCTTGTTAAATTTTGACGAACGTACTCAGAGAAAGAAAGTTGATTCGATCGGGAAAATCGAATGAAGAAGAAATGTTTGATTTTAACTCCGAGAGAATGAAGAATAATCGCAAAGAAACGGAAATGTGTAAAATTAAGCGATCGAAAGAGACTCAGACAAGTTTCGTCAGGTATATAGAAAGAAAGAGGAAAAACGCGTGGGGCTATAAATTCAAAAGTGCTCCTCACGGTGGTGGGTTTTATATACCTGTTACTAAGAAACTCTCTCTCTCTCTCTCTCTCTTTCTCTCTCTCTTACTAAGATTTTCGGAGACCAGGTAAAGAGACGTCACTTTGCTCACACGGGGCTCTTTTCGTTCCCTCGAGCCGGAATTCCAAAGATTATCGCGTTCAAGTTTTGGTCTATACCTGAAACTCCTCTTTGTTTGTTCAGTGCCGCGCAATTTTTCGAATGGATAAACCTTTCCTCGATAATGCTCGGTGAGATTCGGTCTTACTCAAATTTTCATGATTTATGGATGGAAGATGAAATTTGCTTAACGCTCTTCTTCCATTCCTCGGGATGCGAGTGTGGTATTTTCTAATTTTGTAAATGGAGAGAATTTTGGAAATATTGGATATCTTGTGTAATAAGTGTCATCGTAATTTTAATTGTTTTCAAAATTCGAAATGGTTTCCAAGGTTTTTTTGATTGTCAAATAATTTAAAATTTATTTTAAAATTTCGATTATTTCACAGTTTACTTCAAATTACAAGATTTGTATGAAAATAAAAAAAATTTTAAATTTACCTATTTTTTTGTTGTAATGTTCAATACTTGTCAAAACAGAATAGTACAATACAGATTTCAAATTTCAAATGATTCTACATTTGTTTTAACGTCGTTTATTATTTAAAATTAATACACATCAAATTCATCCTACGTTTTGTGATGATTTCACGTGACTTCAAGAAAATATTACGCGATTTCTATGTTAATAAATAACAATATGATTTCGAAAAAAAAGCAAGAAGTACAATTATTTTAAAATGATTTCAACTCGTGTGAAGTCAATTTGATAAATATGATATCAATCATAATTTCGCATGAATTGGTTGTTAATGATTTCTTTAGAGTAAAACGAGATTTTATTACAGTTATAATCAATCAGATTAATTTATGTCGAACATCCAATGCAACTTTCAAATTAACCGTGTTGTCGCGGTAATTTATCTATAAAAGTACCTTAATACCTACGGTAAAAATTCAAGGACAAATTATGAGGAACAACATTTGAACAAACATAGTTATTATCTCGAAAATCTGAAATTTACCCTGATATCATGTAAATTAAAAAATTCTCAAATCAACGTACATAAATAATCTTGCACATGGAAGCAGCATCGTGTTATAGTCTCGTACATATATATTTATGTGTGTGTGTGTGTGTGTGTATACACGTCCTTTAAAAGAAAATTGTGCAACACTGTTTTTGTTTATCTTCTCACCGAGAACACTTTCTTTCTTCTCCAACTTGAGGTGTACGCGGTATTTCTTGCACATTTTTTTTCAAGGTCCCGAAACTCGGTTAATTCAATCAACCGATCGGTAATCCCCTCGAATTATCCTCCCCTCCCCACCCCTCCCTCCCTCACCACGAGAGAAATAATCCAATTGTTATGTATCTCACGATGATAATCGATTTTGCGCAACATTGCAAAAATTCTTTAACGGATCGTGCAACTATTTGTCGGTTTTCGATTCACCTGTTCCCCCCTTCATTACGCGAGGTGCACAGACACCGAAGAACAACGTTAATTTGTGTGACGCCCTTGGCCAGAGAGAGAGAGAGAGAGAGAGAGAGAGAAAGAATTTTGTGTGCGCTCGCCACGCGTCCCTGCCCAAATTACCTTTAATTCTATAGGTATAATATGTATATGTATCCCCGCGCGAGTTTCTTCGTGATGTATATATATATAGAGAGAGAAAGAGAATTTTGGAGTCGAGTCTCGAGAAAGCATATTATAAACCTGTCATTATGGTTTGACGATTTTTCGCGCACGCGGCCTTTTTTTTTTGAGAGAGAGAGTTTTTTTCTTCTTCTTCAAAGATACCAAATTTTATGTTTACATGGTTAAATGTTAATTTGGGGTAGAGAAATTTTATTTTTTCGAACCGCGTGAAATTAAATTTACTTTTTTTCGGGTATATATGGTGTGGGATAAGTTTAATCAATTTTCAGAGCGTGGAGTTGTGATAATAACGGTGTCTATGAGTTTGGATTATTTTCGAGTTGATTTGTTAAAACAGATTCTTAAAATTTTTCCTGTTATAGGAATTTAACCAATTTTCTCGATACAATTTTCGCGATTTCTGTAAATATCTAAAAGTAATCACCTGATTGCTAACCTCAAATCGTTAAAAATCGTAAAATTTCCAATCTATTACGAATTAGGAATTTTGTTTAGAAGTGTCTCGTTATTACCTTCAAATTTCGAATTATCGTGTCTCCGTTGTATGAAATAACCCGAATTCTCGGTATAAAGTTTTTTTTAAAGTAGCTCGTCATATTCCTTGAAATTAATAATGATTAAATGTTATAACAATACTTATTGTAACTAATCTACTCGACTTCCTCCGTAGGAACGGACAATAATTTGATAATTAAATAAAAAAAATGCTCGTCACAAACCGCACACCTAACCTTAAAAGTATTGATATATTTATGTCTCATCTACCACAAAAGTGACAATGATCGTACCAATAATACCCAATAAAAAAAATCAAACAAATCAATGTACATCCCTATAACGCCTAATAATAAAATGCAAAGTTGACACACGCAGACGCATATGTCATAGTTGAAACATCCGTCTTCAACACGATGCGCTTACTTATATTATATTATATATATATGACTCAGCTAATAGGGTCTCTTCTCATCGATCAGAAAATAAAGAGAGAGAGAGTGAGAGAGAGAGATGGTCGACAATTTCCTGGCGATAGAAGCGTCACCGACTATCTGTCTCTCTCTCCCTCTCTCTCGCTTGGTCTCTTGAACGAGAAGGAACGGAAGACGCGTTCACCCATACCGAGAGATATATATCCGCGTGCGCCGCATGGTAAAGAGGCTATATAACCATCGTTTCCCCGAATCCAGGCCTTCAAACCTTTCCTTTTATTTTTTCTTTCCTTTCTTATTTTCTACTTCTTCTTTCTTCTCTCGTTTAATTTTTTCGCTAAACTTTTTCTTTTTCTCTCCTTCCTTTTTTTTGCACGGGCTGCCGTTCCTGATACAGTCTCTCTTGGCGCCTCGATCGATAGATCATTTACGCGGTGAATTCGAAATTTTCCCCCTCGGATCGATTTGTTTACTCGATTGGCATTCTCTAGTCGTGGATTCGCGATTTCCGGTCTCTCCTGGCGTATCGTGTAAATAGATACATCGCACGCGTATACATATATATATATATATATCACATACAACCAAAGTTTACATGTATACGTTTTTATCTCGAGAGTGCAAAAAAAATCAACCTCCGCCGCTGTCACTTATTATTCGTCGAGGAAGAATAATAGACATTTTTGGCCTTTGTTGCAAACGCCTCGCGTTTTCGTCTGATTTTATCGAGAAAAGTAAATATATATATATTTATTATCAAATTATACCGTGTGTTATTTCCGATCGTCTAGAATTTTAAGAAGGTATAGAGAATGACAATAGGTATCTGTGTCTGGCTCGGTCGTTTTGACCGAACGAGAGCATTTAGCCTCAAGGCCACGACTACGTTACGCAGATTTTTTTTCTTTTTTTTTTATTTTTCTGGGGAGAGGATCGCGTGACGAGCTTTTCGTTTATTATAGTTTCGTACAAAAGACTTTGGACTCTCTTTGTCTATAACAAGATACCTCATTTTTTTTCTTATTCTTCACTTTGTTGAGAAGCAGACGTGTTATACAAATGTCTCGTTTTTTTTGTTATAACAACGGTTTTAATAGAAATACAATTTTAGGTTAAATACGAATTAGCCAGTTTGTTGAAAATCGGGAGGTGGAAGGGGCTTAATTACGAACCTCGAAATAGGGATGATTTACATTTGGAATTTTAGATGAAGAATCTTGACGTTCCATCTGTCTAGTAATATTTTATTACTTTCTACCTATGTCAAGTGTGTTACTTTAATTTTTTTTGTATTACTTCGATAAAGTGATCTTTTACCCTTTTTACTTCAACTTTTTTACACTCTAAAGGATTTGTTTTGATTTTATTATCTTTTCAAATAGGTGCTTACTGTTTTACTTTATTTCATTTCAACCGTGATTTTTCATTCTTTTCACGGTGATAAAGTATTTATATTGTTGCATTTTTCACTCCTTTCCTGGTAATTCTTACTTTGTCTAATCAAATATATATTTTTCCTTTCATTTAACCGAATCGAGTTAAATATCGAACTCAACGTTCCAACATCACGATCTCAAACCTAACCTAAATTTATTTTTTGTTTTCGAGCGCTTAATCGCTTAAAGCACAAAATACGAAGTGCGAACATCTATTATTTCCCAAACCGAAAAATCACTCGACGAAACGATAACCACGAATTTTCTGTAAAAAAACCTACAATTCGTAGTAACTTCGCGAATCGAGTAATAACGAAGGAATGGTGACGTTGATCCGGAATAATCGAGATAAATGAATAAATGAGGGAAATAGGAAAAAATTGGCAAAAATGATAAGGTAGTAGCCGTAAGTTGAGTGACACTGTACCGTCGAATCGTTGAACCACGGAGTGGTTCAGTGGCTCCAAGGCCGGCGGAAACCCAGGCGTGCGCAGGATGCGCGCGCGGCTTCGACGACCGGCCAGACCTTTGTATATATATCTATATACTTACACATGCCCATGCGCTTCTTCTTCTTCTTGCTCTTCTTTTCACTCTCTCTCACTTGTTCTTCTTCTTCGACTGCATTGCCGATCCATATGCCGAAGCTTCTCGTTCGTTCGTTCCTTCCTTCCTAAACACTATCTCTTTCGAGCTTTAAACTTCGGGATCGTGGGAAACTGGAGCTTTCCGCACTACGTAATACGTATAGTGGAGAAAGGATATTTTAAATATTTATCTATTTGTCGGTATAAAATGACAAATATTGTATAAACATACAATATAGCGATTCATGTAAAGACAGAAGGAACACTTGTAGGCTTCGGTATATAGTATAACCTAAAAATTACTTGACAATTAATAAGATAAAATTAATTGCAAGTAAAATTATAGATATATAAATATCCATAACAATGGGATATACTAAAATTATAGCGTACATTATATAAAATATATTTCGTTGCGTAGTTAAGGGGTTAATTTATAATTTTTGTATAGGACTATTACCTCGTAAATATTTAATAAATAAATGAATACACGTATGTATTTTGATTATTGGTTCGAGAATAAAAATCTAATGATCTCAAATCGGATTAGGTATATATTTTACGGACGATTAATCGAACCACAGCTCGATCGCAGTTATTATTTTCTTTCTTTCTATTTCTCTCGTTTATACAGATAGATAGATAGTGAAGTAGGAGAGGAAGAAAAACAAACTACCGGCACGTTCCATCTCAGATTATGGAAAAAATGAAACGAAGTAGCTTTCGTTGACGATTTAATGCTGGACACATTCTATTTCTTGAGAATAACTCGAGGTTGCATTCTTTTTTTTTGTTTCTGAAGATTTTTAGATTACCGATATGGATTGTTTTATCTAACGTACATCCATAACGATGATTAAATATTTATCTAACGTAACAAATTGTTCTATTTTTATTTAAAGATACCGACTTACAAATTTGTAAATTAACAAGAATTATCGTATAATTATTAAATCGTTATTACAAAAAAGTTTTTTCTTTTTTTTTTGGTGTGAAAATTTACTTTTGCGAGATTGTAAAATCACGAATCTTGTTCATATTTTTCATTATGAACTACGCGCGAACCAATTCAATTCTGGGTAATTTCGAACAATTAAAAGTCTAGAATAAAATTAACTAGAAAAATAATTTGATCCAAGAGCTACACGAAATCGAAAATTTAATAATATTTCGATTTGCAATTGAATAGTTCATTAGAGAGTATAGAATTGATATGTATTTGTGAGTATAAGTTTCGCGCACCTTCTTTTGTTACTTTTTCATTGAGAGCTCCTTGAATTCCAGGTCCTTTTTCTCATTCGAGTCCATTTTGAGAATGAAATTCGCTAGATAACTCAGGAGAGTACAAGAAACAGTGCAATCTAGCAAGGACGAAGAAATTACTCTTTGATGCTGGATAATGGGTAATCTTGACATTTGCCCATTTTCCAACGATCGCACGATTCTTCTTTTCTTTTTTGTTTTCTTTTATGAACAAAAATAAACGTCTCTTAGTGCGAATATCTAATCGATTTCGTTAGGTATGAATATGTCAATATTTTGTAAAATAATGAATCGAAAAAAGGATTTATTACGTACCACGAAATAGCTATTCCGAACAATAATCGTTCACTGACGAGTGTTAACGGAAATTGAATCGTTTTCGTAAGGTATACAAGTAATTAATTATTTTGAAATTGAATTGATTTCGTTATTGCTACTAATTAATCAATCCTTTTACACAATAACGAGTCAAAAACGATTCCTAACCTCAAAATACGTAACCTGTATAGAAGAAAATAAGCGCGTTAACAACGTTCGAATGACATTTAAAGTTAAAAAAGAAAAATGATACGTATAGGAGATACACCTGCCCGAAAAGTGAATTAAAATATATGTATATATGTGGACTCTTGAAAATTGGTGCCGGGTCAATTAAAGTCCATCAAAGCTGAGCTTTTTCCCTGTCTCTCTTTCTCTCTTCGTATAATAACGAAAGCCCTCGAACCCGAGTACGGATTTAGATGGTTAACCTCTTGCGGTTTATTTTCGAACTAGTCGGGGACAACCCCCTGAAAAAGGAGAATAAACGACGGCAACTCGAGTAGTCTGTATAGAGGTTCTTCTTCTTCTTCTTCTTCTTCGTCGCGCCAGCTACGAACAAGACGACCAACTTTCCTGGAAGTTTGATCTATTTCGACATATGCCAAGATCTACCATTCCCCCTTCCCCGCCCATCCCCCCCCCCTCTCTCTCTCTCTTTTCCGTACAACTTGGACCGAAAAGTTAAATTACGCGTCTTTTCACTATTTTATCAATCGTCGATAAAACGTGCGTTTTTATCTCGGTGTAATTAGTCACGTAAATCGACGGTCCTCTCGACGATCATCCGGTATAACAAATCGTCGCGTCAGGTTTATAAGGGGATGCGCGATACCGATATATAAATTAAGTATAGCTATTAATTTTTTTGTTAACGCGACGTTACATATACGTTTCCTTGTTTCTTCTTTTGACGCCTAACTTTTTTTCAGATATCTCGATTTTAATCGTTATCGACGAAAATGTCGTGGCTTATCCACTTAATGTATATATATATATTTAAAATTAATTGTTTTGGTCACATTTTTAGTTTCATACTTTAGTCACAATTTTCGGATATTTGAAGGTATAAATATACCCTGTAATGCTTACTATCGCAGATCGCGTTAAATAATAGAGATGTTACGTACAACAATTCAATCATCGTGTAATTTCGAGATTAAGAAAGAAGGAAACAGTGGCTGTATCGCAACTTTTGAATAAGATTGAATATTCGAATTTCAAAGTTCCAGGTGGGAGAATAGTAGAATATAGGTCTGGTTATATCGTCTCGCTGTCACTATATACGTCCACGTATCTATCGCACGCACACACACACACTATGTGCGTGGGAATCTATGGCTTGTATGTATATATATATATATATATATATATATATACACACACACACATATATACATTTATATATACATATATATATATATATATATATACATACCGCAATTGCGTCGTGCAACTTTCGCAAGTTGAAGTTTGATCTATATTTGCCAACTGTAGTGATGCGAGATAAACCCCTTCCTTCCATTCCTATCTATACACGTATAATTATTGCGGTATAGTTCAAAAAATCCTGTTAGTGTTACATCCAAGTTGTTGTTGTTCTTGTTGATGTTATCTAGCTGCTTTGACGTTAATGTGTATTTTAATTGTTAAGTTACTGAAAAATCATCGAGTGATTTGTATTAAAGAGAGAGAGAGGTGGGTCGGTAAGGAATTGCGGAGATTTACCCGAAACGTATACGAAGATCGGTAACGCAACGAATTACGATTTAATTACGATCAATATAAAATTCTGATGTATCAATTAAGATATAATTATCAAAAGGATCTTACACCGAATGTTAATTAATTTTTTTCCTACTATCGCCAATGTAATGACGTATGTTTTGAGAAATAAAATAAAAAACGTACGAAAATTCGTAAACTGAACGTACGTAAACTCGAATGCGAACCTCACCAAACTCCCTTTACAACAAAATCAAAATATTGTTACGAAAATTTGCCGGTAGTCGATAAAAAGAGGGAGTGTGCGGTAACTCAAAAATTATGAATTTAACGTTACGAATGAAAACATACCGGTGACACATCACCGGTAGTTTATATATACATATATAAAAAATTGCAATTTAATGTCGTCGTAAATTCGATGAAACCAGGCACTCTCGGTAATTCCCAAACGAATTAAAAATGAAAATTTTCGCAAAAAAGCACCGAAGCGTAAATAAAATAACAAGACGAATCGACACTTATAGAACACACGCAAAACTATACAAATATGAAAATAAAAAAGGAAAAATATGACGATTCGAGGTATATAGACGCGTATCCTTAGCGAGTAGTGCACGTAGTTGGTAATAATAAGGGTAAAATTACAAGGAGGACGTCGGTCATTATACTTTCCAAGTTGTCATTTGTCGTTCTTAGGGCCTTATCTCAAGAAGAGAGCGACAGAGAGAGAGAGAGAGAGAGAGAAAGAGAGAGAGAGAGGAGAGAAGGAGCATGAAAATAAATAAGAGGGAAAAATGTAGTCGGTCGCGAAAAATTCTCATTTAACGCTGAGCGCGCCGAGCCGTGGAGCGCAAGGCCAAAAGGGAACCAACGGAGAGATTTCAGTGATGCGTGCCACACTGGTAGAGAAAAAAGAGCGTCGTTTATATATATATATATACACACGTATTCGCTGCGGTTCAAACTATAAACGTTTGGCTTTGTGAATTTTTGCACAACTCGGTGTAATTACATTGCTTTCTTTCTTTCTGTTCTGTTCTTTCTTTATCCACCTCCCGTCGAACGTATTTTAAACTTTTGTGTATATGTAAAAATTGTCCACGCTCACACACACACACACACACACACACACTCGTAATCGATAGGGCTCGCTCTAAAAGTTTCGTAAGATCCGAGAATCTGGCCTCGGACTCTTTTTCTTTTCTTTCAATGCCGGTAATTTCTTCTTCCCTTTTTCTTCTCTCTCTCTCACTCTCGGGTTTATCATCGGGTAAGGAGGTCTTCCAAAAGTTTCGTCTTTGTTAAACTCGCGTCGTTAAAGTTTTATTGGCTTGTAATTGTCGAGCGTCTCTCTCTCTCTCTCTCTTTTTCTCTCTGACGGAGGGGGAAGAAGACGAGGTTATAGGAGAATCGGTTTGATTTTTGCGTGTAACCAAATTATTATTACCGGTGAAAGTTTTGCGTATACCCATTAGCCTCCTGTATAACTGTTTACCTTCGAGATGAAAGGAAAAAAAAAAGAAAGGGATTTTGCGAAATCTATACAATGTTTATGCCGTTTATATATACATATGTATTCTTTTTCCTTTTTAAAGAAAAATATAATACAAATTCGTTTATCAAGATTAAAAATGTTGTATTGACAATAATGAAATATAGTAATAAGAAACGAAAAATAATTTCACCATATCGAGAAAAGGAAAGGAAGAAAAGAGATCTAGTCTCTTCATTGAGTTAACGTTACAATAAGCTTAGGGATTTCTGAAAATCTGATCGGTCAATGGATGCTTACCGCCAGGCCTACAATTTTTTCTGTACCCATTCTATACGGAAATATTTTCGGACGAACGTTTTGTCGTCTAACAATGAGGAAAAAATTTTTTTTTTCTCGAATATCGTTACTTCAATGTACTTGGTTTTTAAGAATGATTAATGTTGCTGGTACAGTGTCGTAGGTGATCAATTTTTCGGAATAATTAAGATTCGATCCTGTCGCGTATGCAAACGAACTCGTCATCTCTTTTATGTTGACGTTATCTTGTTCGGTTTCGTTTTCAAATTTTATAATCTGTTATATGTCGTGTTCTCAAATTAAGATACGCATTTCGAATCGAATAAATTATCTTTTTTCGGGAAGTTTATAATCGATTGATCAACGTAATAAAGGGTTGTATACCTTTGTCAATTTAAAAATCGTATTTAAAGGATTAGAGTCAAGATCTAACAACAATTTATTACAATATTTTAAAACAAGTGGGAAAAACTAACGAAACGGCTGCATGTTGATGAGAAAATTAAATTTCTTAAATGAAAATTATTTCAAATCGATAAAATTGGCAGGGTCGATAATACTAAAATTATATTCGCAATCATTTTTGTTTAAGAAATTTTGATTTTATCGTTAAAACGGTGGCTCGATAGTTCCTTTCACAAGTTTCAAATTTACTTTAAAAATTTTTCAGATTTTTTATTTACCAAATTAATTTGATAAAACGAAATAACTCTAAAATTATTAAAATAAAAAAAAATATATTTTTTTTAATTCTTGACAACGCTACATTGTTAATTCCAAGATGATAACCTAAAAATTTTATAAAAATCGTAGATAAAAAAGGTAGAAAAAAAAAAGAATTTAAATAAAAATAGAGTTAACTTTATTTAACAAACATAAAATGAATATCGATTTTGAAAGCTCGACGTAAATGAATTTACGCTATATATACGTACATAAAAAAGGGCACTAAAAATTTTTCCAGATATTCGATTAACATTTCGTTTTTTACCTCTCGACTTTCTATAAGGATGATTCACAGGGCAAGTTCGATACCATCGCCACGATAGAGAGGGGTGGAAGAGAAGAGAAAAAAAAACGAAGCATGTCGTTGTAATCGGGTTGCGTGACATCGTAAAGGGGTTAGTCGCTTGGGAACGATTAATTTATTTCATTTTCATTAGGTATACATATAGACCATCATCGTCGTCGTTATTTCGATCAAAACAGAAAGAAAATACTTCTTTCTTGCGAAAACTTTGTCGATTTGAAATTAATCATTTAATTCCGATATATATTAATAATATTCCGCGCGTTATGTAAAACGATTAAATACGAACTCTGCAATTTCTTTCTTTTTTACTCTCTCGTGATTCTTCGTATTCATTAACATTGATAAAGGAAATATTGATTAGTAGGAAAGGCAGAACACGATTCCTCGAAGTAATATGGGTGTATATTTGTATATATACACATCGCTTGGGTAAAATTTACTTGAAATAAAAAAAATCCCACCTAACGCATAATTCAATCCTTTGAAACACGACACCTTAACCCCTTAGCGAGAATTTTAAAAACAGGAATAGTGTAACAACCTTCTTTTTGTACTTTTCAATTATAATCGACCAATCGTTTTTTCTTTTTTTCGAGTATATACTCTTTTATCGAAAAGGGGATAACTTCAAAAACAGATTTCGATGAAATATTCTCGAAAGTCAAAGTACATCACGTGGTATGTGTCATGAATGGGCGACAAAGCAGTGTTCGCTTTTGTAGAGGCCCTGTGATCTCCTGTCATCTCCAATCCTGTGTGCCCTTCACTCTTATCATTACCGAGAAGAGGTTAATGTGTGCGCCACGTGGACATTTTTTACTCGATTTCGTTTCGGTCACTTTTAATCGAGGTACTGATTGTAAAGTGCTTTATTTTTTCTTCCTACTGAGTAGTTTATGATGGTGTAGATTTTAATGAAAATTTGGATTTACTTATTTTTTACGTTGCTGCGTAGACAAATAAAGTCTTTGTTAAATGAAATTTTAACTATTTTGGTTATTGATCTCTATTATATTAGTAAATATTTCACTATTTCCAATTTGGTATTAAAACCGTTGATCATTTTAAAAAAACTAGAAATTTAGCTAATTTAAGGTTAGGTATTATCTAAACTTTAAAAATAATATGCATCGAATTTTTAGTCACAAAATAATAATATAAATTATTTTTATTGTTATACTAGTGACAATAAAATGTTATTTTAGGAAAGTGATAACTTTAATATTTCAACTAATAAGTTAATTTGTCCTATTATATAACAAATAATTAATCATAAATAGTGATGTAAGAACCATTGTTTATTTTTATTATTGCTAACGATTGAAGAAATAATTCACTACTTTAACTATTATTACGTGATTTTTCAAATAGAAAATGCTATATATACTTCTCGAATAGAATGGTTAACTTTTCAAAAGCACAAAAAGCAAATATTTTTTTATAATTACGAATATATAAACGTTAACTTCTAAATTATTATTTATTTAAAAATATTATTTACTTTCCACCATTTAAAAAAAAACCGAATAGTCATTGATCCAGATACACAGGTAAAAAAACACAAAAGTGATTTTTGATTACTTCAAAATAGTATTACGTTTTATTAAAATATAGTTAGTCCGAACAATCGAAACTAACAAATTTTTATTTTTATTTTCAGAATTAAATAGCATTTAAATAAGATACTCTTAAAATAGATTCTTTGCTTTTGATATGAAAGGCTGTCGGCAGTAATCCGCGACAGGTCGCGCTGAAAAAGTTTTAATTGAAAATTTTACGTAAACTCTCACGAGAATTTTAAAAATACATTTAAAAATCAATTGTATACCAATTAATCAATGACTTTTATTACGTTCGTATACATACACCTTTATAGTAACTAGACGTTTCGTCACTCCGAAAACCGTATATCTTGTATAACATCGCGCCTAGCACGCGATGCTTATATATATATCGATTTCCACGAGTGACTGGGGGAGAAAATTTTTTCTTCCCTGCTTTCTTCGTTACGCACAATTTTTTTTTATATTATTGTTGTTGTTCGAACGAAACAACACCTGATATAAGAAAGCTCTCGAACACGAATAAAATATTCATCGCCGATTCGTTTCTTAAAGGTCGCGAATATGTATGTATATATATATATTTTTTTTTTGCTAATATTCCACTCGTTTGAACGGTGGTTACATTATCGATTTATTCGGTTCGCGAGCCGCGTCGAAGGTCCGCACTTATTTCTAACTTTAGTTTATCGGGTCGGTGTCTCTATGGGCTTTTTCTTTTACGTCTGCGACGATTATAGAGTACGAATGTCGACGACCTGCAACATACTTGAATCGCTTACGTGTAACTCTACGAGTCTCCGTCTATGTATCTGTCTGTGTGTGTGTGTCTGTGACTTTAGCGATATTTCTTTTTTTTTGTTCTTTCATTTCGATCGATATATGCATAAATTTAATCCGTGAGTGTGAGAATCGTACGACGCCGAAAAATTCGCGGAAGATCGGACCGACAAAGAAATTAGAGAAGATTGGTTAGTGGTATAGTTTTCGATTTATAAATACCGGCTTCTTCTTCTTCTGTAGAGCTCGTTGTCTTTTTCTTATTTTTTTTTTACTTTCTCGATGCCGGTTTCTTTTTTTTTTGGGTATCGGATTTAACGATTTCTGGGCGGGTTTCGCGAGTTTCAGGTCAAAATGGTAACGGCGGTTTTTTTTTCTTTACTTTTCAGTCTCCTTGCCGATAATTGCTACTTTAGCGTAGTGTCCGAAGGTTACGAATCTTTGAATATCGATTGTGTAATGAGAATCGTTCGAGATGGTTTATTTTCTTTCTTTCTTTTTTGCGTTAATCGTTAATTAATCTTTTGCTTTGTTTTACGCGTGCGTTTACGGTTTTTTTAGGTTAGGTAGGTGATATTTATAGATCGGGTTCGAGTGTCGTTTCTTCTTGACGATTGTGATTCGGAGGTTAAGGTTGTTATACAGGTGTCGCAGATTCGTAGATGAGGGAGAAAAAAATCGACAAACATTATCTTAAGGTCGAGAGTGAAATGCTAGGTTATGTTATTTTTAGAGAGAATTTGTGACTAAACCAGCAGCACTGTAATTCTTATACCCGGAACGATTTAGATAGTTTTTAGAAAATTTTTGTTAGCTTTCATAGATGTAATGCTAGGCTGTAGGTTACGTTGGTATAGGAATCAGATTAAAATTTCAAACACACAGGTGTCTACAATTTATTATCGAGAACGATTTGAGTAAATCTTTTTTAGCAACTTTTTTTAACATTAGAGATGAAATGCTAGGTTAGGTTTTTCTTAGTAAATATTAGTTTTGACCGTCATATATTGAAACGATTATCCTTACTCTTAATAAAAATCAATCAAAAAGATATTATTTGACATGTAAATTCATTTGATTAAAAAAATGAGTTAAAAAAATAACCTATAATAAACTATAAAACAGGTATTATTCATAACCTTGAAACATTAATAAATAATTTATTTTCTTACCGCTTAGTTTTCGTTACATTCTACAGAAACACATATATTTTTTCCACGAATTTTTCGTGTTCGTAGTGTAGTAAATAAAATTTATACACTGTATATATATGCACATGACGACGAGTGACTCATTACGAATGAGGGGGTTGACTGATAAATCAGCCGATCGAATGTATTTATACCGAGGGAGCGGAAAGTTAAACACTTGCACTTCGCTCAGAGAAACTTTTTTTAGGTATATACCGCTGTTACTGGATATGGAATTTGTTATTTAGAAAATGCATTTTTTACTATAATACTTAATAAAATAAATTAATTTTTACTATTTTGGGTAATAATTAGCGATTTTTTAAAAAGATCAGTAAAAAATAGTTCATTATAAGTTATAAAATAGGTATTACCAACCTGGAAACATTAATAAATGGTCAAATTTCTACTAAAGTTTTAATGAAATAATAAGGCTCTTGCAATAACTTTCAAGTCCATAAACAAATTATGTCGATAAAACAGACGCGATCGGTAACTCGAAGTATATTACCTTTAATTATTAATTAAAAATTTCAAAAAAACCATTATCATAAACCCGATAAAATATTTTTAAAAAATAATGAATGATTAACCTCACTGTACCTGTATAACAAGACATTTGTCTACAATTTCTCGTAACGAATATCGAAACAACCAAAAATAAAATAAAAAATTCGTTTTTGGTAATTATTCGGTTTCCTCGTAAAAGAAAAACTATACGTGTATAAAGAAACCCGGGAAACATCTGGTATAAGGAAATAAGAGAAGTCGTTGATCTGCGATGCGCATTCGAATTCTCAGTGCAGTTTTTCACACGATTAGTATGCACTGAGTCAACGTCTAGCCGGTCCAGTCTTTCTCTTTCTCTCTCTCTCCGTTTTCACATATGTTCACACACACACACACACACACACACATACGAGAATTCGCAAGTGTGCGATGCAGCTGTCGGAGACAGGCTCTCTGTCTCGAATGAAAAAGCGCCGCTTTTACGTGGGTGGGAAAAAGGGACGTTAGTATTTCGTGATCTCGATTAATTGTTACTTGGAATTATTTATGCTGTTGCGCAATTTTTTATTATTTCTTACCTTCTTCTTTTATTATGTTTCTCCATCTTTTTTGTTTATGTACAACTAACGTTGATTTTTTTTCTGTTTGCAGGTAGGCACAGCTTCGTGGTACATTGTTATATACACACTTGGCGCGTGTTATCGACTGGCTTTCAGTAAGTTCGATGGAGAATTGAAGTTTCAAATGAGGAAAGGGAAGTTCTTATAATACCTTAGTATGTTTAACACCTTTTTTTGGAAAAATCGGTGTTAATCATTTTTAAAATGGGAATGTGCAATTGACGTGTACGCGAGAGAAATACGAGGGTTCGTGAGTGAATCGATTAAAAATCAAGTATTAATTGATAATTTCTAAATACTTACAGGATTACGCTAGATAGTTCACGATTAAAATGAAAAAGTGAATTTAATGAAATATTTTATTTATTTTGGATATACGTTCAAATTAATAATTGCTCAAAACTAAGAATTATTTGGTATTAATAAATAAACGTTCGAATAGCAAATGAGAATTAAAATTTTGCTCGCTCGTAATAAAATGCTTCTATAATTTCAAACACCATTACGTTAGAAGTTTATTTATTTATTACATCGATAAATACATTTATTGTAGTATTTATTTATTTATGACACTTTTAATGGCCATCCATGTTTAACTTTTAATTACAATATTAAATTGATTGAAGACAATTTTCAGCATTTATAAAACGTTTAATTCGGTCCAAAAAACTGGCATACAATTATCCATAATTAATGCGCGGGAGAATGTGTAAACTAACTTAAAAATCTGTCATTCAAAAAGTTTTTTCGCGCCAACCCAAAATTACGAAAAACGTATTTAGAGACACATTACATCGTATTCACTAAATTCAATTATTTTTTGTTGTCTCTCGACCAAATCCACACGCTTCAACCTCGCTGCCGGTATCGCGAGTCAAATTAATATCTCGGTTAAAATAAAAAAAAGAAAGAGAAAGAAATCTCCCAAGATCGTCCGAAATTTGACCTATACGTGAGCCGAAAGGTCGTAAAACATGGGTCGAGAGACGAAACTAATGAATGAAAAAGTCTATGGCGCTCGAAGAACAAAGCCTAAACGGGCTCCCTCCGTCTGGTTCTACAAGAACTGCCGTCGCCGCCGTACGATGGAAAGGGGGGTATACGGTCAGAAAAATTTTTACCCACACGAAGATACAGCCTCGAATTTCATCGACTCTTCTTCTTCTTTTTTTTGCTAAAAAAAATAGGGGAGCATTGTTGTGTGCGTGAAGAGAGGGAATGGAAGATTTCTTCTTTTTATCCGTCTACCTCGATAAGATCGCACCAGGGAAAGTTACACTAGTTTAGTTTTTTATTTTATTTATTTAAAAGATAGCATTTATAATTTGATTTGACGATTGACTACTAAACAGAAGCATTTGTTATATCCAATCTTTCAATAAATTGTATATAACAACGATAATATATAACAACGTTGTTTTATTAGTATATGGTTACTTTTTAAACGTGTATACGAAAGTGCGAGTTTCTTTTTTCTTCGGTAGTAATGACGAACAATATTAATAATATTAATAATAATAATAATAAAAATAATGTTAATGATAATAATAACAATAATAACAATGAGGTCGGGAAGGGAGAGAGAATCGAGAAGTGAGAGAAAGAGAAAGAGACTTAGAGCTTAGTGTACGCAAGAGGGGTAGCTTTTACACGTACATATATACATTCGTCTCGTAAGTCGTCGTGGTGGGTACAACCGTTTTATTTATTCGCATGATGGGGAGTCTCTACACGTACACGGACACACATCCAGACGTTCCAAGGGTAGACGGAATCGATATAACCGGACCCCCCGACCCTATACGTGAGACTCGTCGCGAATATCTTCTCCCCTCCTTGTGTACAGCTGTACTAACAGCTGATGCCGCATTACTTTTTCGGACCTTGACTTTACAAACACACGCACGTACGCACGCACGCACGCACGCACACTCGAAAAATACAACGGTGTATATATTAAAAAAAGGTGCCACCCTATAAGTCGTGAGATAAACGTTACGTTCGAAATTATACGTACGTAGCCGTCGTCGATGAAGAGAGAAAAGAAGTTACCCCTTTCTCTTTTCTTTTTAATTCCTTTCATACCGATGAGAAAATCCGTGTGTGTATATATATCTATACTGTGCGAAGATTTCGAGTCGAATGGGGAGTTTTTTTTTTAATATAAGCGGACCTGGGGACTGGTAAATTCTTGAGGAGGGAGGAGAAAAATTATCTGGTTTTTTGGGGTTGCCTTCTCGAGGATTTAATTAACTGTGAATGTGGTCTGGTATTAAAGAGAGGAGAGTAAAGGTTTTTTAAATTTCCCGCGTTTATTAAACAGAGGGGAGTAAAGGTTTTTTAAATTTCCCGCTTTTTCGTTTTTTAATTGTAACGCTATACGAGAAATTGAGCATTTTTACGGTTAGTTCTGACGATTTATTCACCGTTAATTATGGATATTGATCACCCATTTTTGCAGGTCAAACGGCTAGTTTTTAGTGAAATATCGTTTCATTAATGCTTAGAATTCTATTTGGGGATATTTATCGTTTATAAAAGATATTTCTAATTTTAGCGAAATCTTCTGTAACTGTGTATAAACACTTATATAGGCTTGGGTAAACTAATAAATGCAAAGTTTTTTAAGTATTTATTTTTTAAAAGAAATAATACAAAGAATGAGTACTATTCTGATTATTACTGTAGACGTCGACGATCACTTTTTTAAAATTGTCTTCCTCAATTCATTATTGGTTCGATTATATTTCGAAAAAGTTGATATATAAATTAACAAATTTACTTCGTTCGATTTTGCGTGCCGATAGATTATACGTTTTTTTTATTCTACTAAAAAATTGATATAATGTTTATTTTATTTAAAGTCCGGTAAATTTGTATTATCGATTCGGTTTATCGCACCCTTTAAAAACAATTGAAATTACACTAAAAATATTAAATGACGTCTACGCCAACCTTAACAAAAATGAATGCGTTAATTTAATCTAATTGTAATAAAAATGGGAAAATAGCAAAACGGCGGGAAATTTGAAAATTAAACATGCACGAATTGGTAGTAACTTTAATATTTTCATAATGTGTGTTAACAGCGGAAGACATTCTCGTTTCTTCAGAACGTCATAACAAGAATTCATCGTGATTAATTAATAATTCGAGTCAAACGAATGAATCATTCATTCTCAAATGTGCGATATACATATATATACATATATATAGTGTTATAAAGCTCGATGCGTTTAGACGTTAAGGTAATACAGCAGTTAAAACTGTTCGACTCCGTTTCATTCTTGCTAACAAAGCGTTCTAATCGTTCCTCATCCGATAAACACTTTCTTATAAAATATAACTGTAATATATTTCTTTTTTGTTTATCGATAAGTCGTTCAGTACAAATCGAAACATTTTGACCAAACGGTTTTTTCTTTCGAATTGATAGGCCGTGTACATATATAATTGGTTATCGTTTAATTATCGAAAAAGTGAACAAGAAAGAAAAAAAAATGTTTTTTTAGAGAGAGAGAGAGAGAGAGAGAAAGAAAACAATGTGAAACAATGGTTTACTCTCGACGATAAAACGGGGTCGTCAGAAATATCATACCGTTCTGAACAAAACACACGGAGATCCTTACATAAAACGTGTCCCAGAACCAGAGGCTCTCTCGTTGCCATCGACGTGCGCTTTCGTAATTACTACTCGACTGTAAATTATTCATTATCGCTTCTCTTCTTCGGCAATCTATTGTTTTTTTTTCTTCCTCCCCCGTACCTTCCACCTTTTTCATCTCATCTAGATTTGTTTTTTTTTTCTTTTAAATAGTTATCGGTATAGTGCATTTATTTATCCAAAAGTCAATTATTCTTTTATGTCGCGGGTGTGTAAGTATTTTTTTTTCCAAGTTTAAGATAGGAAAATATTCGACCGATAACTCGGTGACAATTGATTCTATTCTTTACTCGGTGAATTGTTCAATGTAATTGCCTATTTTGTAGTATGATAATATGCGGATTTTTGAGGTCACAGCTCTCGCTACGGCACGCTGAACGAAATCAGATATACGTGTATACACACGGTGAATTAGTATACGAAGGATATATATTTCTTTTTTTCTTTCGGTTTAGACTTTTTTTTTCAAATGTTGTTTGTTAAAATATAATTTATTTTTGTTTTACTTCGTGTTTTTCTTCAGACGACAGAGCCGTTCGAATGGAAAATTATAGATACGTAATAAATTAATAATGGGAAAGAAGTGTTAGTTGCAGAAATATCTAGAGATATAACACGTTCAATTCAATGCCGGTAAAATGTTAAATTCAATTCAAAATTCAAATTTTCCGCCCTTACGATTTTTCTATTTTTTAATGAAAATAAATAAATTAATTTAAAAAAAGAATGAGTAATGATGATTTATTCAAATATTATATTAAATGTATATTATTATAAAAATTACGAATCTCAGTTTTAAAACTTAGAACATTTCAATACGTAATATTAAGTTAGTGTATCCAAATCATAAGGACAAGCTAAACATTCTGATGAAATTTTTGCTAATTTTTTTGCTATTTTTCTGCGAAAAAATTGATAGATGAACAATGAATTTTAATCTGAAAGATTCATATATTGCGTCAACTAATACAATAATACTCTTTTCATTTTTTGTATAATTAAACACTCAAACTTCGATATTAAATAAAGATAATATAATAATTAATAAAAAGTTTGGATTACGTGAGAAAATGTAGGGCTGTACATTATTATCAATTGTATACGAAAACTGAAAGATTTGATTATCGCTATCGAAAAGTGCAGGAAGTGTTGATTTCTGTTTAATTAGTTAAATAATAAAATTTCTCAGTATATACGAAAACGAACTGAACATATACATAAAAGTCGATTATTTATATTTTATACACCCTTTATCGTATATTGTAAACAAAATGAAATAGTAATAATCGTAACCGCGGATGATCGAAATTTAGATATCTTTTCAATGTGAATAAAAAAAACGTAGAGAAATGTGTAATCGCGTTCATATTAAAATTTTCGTCCAGCTTTTATCGCATCCTGATGGACAATTTCAGGATCCCCTCCCCTCCCCTCGAGTAAAATTTTCTTATTCTTTCTACAAATGGCGTATATCCTTTCTGATCATTTGAACATGGTCAATGAGACGAATTGACTGAAATAACACAGCGAAAGAGAGAGAGAGAGAGAGAGTCTGGGGCGTTGGCGTCGGCGGCCGGCTTTTATGAGCTTTCTTCTCGAGGTTGTTGCGATTCGCGTATACCGAAGGCCTTTTCGTTCTCGCAGCGCGCACAACCACATGATTCCTCGCTCTCTGGTACATTCAAGGACGAGCGCCTCGCACTCACACACACACACACACACACAGACCGAGATCTGATCAATAATATATAATTCATCAGCGGTACTGTTTATCCACACATACACACATATGTATACACACTATTTTTTTTATACATACCACTCCGACTGACGTTCATCTCCTTTTCTTTTGTGTTTTATATACGTATATACACATATACATATACACACACACGTGGTTTTGAATATTAATAATTGGTATTGTGTATTATCTGCGATAGGCTATAGAATTCCCTCTTCTTTTTCACGAACGATGACATTTTTCGCGGTAATAATTCCTGTTGATCGTTTATTCGTAACGTTAATGTTGCCTTGGCACGTGTGTGTCTGTGTGTGTGAGAGATGACCACCTGAAAAAAAAAATAATAAAGGGAACGTAAAGTGTATAGTCGTTACGTGTGACATGTCAGATTGTTTGGGTGTGGAAATGAATATTCTAACATCTCTTTTTTTTAACGAGTTAAATAATATCGATAATAAGGATACGGATAGTGTGCAAATGGGGGTTGTCGAAGGGTTCAATAATTTAGGGAATACCAAAGAATGTCAAGTTTTTTGGCATGTAGGTTCAATTTAAAAATAATTACATCGAATTTTTGAATAAATAGACAGTTGTGTATACATATTATTATAATTAAAAGAAGGTAATAATTAATAAATCGTTTTCTCGTTGCGTTCGTTCGACCGATACAGTCCAAAAGTTCTACACCTATCAACAGGAATAATTAAAAAAATTTTATGATGAAAATAATTTGATTTTTCTGTAAACGAATATGTTCACGGGTCGCCGCGACATTACTCGAGAATAATCGACCGACCGATATTTACTCGGAAGACACGAAAGATTGAAAAAAACTACGGTTGTTAAAAATTATTGGATGAAAAAGAAAAACGTTAAAATAAATAATGATAAAGGAAAAAGGGGGGCGAAGAAGCACCAGGAGGCTGAGGTAAGAGAGGGAGAGAGAGAGGAGGGTAGGTGGGGAAAGGAGAAGAGTGCACCGATCGAGGTATTATACATACATATAGATATAGATATAGATATACATATGTGTGTATGTGTGTATATACGGGTATAGTAGGGGAAAGACGTCGCGGTGTCAGTGGAGTTCAATCTTAATATAGTATGACCCCCACTGCACATATATACGTACACACCGAGCTCCCGCGACACGTAGTGTGTTTATCTCTCTCTCTCTCTCTCTCTCTCTCTCTCTCTCTCACTCGGTTTACCGGCTATATCCGACACTGCGTACACGCCGGTCACTTACTCGCTACGAGCGTGTAATATACCATTTTCCAGGGCGTGTATACATGTGCGCATATGTGTGTGTTTTATGTGCGCGCGCGTGTGTGTGAATAAGAAATTTATAGATAATACACACACATTTATAACGAACTCTTATTGTTTATTTATATTAGAATTGGATTTTCTTTTAATCATCCAATTATCACTATTATCATTATTATCATTATTGTTTAAAATAATACAGGGTGTCAGTTGAACAGATATCCGCGGTACCGAAAGAGCCGCGCGGTCAGAAATTCCAACTCTGTTCTAAAATAGATCGATGACACTCTAAGTTGTACGTGTGTGCGTGGTTGCGCGCGCGTCTGTACGTACGGGCGCGTATCCCTCTGTCTCTCTCGGTTGCACCTCGGTAGTTATATAGATGCACGCAGTTTTGCCCCACCGTGCAATGCGAAGTCACTCTGAAATAACCGCGTGATGCGGCAAGGTGCAATGCACCACCACCTATCACGACTAGCCTCCTATTTTCCCTTTTCTTGCATTTATATTATATATGTATGTGTATTAAGAGAGAGAGAGAGAGAGAGAGAGATACCCATACCATTTGCAGTCTTTCTCACTTCTGCGTGGTGTACTGCCGTAGATTTTCTTATTTTCATTACAACAATTATACAATGGAATTTGTTGGAACTGCGTTACGATTGCGTGTGTATACGCGTGTATTAGATCCGGAGACGATCTATTCACTCGGATTTATATTAGACCGTGATAGAGTATATAGGCAAGTTTTTCGAATTCACCGTGATGCAAGTTGGTGTGGTTTTAAATGTTATTGTTAAATTTTTTTTACGAAAATTAACTAAAATTTTCAGTTGACGGTGTCTCGAATTGTTTAATTAAACTAATTAACGATCAATGTAGTTTTAGTTGAATTCAATGTCGAAAATCGGTTGAAAAAGTAGCTGATTGTCATTGTACGTAACGCTACGTTAACACGTGTACCTATAATTTATTATTCTACTCTATAAAATCGGATATAAAAATCAAATAAATATTATTGTTACTAATAACCATGATTATTACTTATATACTATTACCAAACAACCGGTTTACAAATCATTTATTCTCGTAAACGTACGAACTTAACCTAACTACTATTTAATTACTCATTTACAAAGTGTAATACCTATATTGGATAACTTATTATTATTAGATAATTGTAATCGTATAATAAAATTATATCACTAAAACTTTGAAATTCAATAGATTACGTGACATTATATTCAGTTTTACACCAAAGACTAAGTATGATTTTTAGCCGAAAATTAAAAAAAATGGACGACTCGTGGAACTTTATCATAAAACGTTCTGCATAAAAAATATACGTTTTATTCCATATATACTTAAAAAAATATCCTCATCAAGAATATCTCGCAATAAATCTCTCGTACCAAATACAAAAAAAAACAAAATATTCTTTTTAAACGTATACACAGACACACACACACACACACACACACACATCGATCGAATAACGTCCGCGTCGTCAAAATAAAAGAAAAATTTCTGATCGGATTACAATAAATTCACTCATCTGTTTCGACCGATCGTCATCATCATCATCATCATCATCATCCGTATCCACACTTGCTCCAATTTCAGATAGCGCAATTGTAATATCTCATGATTCGTTTTCAAGGGCAGACGCTTTTATTTTCACTCGGACCTCTCTATCTAGGTACCGCTCACGAGAATGCGCACGCCTATCGCTTCACGGAATACAGATGTTGATAAATGAAAAAAAAAAAGAAAAAAAAACGAGGGCTACCTCAGCGGGTAGTGATAACGCGATTCTCCGAAGTTTAATCTTATTAGTTAGGTATTTGATTACGATGCGATGGATATTTTGGTTAATTTGTTCATCAATAAGATGAGTGTGAATAGGAAATCGAATAAGGATTGTGCGAAATGTTCTTTCGTTGGATATATACTAGACCGAAAAACTCGTCGATAATTCGGTAATTGTCATTTGATAATTAGTTTCAGTTAACCAAAACAAAACAAAGTCACTATTTTCTAATAAAAATATATTAATCAATGATATTTTCACATTTTTATATCAATAATATATATTAATCAATGGAATAGTCAAATGTTTAAATTACATTAGTTAATTTATCGAATGTATTGTAAGATTCATAATTTATTACGAATTATATTAATTAAATAGAGGTATTGTAGCATCTTAATGTTCCTGTAACAATATGAATCAATTAATTGAATTGTAAATTCCTTAAATTATAATACATTGATTAGTCATATCGAATTTTCAGATTGTCAAGTTACCAAATTACACGATTTGTAAGATTTTAAAATGACAAATAATTCCGCGTAGAGAAAAAATGTATGGCAATAATTAATTGAAAAAAAAAGAATTGTGCTCGCAAGATACACTTTAAAATTATGGTTATTAATTAATCTAAAATTGTGTGTGATGTATGTATATAAATATATATATATATACGTATATTTTATATTTACACCAGATTAAACAGCGTTGAGCAAAATCGTTCAAGGAATTCTCTCTATACGACGGGAGCCGCACGCTCGCAATTATTTTACACGCCGGCGAGTTGACGTTCAAGAATAGGCTAGAAAGAGAAAGAGAGTGAGTGAGGGAGGGGGATATAATATATATATACATATACATACCTGCGCTCGGTGTAAAACAGATGCGTTTACACACGCACATGCACACGCATCACACAAACGTTCAGAGTTTATCGTACTTGTTTGACTTTCCATGCGATATGGGAAAAGTGGCCCTTCAGCGATAATACTCGAGAAAAAAATTTTTTTTTCCGATGACGATTATGTTACAAATATTTTTTTCTTCTTGTTTTCTTATTTTTCCGATAGTAACGTAAAATCATTAAGCGCCGAGGATGTGTCGAAAAGTTGTGAATACTGGGCGCGCGTGTTTTTTATTTGTATATACGTATCAAGGATGCGACATACGGAAGGAACCCGAGCCCGATGCGTTATTACGTATAATTTACTATTAAAAAAGTAAAATGAATTGCATTTGAAATTATAACCAATTTCGTTTTAGACATATCGGTTCGAAATGCAAAATGAGTAATTGCAAAAAGGATAAATGTATGCGTGTACAACAATATCCGTAACGAGCCGCAAATGAAGAAATATGTGTGTGTGTGCGCGTGTGTGGTGTGTGTGTGTGTACGTCCGGTAAATAAGAGCGAGTATATACACAGTGGCCGGGAGAAGCCTCGGAACGAAGTGCGAAAGAGATAAGAAGAAACTCGAAGAGAGAGAGAGAGAGAGAGAGAGAGAGAGAGAGAGGTATATAACGCGAATGGAGTAGTGGGGATATGTACTCCGCGCCGCCGATGCATTGTGGGGGTGTTGGCCTTCAACTTGACGGCGCAGTTTCACTGACCTGCCTGAGAAACTCGTATACTCACCGCCTCTCTCCTTATATGTGTGTCTGTCTCTCTCTCTCTCTCTCTCTCCCCCTGTGTGTCTGTGGGCTGTATGCTCGTGTGCGGATATACATCTATACCTATGCCATATGCTCTATGGGTTCTTATTATATTTTTCATTCTTTTCTCACTTTTTTTCTTTCGTATTTTTGTCTAGGTTAGATGTGTATTTTTGTTGCCTCGTTTCGAGATCGGACCAATGGTTTACGGGGCCATCGGATCCACATCGACAAAAGATTATGTCCAGAAAAAAATAATTTATCATTTAACATTTAACACGAGTTCAAGTTAATTTCCACCTCAAAAAATGTATCACATTGTTTATTTGAGATTTGCGTTTAGGAGGCATGGGAGGAAGGAATTATAAAGAATATTTTGCAAATAAAAATCAATTCGATGTAACTATAGAGTCAGTGTCGGTAAATTAAAAGTGACGTTTCTATACATCCAAAGACAATTTAAAATTTATAAATCTTGATGGTAATTTTAAGTCGATTAAACAGTCGTTATCGATATTACTCAATAATTATTCAATTTAATAATCTGAATTTAGAGTACGCAGAACCTTTTTGCCGAATTTAATTTTATGGAAAGGTTTAACGAAAATGTTATTAATATTCTGTCGGTAATTTCAAGTTGATAATTCAAAATTTATTAATTATCCAATCTGCAAATAATTTACAAGCTATATTTTTAGATTTTATCTGGCAGTATGATAGGATTATTTTTCACCAAAAAATCTTTAATTCATTAAAAATGAAATTACACTTTTTGACCTCAATTTCAACTCGATAAGCAAGAAATTGTTTAAATCGTTTAAACGATCTAGACAAAGTTACTTTTAAATATTTTCTAAAAAAATACAATATTTATAAATAATTTAACAACCATAGCGGTAATAATTTCAATTCGATGACTAAAACGTAAAGTGACGACTAATTTCAAAATTCGGCATTCGCATTTCAAACAAACAAATTTGAAAAAGTAAATCCGTTACGAGATGGAACAAAGTCGAGTAGTTCGGGAAAAATCGGTGAAGCGTTTATTCCTAATGACCAACCAGATTTTTATCCGACTCTAAGCTTTGAAAAGGGTCCGCCGCCTGGGGTTTTTCCCCCTATTTTCGCAGGCGCGCGCGTCATTCTTCCACGACAAACGTTACACCGATGACTCGTAAATTTTTTAATTTCACGACTGAGAAACATGGTATATTAAAAATTATTATATTTTATCGTAATTACAAGAACTCTTCTTTTTGTTTCACAAAATGTATAACAAAAATATTTAAATTATATTATAAATATCATTATAATTCTAATTATGGTTTTATAAACAATGATTTTTTATTTATTCATTTTGAAAATTACCAGTCTTACGATAATGAAATGACAAAATGTTCTTTCTCAGAGAACTAGAAAGTTTCTACCAATTTTTAAAGAAAAAGACATCATGTTTATATTTAAAAAACCATTTCATTTCTTACTGGCGATCCGTTCAATATTTCATAAACCAGCAATAGTCATTTTTTTCGATTTTGTCATTCTGCGATTCAGTTACTAAAGTATAATTTTGTTATAATTTTTGGTAATTTTAATACAATATTTTTCTCCACGTACATCAATATAAAATATAGTAATTTTTAATATAATATATTTCGTAAATATTATTCGCTTATTAATTTAATTAATCATATACATTTATTTACAAAATCAAAGATGCCTCGCACGTTTTACAACGATCTAACGAAGAACGAAAAAAAAATTCGAAACTTCCAAACTAAAAATGGAAATTACAAAAGACATAGTCTCGCTTGAAAATATTAACAAGTGTTTTTCATTTGAAAATTAAAATTGTGGTTTTTGCGCAAATTCATCAGCAGTGTTTCTTTTTAAGGAGTTACCGAATTCCAAAGAGCGCCCTTGTCGAGTCTCCTATTTCGCGAAAGGCCCACTAAATCACTCGAGTGACGGTAACCCGAGCCCTATATAACCCAAAAACGAAGAATCATGATATTTTGTAAACCGACAATCGTTGTTTAAATAAATGATTGACAATAAAAAAAAAGGAGGGGGGGAGGGGAGGGTAGGTAGGGAGGGATATTGCACATTGTGCCCATTAAAATGCACTTCCACTCCAGCGTCCACGTGAATATGCGAAAAACAAAAAAAAGAAACAAAAAAAGAAGCAAAGGAGCTGAAGGAAGCAAGTAGGCAGAACTCGTTTGAGAGAGAGAGAGAGAGAGAGCGGGGCATGAATAGTTTTGCGGTCGCCGGTGCAAAAACCCGGTGCATCGATCCTCTCCGAGCACGCATCGTGAATTTCGCGTCAGCTGTTGTATCCTGTACACACGTACATACACGCGCGCGCGCACATATACACGTATGCACACACGTGGTTGTGTACGTGGTGACGTATCGTGGGAATGTCACTGTGCAACTCTTGGTTAAAAAAAAAAAACACTCGACAGACTCGCCCATTCAACTTGGTTCAAAAGAGAGGCTTATTATTATTATTATTATTATTGTTATATATATGTATATACAGCTTTTTATACGATACTGAGAAAATTCGTGTGCGTGAATCGATCGATCGATTGATTTTCTTTATAATTTACGAGAGATCCGATGATTCTTAAGGAATTATTAAATGTGTTTTAAGGTTATGGAAATATCGTGTGTACGGATCGATCGATCGATTATTTTGCCTTTTCGATTCTTGAATTCATTTCTAGGTGAACATTATATATGTAAGGGTAGAAATGAAATAATAATAATAATAATAATAGTAATAATAGTAATAATAGTAATAATTTAAAAAATACGATAGGATGGGTTTTGTTCGGTTAGTCTTCTTTAGTTACGCGAAACTGTAGACGCGTAGTGGAGGGTGTAGAGTTCGCCGCCCGGCAGAAGAGATTAACGTTGATCGATCCGCGAGAGCGGCGAAGGTCGGACCGCCCTGATCGGAATCCACTCTCCCTCCTCCCACTCTCTTTTCTTTAGAGACGTATTACACGAGTAGACGAGAATCGCTATTTGCTTTATCCACCTGGAAATGTAAATATAGTTTCAATTTTTCTCTTTCCTCTTTAACTTTCCATTTATCTTTTTTCATTTTTAATGGAAATCCAAATTACAATGGGTTTCAACTTAATACAACTAAATATCTTATGAAAAATTCAAATAGGAATATAATATTTTAGAGAATAGTTTTAAAAGAAAATATTAAATTAAATTTTTCTTTATGGAAAGATAATGTGACTATATGAAATATTTTATTAAAACTGTGTTTTATTAAATATTTTTTTAAATTCTTTGTACATTTTGTTTTGAGTATAGTTTAAGACGTGTGCGAGATTTCTTTAAAGATTCAATCTAAATAAATAGCGCGTTGTCGGAGAATTAAATGGATTTTGGATAACCGAAACTAGCTGTATGAATTTATTGATTTAAGAAGGTAATAAAATGTACAAATTAAGCTTGAATCGTCAAAAAATAAAGTTACTTGTTACACCAAAAAAATTGGTTTGTTGAAAGCAATGTTACCGATTTCCTTTTACATGACTTTATTTTCAAACAATTTACTTAATTATTTATTTAATTTTTCTTTATACAATCATTCGAAGATAAATATGCTCTATTTGTAAAACCTAAAAATACTAGCATCGTCAAGAACTTCGTTGTAAAAAATATAAAGGGATCGTACGTGTACAATTATAAAGTATAGGATTTTCCTCGAAAAAATTCATAAATAAGATGTATCGAGGAAAAAGGTTGAATTTGAACTCGTCTCTTGGGCGGCAGGGAGATGTGGAAAAACCGCGAGAGAATTACACGGAGGACTGGTTGTCCCAACAATACGCGCGAGTCGCGTCGGTCCAATTAAAAAAGGCCAAAGCGAACGAGAAAGAGAAAGATAGAGAGAGAGAGAAAGATAAGTCGAGTATCCGCGATAGG
Source organism: Theocolax elegans (assembly GCA_026168455.1). Classification (NCBI taxonomy): domain Eukaryota; kingdom Metazoa; phylum Arthropoda; class Insecta; order Hymenoptera; family Cerocephalidae; genus Theocolax; species Theocolax elegans. The sequence continues at coordinate 1,319,678 of CM047428.1, read as the reverse complement.
AGCGCGGTATCGCGCGCACCTGCGCAGCCAAAGAGAAGAGAAAGAAAAAAAAAGCGAGAGAGAGAGAGAGAGAAAAGAGAAGAGGGCCGCGTGGCTACCCTCTCTTCTCCCGGGCCCGTCTCACCTTGGCCGCGGCCCTTCAACTGTCTACGACCCACGCCCCCTGCTATCCTCTCGTCCTCTTCCTCCTCGTTCTCTCTTACTCGGTTCGACTTTCCTTCCTTCCTCCGCAACCGCAGCCGGTCAGCCGCGCGCGAGCTTCGGACTCTCCCTCGATCTGGATGTACAGGCTCAACCAATCTTTTCTATACACATGCACACTCTCGCAGATTTTTAACCTCTATACGTCTAATACTCACTTGCTTTTTTATTTATTTCGTACGTGCGACGCTTACTCTTTCTTTTTATATTAATTTATACAAAAAATTGTATAAACAGTGTGTCCCATTTGGATCAATCGATCGAAACACTTATTTTTACTAATTTCGTGGCGTTTTGAGCTAGTTTTCACCTGCCAAATACGTAATTAGGTTTCAATCTATAGTTACAACCTAGAAAATTAGGATTAAACTAGTCCAAGTAAAAGATAGAGTATATATCATTGCCACTATTGTAAATACTTTTGTAAATTTATACGGGTTTAAATGCCAATGAGATATGTAAGAAATTATAAATTTACAAACGTTAAAGTAATAGTTCAAAAACCATAGCTCTTTAATACCAATAATTCCGTCAATGAAATCACTACTCAAAAAAAAACTATAGTTACACGTGTCCCCACTAATTTTTTATTTATTTATCTGAAATCATTAATATATCAAATTATTCGAATAATATTTTATCTTTTACTTATATATGTTGTATAGAGGAATTTGAAAACCAATTCAAAATTTAAATTTCCCGCGCATTTGTTTTTATCGACTCTGAGTCGTAATAAGATGTACAATCGAAAGCGATATGAGAACGTTAGAGAAAAACCTGTCGGACAATGAAAACTACGTTCACACCACGATTATATACATTAAAATGTTTTGAAATACGTAGTCCTTAGCAGGCTCGAGTACTTTTGAAAACGAAAATGTAAACTATTGAAACGAAAGGAATATAATTAAATTTAGCAAGATTGATAGATTACGTTAATAAAAGCAGGTCGCGAGTGTTCCCGTTTTCCTCAAAATCGATTTCGTTACATATATATTCTCGTTATATATTCTCTCGTTTCAATTGCAACAAAAAGGAGTCGAAAAATGTTTACACTTTGAAGTTAATTGACAATTAGTAATGTTTAACCGAATTAGCAGGAGAGTCGAGTGTGAAATAATAAAAAAAAATAGACGAATTTATCGCGCAGTGTCTCCTTATAGTGGTAGAGAAACTTTTGACTATAACTGTACGACCGAGTGTGCATCCTCGAGGCTCGTTCCTCCTGCCCGCCTCTTGCATCCGCACGCAAGCGCGTGCCACTCGCGATATTCCCTTCTCTCTCTCTCTTTTAGTCGAGCCGCGCGCACGTTGCGTATTATTACCGGTCCGTCGCCGCAGTGAGGCGCGTGCGATCACCTGTTCTCTCTCTCTCTCTCTCTCTTCTCTCTTTCTATATATATACGTCGATATGTGCCCCCTGCGCAATGAGGATCCGTCACGCACGAGATTATTACTACTCGCTTTTCTCTCGCGTTATTCGTTTTGCCAAACTACTACATACCTATTTTTTCCCTGTATACTCCGCAGCCGTTGACAAGCTGCAGTTAAGAAGAAAAAAAAAATTCGACACTTTCTGCACGTAAAACTCCGGGAAATTTAAAATTTGAGTGTGGGAGATTGGGTAAACTTTGGCAAAAACTCGGCGTCGTCACCGGGATTTTTTTTTAAAAACTCGAGCTCTCGCTTTCAGCGGTCGGAAGGGAGGAGGAGGCAGGGAGGGAAATGAGACAAAGAACAAAAGAAAGAAAAAAAAAGGTACGCAGCGGGGTAGGGATGCGCGCACGGCTAATAATAATCGAAGGCCCAACGCAGAGAGAGAGAGAGAGAGAGAGCGAGAGAGAGAGGCAACTGACCCTTTTCTACCTAGGTGGCGCGATATTCTCTTGGCCTTTTCTCACCGCGGGAGCCAGGACCGATTATATACCCTCGACCGATAGAAAGAGAAAGCACCTCGATTCTCGCGATTTTTCAACCGGTTGTTCTACCAGGGGATCTCGTGATTGACGGTTATTTCGGGGACACGATGTTACGCGTTGCCCTCGTTTCGATTTCATCACCACTTTGTTCGATTTTTTTTATGAATATCCACAATTTTTCATCAAAATCCATGATGAACGACGATCGTTTCGAGTGAAACTAAGGAGTCTTCGACGATGATTCTCATTGTCACCTAATTTTTTACGAATCAATCACCATCAGTGATTTACGTTTAAATCCACAAACAGGTTTATATAGATAGTAAATAATCTGCATCAATAACGATGAAAATTTTCATGAAAATCCATAAATACCATTATATTGGAATTGGAGAGTCTGCATCAGCGATACAAGTTTACCATTTGTTCGGAAGTAAATAATAAAGAATTTGCGGGAGTGATGAAAGTGTACGAGGAGCGTACATCACGAGTAAAGTGAACGTCCGTGAAAGCGAACGTCCCTGACATTGTCGCGGTATGCGCGCAAGGACCCGTATGTACACCTCTCGTCTTTTGTTTTCCCGGCTCCTCGTCCTTTTCTCTCTCTCACGGTGATCGTATGCAGATTTCCTCTTGGTCAAGGCTGTGAACTCCCAGATGATAAATAAATCAGCAGATCTCTTTCTATCCCTCCCTCTCTCTCTCTCTGCTTCTTCTCTGCGTTTTACTGCCAAAGCCAGTTTCTTACCAACAACACTCGGCGACTTTTTATTTTTCGTTAAAGCTCCAATTATCTTGGAGATGGGAGGAGGGGGAGAAAAAGCTTTCGCACAGGTATTTTCAATGCCGTGGTTACTGCTCGACCTGAGATCGGAACGCGAGGGTATAACCTTCTCTTCCTCTCGAGAATGTAATACATCCAAGGAAATGCCATTGTTATTATTTATTACGGATTCTGAATCTGGTATCCGTTTAAATTTACATCGATATGAACAAATGTTCGATCTGTTGGAATATGTCACATTTTAAAGTTTGCCAATCATTCTAGCAATTATTCTGATACCATTACAATCTGCAAGGTTATCTTTCTTTTATTTTATTTTAGTTCCAAACGATCTTATTGCATCTTAAAGATTCTCAATTCTACATTAGCCCAAAAGATCATTCCTATCTATTTAAATCCAGATTTGCACCTTTTCTAATATTTTTTGGTTCGAAAAAGATTTTGTTTCATTTTGAAGTTTCTCCAAAATTATTCCGATCTATTCAAGCCCACAATTGCGATACCTATTATTGATATTCTTTCTGTTCAAAAATAACTTGTGCGCCGCAAGGATTGCCCAAAATAATTTCGATCTATTCATCTCCACAATTCCACACCTATTTTCAATATTCTTTCAGTCGAAAAGTAACTTATCGCATCTCGAAGATTGTCCATAATTATTCCGATCCATTCAAATCCATAATTGCATCTTCCCTTAATAATGGTTTGCGTCCTCAAGGTTACTAATGATACAACAGGTTAAATAACCCAATATGATATTCCAATCTATTGAAAAAGTTATTTCAAGACTTTTAGGCTACGTACATGTATATGTATGTATGTATGTTCGGAATTGTTGAACTCTAAAAATTGTGTGTGGTGTATACAACAGGGCTTCCGCGTAAGTGTCGAGGTTGCTCGCTCTCCTCCATTCCCTCGGTATTTTTCACACGAGTGCTCAGCGAGTCGGAAAAGTCGTCCTTGGAAAAGGAAGGAGTCGTCGCGCTCCGAGTCGTTTTACACAATCGTTGACGATTTATTGCCAAGCACGAGAAGAATGCGAGTTCAAACTCTCCACCTTCGGTTTATCCAGAATATTTATGCCCATTAACATTTGTTCAATTCGTTACGTGTACGTGGCCGTGTTACGCCCTCGATCTCGTCACTTTATGCGAAATTGACGATTGTTTCGCACCATCGGCAAACAATTCGATTCCGAGACAAAAAATTCTCTCGATCTAAATAAGAAATAATAGATATTTAATCGTACGAAAGGGGTTTGTTCTAACGCCGTTAAGAATCGGCAATCGGTTCTCTGTCTCTGGGTACGCGTGTGCGAGGTTACAAAATTCCCAGAGAGAAAGAGAAAGAGCGAGTTATAAAGAGAGAATCGCGACATCCCTTCGATGGGAGAGAAACTCGTTTCTGCGGGAGGCAGCCACGGTAGAGAGTGAAACGAACGAAAGGGAGCCACGGAGAAAGAGAAGAGAAGAGAAGAGAAGGTAGGGGCCCCCGAGAGTGGTTCACCTGCATTGCTAGCATTGCGCTCCTTCTCTTTCTCTCTCTCCCTCTCGGTTCTCTCAAGGCCAGGGAGTCTGCCAGGACCAGACCAGCGGCGCGCGACCGACACCTCCTTCCTTCCTTCCTTCCTTCCTTCCTCTCTCTCTTTCTCTCTCTCTCTCTCTCTCTCTCTCTCTCTCTCTCTCTGGCCATAGGGGGATTCCTCTTTCGCGTACTCTTAATTTTTTTTTCTTTTTATTTTTTTTACATCCTCCAAAATCTTGGTGGTGAACCATCGCACCACCAGTTACCTAAAGATAACGCATCGTCTATAAATAACGTTTCCTTTTTATTATATTCAATTACTATTCCTGCAGCTCGGTTATCCGTGATCTCTCGATGATTGGGAAAATAAAGAAGAAAAAGGTGGTGTAATTTGTAAAAATTGAAGAAACTTTTGTATCGGTAAGGAGAAGAAGGAGAAGAAAGGAAAATAATGGTTAAACGGTCGTGTCTCGAGGCGAACATTTTTATCGCGAAAGTGCACCAGCAGCAGCTGCTGCTGCTGCTGCGATTTCAGTGGTTCAAAACGCGGACGAGCGAACCTCTGAGCACCGGTTGTTATATACCCCGGCACACATAGTTTTTTGTATGGACTGGCTGAGCCGGTCCACTGATGCCTTTTTTTTTTGGAACGTTCGTGCACTTCAATACCATCTTCTTCTTCTTCTTCTTCTTCTTCTCTTCGAGGAGCCAATCTTTCATTGTTGAATTCACGGGCTTTATTCGGGTTAAACGGGCGCTCGGAATTTATTTGTGTACAATGTTTTTCAGTGGAGCGAAGTATTGTTTAAGATAAAGAAACGAAGGAAAGGGAGTAGGGGTGCGTAGATGGGAATTCAACGGGTAACGAATAATTATATATCGCTCGCCAGTATTTTTGGTTGAGATTGAGATCGTTATGTGTGTAGCAAATGTTTATCATCTTTTGTGATGGATTCTCCAAAATTTCTAAGGTTTTCTATACGACGGTCGAGTCAGTCGTGATCAGATGAATTTTTAAATGGATGACCATCATGGTCTAAATGAAAAAAATTAATTTTTTTTATAAATATTTTTTATATTTAATATATACTTTTATATGTGATGGAACAATTCGTTCAGATATAGGTAATATACTGAAAGCCATTCGATAATAATTGATGTATAAGAATATTTATGTAAAAGTATTATTTTTAAGTGATATATCCTCTTATATAAGGTGAACATTAATAATATAATTTTATTGAGATTTTATTAGATATTTTATTGAAATTTGGTTGAAAGCTGTCTAACAACTTAAAAAGGGTAAAAAAAATATCGGTAAAGATTATTGTTGCCCGATGATATCTTTAGAGTTACCGAGCTTCCCAATATGAACAATATAATTTTATGAAAATTTAGCAAGTAACCTCTTCCGTAAATTTGGGAAAATGTATCTGTTAGATTATATAACTATAAGATGTAGATAGTAGGTAAGATTGTTCGAAGCCTAACGATTGGTGATATTTGTGTTGCAGGTTGCAAGATAAAAGCGCTGCGTGCCAAGACCAACACGTACATAAAGACGCCGGTCCGAGGCGAGGAGCCGGTGTTCGTGGTGACCGGGCGCAAGGAGGACGTGGCCCGCGCGAAGCGCGAGATCCTCTCGGCGGCGGAGCATTTTTCCCAAATCCGCGCCTCGCGGAAATCGTCGCTGGGCGCTCTCCTAGGTGCACCGCCGGGTCCACCGGCGTCCGTCCCCGGCCACGTGACCATCCAAGTGCGCGTGCCGTACCGCGTGGTGGGTCTGGTGGTCGGGCCGAAAGGCGCGACGATCAAGCGCATTCAGCACCAGACGCACACGTACATCGTGACCCCGAGTCGGGACAAGGAGCCGGTGTTCGAGGTGACCGGTCTACCCGAGAGCGTCGCAGCCGCCCGCAACGAGATCCACGCCCACATATCCCAGCGCACCGGAGTCCTCACCGTTTGCATGCACGAGGAGAAGGATCTCCTGGAGGCCCTGTGCCGAGGTGGTCTCGGCTCGATCTTGGGATGCCTCGACCCACCGAAAGGCAGTAACGGCTCGAGCGGCGCGTTCTCATCGAGCGGCAGTTGCAGCAGCTCGTCATCGAGCTCCGGAGCCCCCGGACTCCACGACCTCGTCTCCATTTGGGGCGGGGGTCAGGAACGCGACGAGGGTCTCGGTGAGTCACCCTCCTTCGAGTCTCAGACGGCCTCGGCCTCCTCGATCTGGTCGTTCCCCTCGGTGACGCTACCCTCGAGGCCCTCGCCACCGGCTTCCGCGTCACCGGCCTCACCCACGGACTCGGTACTCGGCGCGGGCAGCGGCAACGGCAGCACCGGCGTCCGGGAGTGCGTCGTCTGCGGCGACAAGGACGTCACGACCGCTCTCGTACCTTGCGGTCACAAACACTTTTGCCTCGAGTGCGGGCATCGCATCTGCATGAGCTCCGAGCCCATGTGCCCCGTGTGCTCCAAACCGGTACTCCAGGCTCTTCGCATCATCATTTAAACCGGCACTGACCACGCGACGGCGGCGGCGGCGGCGACGACGACGATCACCACCTCCACCACCAACAACAACAACAACACCATCCTCATCGCCAATCGCTAATGCTCGTGCTCGTGCTAATACTACAACTACGGACATCAGCAGCAGCAGCAACACCACCAACACCACCACCACCACCACCTCTACTACTACAAAAACTACTTACCTATCGAGCCCCTCGACTGATCTTGGACTTGAGCGTCGACGACTTATTTTCTACTTTGATAACCGAGGGGACTCGTACCACGTACATTTGCGTTTGACCACAGTGATACAAAAGACAAAGCAACAAGAAATAATACGACCTCTCCAGTTATTACGTTGGTGATCACGCGTACGGTTATGACGACGCGACCGTACAACCAGGAGTTCGTAGGAGATAACCGAGACGACGTTAGGAGGACGCGCACAATTTTCACACACGCTGTCGTTGTTGACTTTTAAACCCGGACAACACCTCGATTGGGTGATACCGGACAAGACTTACGGCGGCCCGGATGGACTACCGGGGGGGTATGGATTGCCCCCTCCCTCCACCCACCTCCACCCACCCCCATGGATATTAACCCTGTGACAACCTCATTCCCTCACACCCCCACCTCTCAACGATACAACGAATCGATTATAATCACACACTCTCACCAAAAGAGACAACAAGGAGAGGAACAAGAGACACGGCGCCGAGAGACAGAGAGACACGAGGATCCTGGAGGAGACACTATATATATATAGATATAACATTGCACGGTACTCTCTGACAAGTCTAGCAGTACGAGGGAGCAGAGCCTTCGTCTTTTCTTCACACCAATTACGTTAAATACGTTCTTTCTTTTTTATACATATATATTTATATATATACATATATACATATATACATATATATACACATATTCTTCATACACACATATGTATATATATGTGTGTGTATATATATAGATATATCATTTACGTTGTTGTTGTTTCTAGATTAAATTTTCACTATATTTTTTTTACCTTTCTTTTCCTTGTGGCATTGTGTAAAAAGAAAAAAGAAAGCATCACGCGGTCCGATATATCCGCGCGTACGCAACATTTTTATTTTTTATTTTTTCTTATCCACGTATGTGTATACGCGTTGTAAGCGCGTACGCGCGCCCATATCGGACCCGTTTCGACGACCATCGAGGCGCCCGACAGCTACTCGAAAACTTATTATATAATGTGTATGTGTGTGTATATATATATATATATATATGTATATACACACTTACGTATCTGTGTGCGTGCGTGTGCGTGGGCGTATACTTTCTACGTGCGTGTGTGTATGCGTGGGAGAGGGGCATGGAGGGGGGGAGGGGGTTCGACTACACGCACGCGTACCATAAACAAATATTTATGTATTATATTATTATTATTATCATTATTATTCTTATATATATATATATACATTCGGCAAAAACTTACGAAGAAAGTGCGAGAGGCGACGCGAGGAGAACGGAGAGAAATTTTCGAAAATTCCTTTATTAATTGACGAAATGAAAAAAAAAGAAAAAAAAAAGATAAGCGACGTTTTAACGACGCTGGACGAATTGTGATATTTATTCGATGTGTATCCCAAAAAAAAGAAGAGAGAACGATTGATTCCTAGATTATATTATATTGTATATGTATAAAATGACGGGGAGCATTGAATTTGCTATTTCTTTTTTTTTTTTTTTTTAAACGATTGACTAAATTGAGGGGTGTGTTTGCGCGTGTAACGCACACAGCAATGACGAAGAAAAGAAAAGAAAAGACGGAAAAATTTCTCTTGGCTCCCGGTCGTGTTTTGCATTTGAACGCTAAAACTGAGACGTGGCTGAAACATTTTTTTATACGTGCGTTGAAAGAAAAATAATTAAAAATTTCAGAGAGAGAGAGAGAGAGAGAATGAGATTTAGAGAGAATGAAAAACGGTGGTCGTCGAGGGCGATTCGAGCGAGAGAAAAGTCGAAGAGAGAAAGAAAATTAAACGAACAGTATATGATATATATATATGTATATATATACACATATACATACATATACGTATACATACATATAGATAAACGTAAATTAACTATATCTATATCTATCTATATATAAAGAGAGACACTTAACGAATCGGCAAAAGCCTGCGAGTGAGAGAGATAAAGAACGTGGTATAATAGAATTACGCGTATCCGGGTGCCTCAGCAAGTGAAAAGAAAGAAAAATGAAAAACCAGAACCGCAGTATGAGAAAGCATTTCGTTTTACCCGTCATCCTATATCGCATTAGAGTATTATATATCTTATCTTTGTAATAAGCGTCAGAGCAATTAAAAAAAAATTAAAATAAAATAAATTAATAACGATAATATATAAACATAAATTATATATTATATACGCAAAAAGTATAAATGTGAGGGAAAAAAAAGTAAAATTAATAACAATAGTAATTACTTATAAAAAAAAACCAGCAAAATTTTATCTATATACACGTATACGTGCGCACACACACTCACACACACACACACACATATACATATAATTGACGATTGACTCGTGTATGTGTATATACATAAAAATTAAAAGAAAAAAAAGAAGAAAAAAAAACTGATGAATAACAATGACGACGATGATATTTTACCGAGGAGATTTAGATTTTGTATTTTTCGCGCGTTTCGGGACGACGGGTGGAGAAAGTATTATAAACAAAAAAAAACAAAGAAATAAGAAGGATTAAAAAGATAAAGCTCTCTTTTCTTTGCGGGGTGGAGTTGAATCGGCACGCGGATCGCTCGCGGCGTTTCAAGATATAAACAAATGAATGTAAACAATTCAATTTTCCTATCCTCGCCGCTCGCCCCCCCCCCCCCATTCCTTTTTGTCATTGTACGATTAACGATATAACTTAGTAATAATCGAGTAATAATTAATTTTTAACCGAAGACGGAATAATAATAAAAAGGATATTTAAACGCACGAAAAACCGCGGGGGAATAGCCCGAGGGGATCGACCGTGTGACACGTATTAAACAAAAAAAAATGAAGAAAAAGTAACACACCCACACATATATACATATAGAGAGAAAGCGTGAGTTATACACGTGCACACACAAACACAAACACAAGACAAATATATATATGTAGGGATAGAAGAAGAGCATTGGCACACAATAAACGCGTCTAAGTCGTCGTCGTCGTTCGTCGTCGTATTTTTAAGGCTTTTTTCCTCGTAAAATGACGTATGATATTTTTGTAATTTATTTTATTTTTATATATATTATAGAGAGAATGTCTGTTTACGACCGTGTGTCCTATAGGGTATAACACACATATATTATATATATATATACGCGCGCGCGCGCGCGCCTCTGTGTGTGTGTGTGTGTCTCCGCGTAAGAGAGAGAGATAGAGAGAGAATTTAAGCAAAGAATAAAACGAAAAATGGCATTTTTTTGTACCCGTCGGTTTGATTATTGCAACCCGTGGAACCGGGTGCGTTGCGACGTTGTTGTCCTTCGATGCGATAATTTAAATTAATTAAAATAAATCTTTTTTTTTATATTTTCTTAATAGTATATTTATATACACATATATATATATATATATATATTTTTTTTTTGCTTTGTGATTAAACGTATTCCCAGTTTGTTCGATCGATGAGGACGATTTACGGTAGTAATTGAAAAAAGAAAAACAAAATCCCACGCCCTCCCCCCTCACCATTAATTGACGGGGCGCAGCGTCGTTAAAAATAATAGTAATATATATATATAAGAGAAATTTAAGACGGAACCGACGGGTCGATGTTTATTTATGTCCTTGTATTAATATTATTACTATATATATTATATATATTATTATTAATATTATTATTATTATTATTATTATTAATATTATTATATTATTATTATTATATTTGTTGTAGTTTTTGTCGTTCAAATTTTTATCGTCTCCGAAAGAATTTTCCTTTTTTTTTTCTTTGGAAGAGGGGGGGAGAGGAAGCTCTTGTCAGACTAATTTTTTGTTCCTTGACTATATATATATATTTTTTTTTTGTAAGATGATTAGTGCGGGGTCGAAGAAAAGAAAAATGAAAAGAGAATTTACGTTCGTTTCGTCTCGTGTTTCTTCGGGAAGGGGTGAGCGTACGGATACGCGTGTCGCGCAAATTATTTCGTTAACACACCGGTCGTACGGAATTGAACGTGATCGATTTTGAGGGAAAGAGAATACGATGCACGAGGTGCGTGGACATACTTAAAGCTGAATCGAAAGACGCAATGGATCTTAATACGTGGGAGGGAGAGAGATTGCGGAAGGTGCGGCGAATGAAAAGTAAAAGATAATAGATGTTTATTATATTTAAGTTTTTGGGGGCAAAATGAATTCTCTATTTTTTCTATGTTAAGTATAAGTGAAGAGAATAATAATTATGTGTGTATTAACGAAGTTAACAAGACGAACCGTGACCCGCGATGATATGCAAAGAAAATTAAATCCGCTGGAGATAAGATTCGAGAGTGCAAAAAAATAAACGGTCATGATAACGTAACGCATACACATATATATATATATATATATTTATAGGTATTCTCTTTTAGCGTCGACGTTCCGATTTGTCAGAAAGGAAGATATAAAGTAATTAACAGAAAAACACACACACAACAACCACCAAGTAAAAAAATATATATATAAATAACACGAGATAAAAAGTAATTTTAAAAGTATATTGTACGATCTATTCGATAATACGATCGATATTTAATTATCTCCGCTGAAGAACAACGTGTACACGTACATACACACACACTCACACGTTAAAAAGACAAGTCTGATATTGAGAGTCGCGACGAAGGGTGTGCAGGGTGGAGGGGGCAGTGAAATTCATGCCACATAATAAAAATAAATACACCGATGAGAGACGATCCATGTTGATAAAATCGAATTCTCGATATTTATAGATATTATGATTAAGATGCATCAACATCATATTTATATATATATATACACATAAATATATATGTGTGTATATACATATATCTAAACGGAGAATAAACACTGACGACGATTGAAAATAAAAGGAAAGACGAATAATTTATTAATTTATAAAAAAAAAAAGAAATACGGGCGGCTGCTGGGAAACTCGGGGCGCCAGTAGTACGAGTCGCGATTCGGTCAGACGCAGCAAGCAGCGAGGAGGAGGCGCGAATCTCCGCTAGACTTTTTAACTTTGGCCGGGGTTCCGGGACAATCCTCTCTTGGCGCTACACCCACACTATCACTTATTCATTATTTTCTCATTTTATCAACTTCCAACTTATCGAATTTTCACGTTTTATCTTCGTGTCATCGCACGGTTGGCGTATACGCGAATCTTCCTTGAAAAATAAGAATAAAAATAAATAAATAGACTCGGAAACGAACTTTGCCTTCCATCGTGTTTGTTCGACCTACAGGCCCGCGTTACACACTAACACGCACACGCACACACGGACACTACACGGAGAACAATATTGCATTGAAAATTACCATAACTTAATAAAGTCGTACAACTGTTTATGATAATTATGATTTTTTTTATTCAGGTTGCTCATTCCGTTAATAGAGCTGGACAACATACAAATTCCACACTGATCAAAATATGATAGTAAATATTACCATATTAACATTTTAGTACAAAATCTAAAATCGATACGAGCAACTGGTAAAATTATAACGATTTTTACTATCGTTGATAGTGATTTATGTAAAAAGAAAGAATACACGCACATAAATCTGTCCTCCTCATACCATAAAATAAGTAATATTTACTATAATATTTATCTC